>CM063259.1:5596077-6078437 GCA_032158295.1 Pycnopodia helianthoides
CATTGCGTCCGTGGCATAGGCGTTAATTAATGGGTCTGGGAAGGGGCACGCCCTCTCTCTCCGACCCCCCCCCCCCTTAAAAAAACAAAAACACCACCACACCAACTGAGGGGCGTATACTATATCGGTACAGTATTCAACACTTTGTATACAAAACTAATAGGATTTGACAATGCTTCACGTTCTGTACTTACACCCAGCCTTGACTGCCGGCAGATCGAATTCCACAATCTTTAGGTCACTTCTTTTCGGCATCCCCTGGAAGTGCTTGTCCACGATCCATTTCCTCCCTTTGCTAGGCATCTTGGGATACAAACAATTGTTGCTGATGTGAAGAGCTTGGTGCAGAAACGCTTTCAGAGCTCAGACTGGTCTGGTGGTGCTTCGTTGTCTGAATGATGCGAGTCCAACGATCAGCGCCGTTTAAATACCCCTGAAGTTTGGTTTTAAAGGGAAAGTCTATCAATACTATTAACAAATTATTTATCAAAATGCCTATCTCCCTTCAGTGCACAGTGAATCCAAACAAAACTTTTATGAGTTTATCCAATTTGCAAAGTCATGGTAAATACTGAACGTTCGACCGGGTTGAATCGAAGAATGCGCTGTGATTCCACACAAAATCTCCATGAACTTATCAAATTTGCAAAGTCATGGTAATTAATGACCTTTATCTGTACTTGGTTAATCTTTTGTTAGCCCAGGTGAGAAGTCCATCTAAGGTTGCCATGCAGATTGATACGAATGCGACAAGTTCAACGAGCTTTTTAATTTGTAAACAAACTTTTCAAAACCACCTGAATTGATAAGTTTATTGAATTATGACATATAACGGTTACTTTGATATTAATTTTGTTTTCTTTGAAAGGTAAAATAATTCCAAGTAGAAACAAACAAACAAACAAACAAACACACCAACACCCCAACAAACAAACAAACAAACAAACACTCCAACACGAATATTGTTAATAAGCCGGTGTTTTTTTTTTAACCATTAACGAAGCTTCCAACCTTGAGTTGTTGGGAAGACTGACAGGCGTGTTCAATTTCAAACCTGGGTTCTTGCGTTATTAACTAGGGGGCTGAAAGTTTGTTATATAAACAAAACAAACAAACAAACAAACAAACAAACAAACAAACATAACAAGTATAAAGATTAAACAAAATTACCACTTGTCTTCTTCTTTTTTTCTTATGACAGTAAGTGCCAGGTGTGCTTCCGTGAAGAAAAGTAATTTCAGATTTCGTGCGGTGATTCTCTCACTGATGAAAATAACAGCTTTCAGTGCACAACAGTGCCCAATTTCATAGAGCTGCTTAAGCAGAAAATATTGCTTAACAATTGTCTGCTAAGCAGAAATGAGCACTGCCAGGATAGCAGTCACATGTGACATGGTAGTTTGGCTGGTAACCTTGTGCTGGTATAAGCATCATTTTGTTAGGCTTAGCTATTTTGTTGTGCTTAAGCATGAAATTGGGCCCAGCGGTTTGAAATATCACTCAATACCCTTTTCAACTATAGAGTCGAACCAAGTTCGACGACAAAATGACTTTATACAAAACTCGACCACAGTTGACACAAAAAATCATATAGAAAAAATTCTAGTATATGTAATCTGATATGAACCTGCAATATACAGGCAGGTCTTTCGGAATAAAAGAATACAAACACGTACAAAAATGAACTTCTGAATCGTACTTACTTCCCACTTCAACTTTGGTGTATACAACGAGCAAAGTCAGCGCACTGCAGCCCCACACGTAAATCTCTGCTTTATATTCGGCTCTCATGAGGGTCGGGTTGCCTACACGCTCCAATGATGACGGAAAATACACACATATGTATGGCTTCATTTGCATGGCCACATGGGGGAAAATATCTTTACCAAGTTCTACTTGATATCATAAACACAATATTTTTTTTTAATTCAATCAAACGGAATTGATTTATATGACAATATATTTTGAAGGTCACTATTGGGGACGCTATAATTGTTGGTTTATCCCGTTCGCGGGAAATCTATCCAATGAAGTTACAATGATGAACTTGGTTGACACAGGTCCATTTTGCACTAAGACGACCGCTTGATCAGCCCTAACGTTACAGGCGACAAAAAAAACACACCTGTCATCAGCGTCTTGCCATCATAGAAGTTAAACCCAAACGAGCATTTTTGCGATCCCTCGCAAACGGCGCCCCCCCCCCCACCCCGAGAAAAATATCGCCACCCGCCCTATCAACGGGCACGACACAGCAGTCGGCCCGCATCCATGAATGGGCCGACTGCTGTGTAGATCTTGCCGGGTGTGGGGGTGTGGTAACAACTCAGGATGGTCAATCAAAAAGATTGTAGAGAGCCGAAGGCGCACGAGGTGGCGCTCTACCATTGTCGATACGTGAAATACTCACGGGCACCATTTCAGCAAGCAATGTTTTCTTATAGCAATGGTCTGTTGATGCATTAAAACACAGTTACTAATTGAAATGGCGTCCTGTGCTCATTTCACGTGTGAGTCTTAGTACCTCATCTTGCGCCTTGGCCTCCTCACCGAGCTACGCTTCAAGCCAGTACAACGAAAGTGTCGAAAGTTTAAAATTCCCTGCGAGCCGAGGCTCCCCAAAATATTTAGTTATCCTTAGTGACGCGGCGACATCCTCTTATTCAGCTCAGGATTTCCGGGCAAGGAAAGGTAAATTGCCGATTAATTCTTTGGTGCAGTGCAATAATGTACTGCCGTGTCGTGCACACCTGAAAAAAAACTTGCACAAGTCCAGCAGCAGTAATAGAAATCACACCATGACACTTTACAGATTTCAATTAAGGTTTCGATTAAATTACGTTAATTTCTATAAGCCAGGCACTCTGCGCAAAACGCTACATCTTTGCGAATCTTTAGTCAAGTAGGACTTACTATTCATTGCAAATTATACTTCTATACAGAAACATTGTACACAAAATACACACGCAGTCTACAATTAGTGTTAAATGTGTCCTTTCTTTCATGTGATTCTCCTGAGCTAACGATGCAATAAGGTTGTCAAGGTTTGTTTGAATTCGTGTGCGTTGAATAGGCCATGATGGTCTCCTATACCTTTAAAGGGACACGTTGCCTTGGATTGGGCGCTTTGGGCTATAAAAGGCGGTTGAAAGCGTTCATCATAAAATGAATATGGTTGGAAAGATGTTGATAAAGTAGAAAATATTGATCCACAAAATATGTCTCAAAATTGTGTGTGGTTTTCCTGTTACTCCGTGAACTAACACGGTCCGCCATTTTGTGGAGTCAAAAATTTGATTATACAAAATGGCGGACTGTATTAGTTCACGGAGTAAAAGGAAAACTACGAAAATTGAAGCCATGAAATTATATATGTTGTTGGGAATGTAATACTAAGTTATAAACAGTATATTGAAAGTAAAATAAATTCAGAAAAATAACGAAGAAACCCCGAGAAACAGACTTGACATGTGTTTCCGTTTACTTATATTTTTACAAAACTGAAGGTCATGTTGTCATTAAACTTAACATGTGATAGACACACCCATTCGGGCGTGATTGGCAGATGGGGTTTCAAAAAATAAGCATCTTAAGTTTTAATTTTGTTTCAATGTTAATTTGAATATTTGTAGTATATAAATAATTGTTTTATAGTTATTTTTATTTGAAAGCATGTTGTATAAATATACTTTAAAGAGAAGTTTTGTTTCCATAGAATAATCATTATAGTCTTCGTTCGAGTTGTTTTCTCGTTTTCGACATACGCGATACTTGCACAGTCAATACTTAGAGGCTGGAAATGCAGATCAAGCAACTTGTGCTCAATAATCTTGAACATATTTTCATCTTGCTCCGTATTTGAGATAAGCTATACCAAAGACAACAATTATCCAGTCAATGTTTAAAAAGTCCTGGTCAGAAACAGGTGAAATCAAAGTAGCAGCCGACACTTTCGTCGAAACATTCCCCAAGACTTGATAAAAATAATGTGCAGCGTTGTTGAGCTCGCAAACGTAGGGTGTGAAACCAGACAAGCTCCGCTTGATGATGAATGAGAGACAGTCTTGGCGCTCCATACATCGTCGCCTACTGGCGGCTACTGTGTATGTTGGATATCTGTCCAGGGTGTGGCCGAAGAGACGGCGAGACACAAAGTGACCGCTAGACTAAGCTATGGTCAGGCAGTACACATTCATAGCGGACTGACCACAGCTGACTTGGCGAGGACGCTCACAGACGATGAACTTATGTTGATCTTTGCCCGCATCGCCCCAATAGCCGAGTATGTCTGGATTATTCTTGTAATCACGGGTTATCATGAAGCCATAATCCTGAACTGCTGGCCACCTCGCATCATCTGGTTGGTTTGGCTCCCACTTCCGATATTCAGTTGGATATTTACCATCCTCGTAGCAGTTCCATTCACCTTCAACTTCGGTGTCAATACAATTGATCCAAACGCCTTCTGGATCTCCATGGTGCTGAAACGATTTTAATATAAAATCATTTTCGCCATCTGAGCTTGGTACCATTATAGATGCGTTGTTACGATCACACTGCATCACGGCAGTGGACCAGTTGCCCATCATGGATCCATCCAGACCCACGTAGCAAGAATCAGCAAAAGCCACCCATCCATCAGGGCACCCTCTCAATGCAAAGACACCCTTGGTCATCATCATGATAACAGATAGAGTAACACCTATCGTCGAAATCATCATTTCATTTGTAATGTACATGTTTAACGATTAAAACCGATCCTTAGAAGGGTTTGTGAGATAAAGATCCCTAGACGCTAAGGGGTGCCACGTATTAATGTCAGCAGTGAGCAGTGAAAAAATTGTGACGCAGTATCAAAATGACTGGCTTTTCCTGCTGCATTGTACTGCATAACATGCCTCGACTACACTTAATATTAAGTTAATAAACAAGGCATTGAGTTAAGTGGACTCTATCGATTATTGATCGTTGCTTGGATACGGTCAAACCTCATGGTTATCATCATATACTTTCTTTTGAAACCTTTGGCAATGAAGGTAATAAAGAGTAACAATCTGATATAATGTCATGTAAATAACTCGCCAGGCCTTACTGTACCGCTGGCATGCTTTCTGCTCACTTGTTTACAGTTTTTTTCTTCTTCTGCGCTGTACTGGCCTCGACTACACGGCAAACATCAGAAATATTTATGGACAAGGCACTGTTGTGAAAACCGGACTCCTCTGATCATAAGTCGTTACCATAGATACGGGCAAACCTCATTATAAGTAATTGAAACGTCTGGCAATGATGACAACAAACAGTAAAACTGTTACATCATGTAAATAACTCAACAGGCCATACTGTACCGTTGGCTTTCTGTTCACTTGTTTCCTTGCTCACTCTTAACGCCTTAATTTATCAAGTCTCCTCAAAAGTTGAAGCACAGAACCCACGGGTTGTGAACGAGTCTCATATTTACGCAATCTATTAATAGCATGACCCCCAAAACGTTATAATTCAAAATAGTTATACTGTTTCATTGGGTGTTTCTTTTTCTTTTCTTTTTATTTATATTTTTTTATTCATTTATTTATTTATTTATTTATAGATATATATATATATCAAATAATAAACCACAAGGGAAACTGACTTATATATATATATATATATATATATATATATATATATATATATATATATATATATATATATATATATATATACATATATATATATATATAAATATATATTTTGGGGGGGGTCTCAACTTGTTTTTGGTTTGCTTCATTTATTGAATTGCTTATTTAATAATTTATTGATTTGCTTATATATTTCTTCTTCCCTTTTCATTTAGTTATTTTTTGAGTCCCCATTCAGTATAGATACATGTTGCCGTCTGTTGTTTTCTCCCAGTCTGGTTGGGTGCACTCGTATTACTATACATTGTAAACTCACGGGGTTAAAGTACCAACACCGTACTAGCGCAGTGGGATAAGGTGCTGGACTGTCCCAACACTTGGACCACGCGATCCAGGTTCGAATGCCGTCTGCACTAATATAGGTTCAAGGCCTTTTGCTGTCTGTGGCAACAGTGTGATTGGGATCTGCCTTGCTTCCTCCCCTAAGGTGTCAGGGCCCTAGTGGCTAGGCAGGGGGGACAGGGGAGGATATGCTGCTGGGTCAACCGCCACGAATAAGGGAACTATATCGTTGTCCGTAGGGGGGCGCAGAGCGCGCTATCTAACCCCTCGGGCGCAAGAACGCCTGACACTACCAGCATTGCGTAACTTTTTAATCTTTTTTTTAGTATAAGGTAGAGATTTTATTTATTTAATTTTATTTTTTAATTTTTTATTTTGTATTTGTTGATGCAACTACGCAATAAAAGTTACATGAAGTACAAATTGAAGAAACAATTGCAAAAAAGAAACCCAAAACATGTATCAGAATTAGTTGCGATGATCGTAACCCTCTCTACAGACGGGCTGTTTACCGGAGGGTTACGAGGTGTTGTGCACGAGATTCGACCATGAGTGCAATTTCGACCAATGTTGACAGACTATAGTACCAGATATGCCCAATTTTTACCACTTTCGAAAATCATGAAAGAAATTCTAAGAACACGGGCTTGATCTTCAATGTCTAAGGAATCCAACCATAACACTCAAAACATAATTGAGAACATATTTTGAAGAAAAAGGAACAAAACATTACTAGAAAATGTGACCTGGGCCCAATTTCATGGAGCTGCTTAAGTAAACAATTTGCTTAAGCACGAAATTATCTTGCTTATTTTACACATGTTACTGGCCAAAATTTCATACCTTATACATTGCTTGTGACTGGTATTTAGCTGTTGCTTACTTAGCATAACAATTGAGTGTATAGTCTTGGCCGGTAGTCTGATTTTTCTAAGCAATAACTTTTTTGCTTAAGCAAAATTTTGTGCTTAAGCAGCTCCATGAAATTGGGCCCTGGGGGTTGTTAACTTTCAACTTGAGGTATTTTGGATGACATAGGCACTAACAAATAAATAGTCCTATTTGCCAAGAGGTGTAGGGATATTTTTCAAGATTGATGCCCGGACGCAGGGAAAATTTCACCGGCGTTGAGGATGTTTTCACTTGGAAGGAAACAAACTAGTAAGACTAAACTAAATAAACCCCCATAGGAACCAATGCTTATGATAAATATTCAAAAATACTCACAAGTCTCTCAACCTCTTGAAAACCAATCAAACATGTTTACAGACGACTGAACTTTAGAATTCTTTTCATTTGTTGGCAGGTCAGCCGTTTGGAATTTTCCTAACTACCCCAGAAGACAAAAAAAAAACACGCGAACAACAAAAATTTGTCTTTTCCCAAAACCGACTTGCTGCCAGTTTTGTGAAGCACTTCTCCACTTCCCGGTCAAATAGGGCCAACTTTAAGGCCTTAATTTATCAAGTCTCCTCAAACAAAAGTTGAAGCACAGAACCCACGTGTTGTGAACGATTCTTATATTTACGCAATCTATTAATAGCATGACCTCAAAACGTTATAATTCAAAATAGTTATTCTGTTTCATTGGGTGTTTCTTAATTTTTTTTTAAACTTATATACATATATTTTTTTCTTGCTTTGAAGCTATAAAGCTTCATTTATTCAACAACAACAAAAACACAAAAGAGTATACATATTCCAATTCCATGTATAAGGTCCACAAATATATATATTATATAGAAATCTATGAGAAACACAACAATTAAAAATAAAACAGATAAGAGTATAATTATACACAAATTAACGTGACATAATCACGTGATGATACAAAAAGAATTTAACAAATGAAATTCATTGCAGAAGTTGAAAACAAGTTCTACAACTCCAATAATTATATAAAGGACTATAAGTATAACCTGCACTTCTGCTAATACACATGGGGACAAAGCTTGAAACCAAATGCAGGAAACTCTTTAAAAACCAAAATTTAACTCACCATTATCATTAAAGAAACACAGCGCTTTGTTTGCTGTATAACACACCTTAAAGGTTTCAAGACACATTCTTTTGTTTTCAAACAATAGAAAAGCCCTCAAGTTCCGTTTATAACATTGAATAATGTCAACATCATTAGGACATGTGTGACTGTTAAATATTAGTTTACATCTGATATTCCATATTTGTCGTAGCATTTTGACAACTACTATACTTTGCACTAATTTAAGTTGATACCCCATAATTCTGTTAAGGTCGGTCAGGTAAAAGTACTTATTTCCCACAAATTTTCTTAGAAGACATTCAACGAAAATCCAGGCATTAATTGTACACGAGCAGTAAATAAAAAGATGTTGATGGGACTCGTTTTCAGTTTTACATAGAGGACATAAAGTGTCAGGAACATTTTGCATCTTGAGAAGAACATCTCTGGTAGGAAGAACTCTATGTTTCACTTTGTACCAAAACTGTTTATCTTCAGAATCTAGCAAATAATTTTTAAAACCTCTCTCCCAAATCATGGTCCAATTAATATGAGACGCATAGTGAAACACTTCATGCCATTTCTTTTGTGCTTTAGGGGCAATGAATTTATCTAGAACGAGATTAGCATATGTACTTTTAGCAGTGGTTTTAGAAATGTGTACATTTTCCCCCTTATTATTTACAACAAACATCCAATTGCAGATGTGGTTTGCAGGATCCTCTCTCGTGTCGCAAACCAATTCATGGTCGATTTGGTTGTTTATCCTGCCCAGAATTCTTCCTGCATTAATGTTTAAAATTCCACATTTATCAGCGACTTCTTGGAAGGTGATTAACTTGTTTTTACGAACCACATCTTTATTTTTTGTAATCCCAACAGATTTAAGCAATGGGCTCTTCATGACTGAATTTTCTTTCGTGGCCTTAATATTTTTCCACAAGAGCACTTCATGAGACTCCAGACTGCTAGTATAAGTACAATTAAGTATTCCTCCCTCCTTCACTTCTTGGTGCTGCTCTTTTTGGGTTGTCTTCTTCTTTCCTCTGTTCAGACCCTCTCATGCTCTCATTCTCTCTATCTCTTGTTTTTCTTGTTGTTGGTTCTTGCAATATTGATTGGGATACTTCATCCTCTGCTGCGCTATCTGTTGCCTCCTCATCTGTTGCGTATCTCTCTGCTTCATGTGTGTCATCTATATCCTCCTCATCATTGTTGCTTGTGACCTCAATCTGGGTTTCCTCCTCCTCCTCTTGGGTTTGATAGTCATGCCACGCAGCACGGTGTTCGTAGCTACCGCAGACAAAACATCTCCCCCTTGCAGGACAGTCTCTGGCCAGATGATCGGTTTGTTGGCATATCTTACAAGTCCTTGGTTGACCTCGATAACGTGCAGGCTTTACAATGCCTGTACGTTATCGAGGTCAACTCTTACGAAGCTTGGTATCGGCTTCTTCAAGTTCTTGACAAGGCAACTTCTAACTCCCGTTTCAATGTTTTCATTGAAGTCATGATGCTGATGTCTGATGTTGGCAACCGTTCCATATTCAGAGAGGACATTGCTTAGCACTTGATCTGACATCTCATAAGGTACCTTGACATAAACCACTGCGGAG
The DNA here is from genome assembly GCA_032158295.1 of Pycnopodia helianthoides. Classification (NCBI taxonomy): domain Eukaryota; kingdom Metazoa; phylum Echinodermata; class Asteroidea; order Forcipulatida; family Asteriidae; genus Pycnopodia; species Pycnopodia helianthoides. The sequence continues at coordinate 5,605,638 of CM063259.1, forward strand.
TTTTGTACGTTTGCTCTTTCACATTGGATGAGGTTCTGCTGTAGTATCATACCTCTGGCCGCAATCTGAACACATTGGTCTTCCTTGTCGAGGGTTACATTATACCACTTGTTGTCTAGTTCGGCGATGCATTTGATTGTTTCTACTGTATCCAGTTCATATTCAATAGCTCTGTACACTTCTTCTGGCGTGACTACATTTTTAAGACGGCGAGTGTTGAATCGAATTGTATTGGGTCTATTCAAACCCCTGGTTCCTGCTGGTCGAGCATACATAATGGGGTGGGTTTAAGATGGCGTACCCCTGACCAAGGGAGCCAATCTTGGTAGATAAAAAAACACCCAAAATGCAAATTTTGTTGGCCAAAGTATTCTAAAAAAGATCTCAGAAGATGACTAAAACTTGATCTTACTGGATCTTACCGAAGAAGAAGAAGAAACTTTACCTGATACGCTGAAAATACGCTGAAATCTCAAAATAAACGGGAGCGATGTCAAAGCACGTCTTGCGCCCTCAACGCTTATTTATTTATTTATTTATTTATTTATATATATATATATATACATTTAAAAAAACATAATGAGTAGGGTAGATGGCCTTAGCTTTCGATCCAAACCGGACCTTCTTCAGAGGCATATATATATATATTTTTTTTTTTTGGGGGGGGGGTCTCAACTTGTTTTTGGTTTGCTTCATTTATTGAATTGTTATTTAATATTTATTGATTTGCTTATATATTTCTTCTTCCCTTTCATTTCGTTATTTTTGAGTCCCATTCAGTATAGATACATGTTGCCGTCTGTTGTTTCTCCAGTCTGGTTGGGTGCACTCGTATTACTATACATTGTAAACTCGGGGTTAAAGTACCAACACCGTACTAGCGCAGTGGGATAAGGTGCTGGGACTGTCCAACACTGGACCACGCGATCCAGGTTCGAATGCCGTCTGCACTAATATAGGTTCAAGGCTTTTGCTGTCTGTGGCAACAGTGTGATTGGGATTGCCTTGCTTCCTCCCTAAGGTGTCAGGGCCCTAGTGGCTAGGCAGGGGGGACAGGGAGGATATGCTGCTGGGTCAACGCACGAATAAGGGAACTATATCGTTGTCGTAGGGGGGCGCAGAGCGCGCTATTCTAAACTCCCTACGGCGGTTAAAGTACCTACAGCATTCGTATTTTTACGCATTATAAGTTAGTGAGATCTGTCAAATACATTTTATGTAATGATCAGTTGAATGCAATACGCAAAAAGTTCAGAATTATTGCATGATCGTAACATTATTAAGAGGAGCTGTTTCCAAGGGTACCAATGGTACTCGAGAATTGATGTGCATGTCGAACCCTTCTACGACAGGGACTATATGTCCGAGGGTAGCGCAATGTTTACCGACTTCGAACCATAAGCAATTTCGACACGGACTGACTATAGTACCAATATGCCAACTTTTTACACTTTCAAAATAATGTAGAGAAATATTTTAGAAAGGTTGATCTTAATTGTACTAGAGGAATCCACCATAAACTCAAAACATAATTGAAACAATTTGAAAAAAGACAAAATCATTGCTATTAAATGTTGGACTGGCCCAATTTCATGACGCTTAAGTACATTTGCTTAAGTGCACATAATATTTAGCTATTGTTACATGCATAACATTGGTTTACTTGGCCTATGAAATTTTCTAAGCATATCATTTGCTTGGACAAATGTATTTGCTGTTTAACATACATGAACAATTGAGACGTGTTGATAACTTCAACTTGGCGGTATGTTCTGGATGAATTTCATAAGCAATAATATCATTTGCTTAAGCAGAATATTTTGTGATTAAGCAGCTGGCCATGAAATTGGGCGTGAGGTGTTATTGGGTTTTACATAGCATAACAATTGAGTGTATAGTCTTGGCCGGTAGTCTGATTTTTCTAAGCAATGATTTTTTGCTTAAGCAAATTTTTTGCTTAAGCAGCTCCATGAAATTGGGCCCTGGGGGTTGTTAACTTTCAACTTGGGGTATTTTGGATGACATAGGCACTAACAAATAAATAGTCCTATTTGCCAAGAGGTGTAGGGATATTTTTCAAGATTGATGCCCGGACGCAGGGAAAATTTCACCGGCGTTGAGGTGTTTTCACTTGGAAGGAAACAAACTAGTAAGACTAAACTAAATAAACTCCCTAGGAACCAATGCTTATATGATAAATATTCAAAAATACTCACAAGTCTCTCAACCTCTTGAAAACCAATCAAACATGTTGACAGACGACTGAACTTTAGAATTCTTTTCATTTGTTGGCAGGTCAGCCGTTTGGAATTTTTCCTAACTACCCCAGAAGACAAAAAAAACACGCGAACAACAAAAATTTGTCTTTTCCCAAAACCGACTTGCTGCCAGTTTTCGTGAAGCACTTCTCCACTTCCCCGGTCAAATAGGGCCAACTTTAAGGCCTTAATTTATCAAGTCTCCTCAAAAGTTGAAGCACAGAACCCACGTGTTGTGAACGATTCTTATATTTACGCAATCTATTAAAGCATGACCCCAAAAACGTTATAATTTAACGAGGGTTGTGCTCGAGGTTCGACCATAAGTGCAATTTCGACCAATGTTGACAGACTATAGTACCAGATATGCCCATTTTTACCACTTTCGAAAATCATGAAAGAAATTCTAAGAACACGGGCTTGATTTTCAATGTCTAAGGAATCCAACCATAACACTCAAAACATAATTGAGAACATATTTTGAAGAAAAAGGGACAAAACATTACTAGAGAATGTGGCCTGGGCCCAATTTCATGGAGCTGCTTAAGTAAACAATTTGCTTAAGCACGAAAATATCTTGCTTATTTTACACATGTTACTGGCCAAAGTTTCATGCCTTATACATTGCTTGTGACTGGTATTTAGCTGTTGTTTACTTAGCATAACAATTGAGTGTATAGTCTTGGCCGGTAGTCTGATTTTTCTAAGCAATGATTTTTTTGCTTAAGCAAATTTTTGTGCTTAAGCAGCTCCATGAAATTGGGCCCTGGGGGTTGTTAACTTTCAACTTGAGGTATTCTGGATGACATGGGCACTAACAAATAAATAGTCCTATTTGCCAAGAGGTGTAGGGATATTTTTCAAGATTGATGCCCGGACGCAGGGAAAATTTCACCGGCGTTGAGGTGTTTTCACTTGGAAGGAAACAAACTAGTAAGACTAAACTAAATAAACTCCCATAGGAACCAATGCTTATGATAAATATTCAAAAATACTCACAAGTCTCTCAACCTCTTGAAAACCAATCAAACATGTTTACAGACGACTGAACTTTAGAATTCTTTTCATTTGTTGGCAGGTCAGCCGTTTGGAGTTTTTCCTAACTACCCCAGAAGACAAAAAAAACACGCGAACAACAAAAATTTGTCCTTTCCCAAAACCGACTTGCTTCCAGTTTTCGTGAAGCACTTCTCCACTTCCCCGGTCAAATAGGGCCAACTTTAAGGCCTTAATTTATCAAGTCTCCTCAAAAGTTGAAGCACAGAACCCACGTGTTGTGAACGATTCTTATATTTACGCAATCTATTAAAAGCATGACCCCCAAAACGTTATAATTTAACGAGGGTTGTGCTCGAGGTTCGACCATAAGTGCAATTTCGACCAATGTTGACAGACTATAGTACCAGATATGCCCACTTTTTACCACTTTCGAAAATCATGAAAGAAATTCTAAGAACACGGGCTTGATCTTCAATGTCTAAGGAATCCAACCATAACACTCAAAACATAATTGAGAACATATTTTGAAGAAAAAGGGACAAAACATTACTAGAGAATGTGACCTGGGCCCAATTTCATGGAGCTGCTTAAGTAAACAATTTGCTTAAGCACGAAAATATCTTGCTTATTTTACACATGTTACTGGCCAAAATTTCATGCCTTATACATTGCTTGTGACTGGTATTTAGCTGTTGTTTACTTAGCATAACAATTGAGTGTATAGTCTTGGCCGGTAGTCTGATTTTTCTAAGCAATGATTTTTTTGCTTAAGCAAATTTTTGTGCTTAAGCAGCTCCATGAAATTGGGCCCTGGGGGTTGTTAACTTTCAACTTGAGGTATTCTGGATGACATGGGCACTAACAAATAAATAGTCCTATTTGCCAAGAGGTGTAGGGATATTTTTCAAGATTGATGCCCGGACGCAGGGAAAATTTCACCGGCGTTGAGGTGTTTTCACTTGGAAGGAAACAAACTAGTAAGACTAAACTAAATAAACTCCCATAGGAACCAATGCTTATGATAAATATTCAAAAATACTCACAAGTCTCTCAACCTCTTGAAAACCAATCAAACATGTTGACAGACGACTGAACTTTAGAATTCTTTTCATTTGTTGGCAGGTCAGCCGTTTGGAATTTTTCCTAACTACCCCAGAAGACAAAAAAAACACGCGAACAACAAATATTTGTCTTTTCCCAAAACCGACTTGCTGCCAGTTTTAAGGCCTTAATTTATCAAGTCTCCTCAAAAGTTGAAGCACAGAACCCACGTGTTGTGAACGATTCTTATATTTACGCAATCTATTAATAGCATGACCCCCAAAACGTTATAATTCAAAATAGTTATACTGTTTCATTGGGTGTTTCTTAATTTTTTTTTAACTTATATTTTTTTATTCATTTATTTATTTATTTATTTTTAATTATATATATATATATATATATATATATATATATATATATATATATATATATATATATATATATATATATATATATATATATATATATATATATATATATATATATATATATATAATTAAAAATAAATAAATAAATAAAAAAATAAAAAAATATAAGTTAAAACAAAATTATATATATGTATATATATACATAATGAGTAGGGTAGATGGCCTTAGCTTTCGATCCAAACCGGACCTTCTTCAGAGGCATATATATATATATCTATATATATATATATATATATGTATATATATATTTAGGTGGGGGGTCTTAACTTGTTTTTGGTTTGCTTCATTTATTGAATTGTTTATTTAGTTTATTGATTTGCTTATATATTTCTTCTTCCCTTTTCATTTCGTTATTTTTTGAGTCCCCATTCAGTATAGATACATGTTGCCGTCTGTTGTTTTCTCCCAGTCTGGTTGGGTGCACTCGTATTACTATACATTGTAAACTCACGGGGTTAAAGTACCAACACCGTACTAGCGCAGTGGGATAAGGTGCTGGGACTGTCTCAACACTTGGACCACGCGATCCAGGTTCGAATGCCGTCTGCACTAATATAGGTTCAAGGCCTTTTGCTGTCTGTGGCAACAGTGTGATTGGGATCTGCCTTGCTTCCTCCCCTAAGGTGTCAGGGCCCTAGTGGCTAGGCAGGGGGGACAGGGGAGGATATGCTGCTGGGTCAACCGCCACGAATAAGGGAACTATATCGTTGTCCGTAGGGGGGCGCAGAGCGCGCTATCTAACCCCTCGGGCGCGTGAACGCCTGACACTACCAGCATTGCGTAACTTTTTAATCTTTTAAAGTATAAGGTAGAGATTTTAATTATGTTATTTTAATTTTTTTTAATTTTGTATTTGTTGATGCAACTACGCAATAAAAGTTACATGAAATTCTGCAAAAACATTTTATTAAAGAAACAATTGCAAAAAAAGAAACCCAAAACATGTATCAGAATTAGTTGCGATGATCGTAACCCTCTCTACAGACGGGCTGTTTACCGGAGAGTTACGAAGTGTTGTGCTCGAGATTCGACCATAAGTGCAATTTCGACCAATGTTGACAGACTATAGTACCAGATATGCCCAATTTTTACCACTTTCGAAAATCATGAAAGAAATTCTAAGAACACGGGCTTGATCTTCAATGTCTAAGGAATCCAACCATAACACTCAAAACATAATTGAGAACATATTTTGAAGAAAAAGGGACAAAACACTGGGGCAAGTGCCTTGGTATAAATAAAATAAAATTTAAATGAAGGCCATCTCTAGCGAAAAATTCTCGCTCATGACATCCATGCCGACATCCACAAACTTACAATCATTGAAATATTTGCAAAGTTTTCGAAGTCCACTCACAACAATCTTTGCAGCTGGATATTTCTCTCGAGTGGATTTCAAAAGAGAGTCAAACTTGCGTAAGAACGGATCAAAAAATTCCTCCCAGCATGATTCGTTCCAACATGAAGAACTACCACATGTGGTGGCGGTGTGGATGGTATACTCTAAAAACAGCGTTCATGCTCTATATTCATTGATTGACAGTCAGTATAAAGGAAATCAATGGTCATAACCAAGGGGGCGACTGTGTCGGGGGTGACTTTGTTAGGGGGCGACTTTGTCGGGGGCGACTCTGGTGGGGGCGACTTTGTAGGGGCGAGTTTGTACCTGGAGGGGGCGAGTTTGTGAGGGGGCGACTTTGCAGGTGGCGACTTTGCAGGGGCGACTTTGCCAGGGGGCGAGATGACTGGTTTCTGATGGTAGATGTTGGACAGTGTCTCCTGCATAAGAAATTCTAGCACCCGGCAGAGTTGTAACACTAGGAATAAACCAGTCACTGTTCATATTCTCTGGTAGATATCTTGTGAGGGAGTATCCAACTATCTTTACTTTAAACCATGGTAGGTCCTCCAGCCAGAGAGTCGGGCCTGTGTGTAATGGAAAGTGAGAATACAAAGATTTAAAATCTGTCCCAATTTTAAGAAGTTATAGATAATAAACAAAGCATACAAAATAAAGTGGTGAGAGAGAAAAAATGTTCAAGTAGATTGACCAAATCAAAACATGTCAGTAGACAAGTCTTAATCAAGCCACAATTAACAATGTCTCAACAATATAACAGTAACACCAAGCATGACCTGATGACAAGGAAGTCATCAATGTACACCTGCAGTTGTAGTTTAAATAAACCCATAATGATTCCATGTTTCCATCCTGCATCAAACAACCATGTTTTTTAAAAGTTCATATTTCTGTTAAGAAGTACTGTTTAGTAAATAGTTATATTTTTCATGACAAAATTTCATCATTTTTGTCACGAAGATCATAAAAAAACATGACAAAATAAATAGCGTCGTAAGAACAAGTAAAAAATACCAGGCCTTTTTCCCCGCCATTTGATGATGACGTCACGTAAGCTAAAACGATACGGCACAAATAACGATTTTTGCAAAAGTTTTTGCACCGAAAAAAACATTAACGGCTAAACATGCAGAAGTGTATGTGGTACGTATCTAAAGAACGACCCTTCGTTTATCAGAATATGGACTCCGTTTGTCTTAATCGTGCTCGAAACAGTCAGGGGCACCCTAAATGTAAAGCTAATCAACAAAAAGTGTGAAACTTTAATCACATTTCAGACGAAGATTCACATGTATTTGGTACCTAAAATCTGGTAAAAAAAAATGGGTTTATTTTACGATGAAAATGTTCAAACAAACTTACCACTCCATCTTGACCCAACACTACCCTCAAGCGGGCACCTGTAGCCAATTTTGCAGGGTCGTCTCCGAACGCTCTCGCATTCACGCGAAATCTCGAAGGGTCCGAGACCGCCGTGCAGCTACAAATAAAATCTGGCTTTAGACCTCATTATCGTGCACGCTGCGCACTGATTGTATTTTACACATGTTACTGGCCAAAATTTCATGCCTTATACATTGCTTGTGACTGGTATTTAGCTGTTGTTTACTTAGCCCGTGTTTGGTTGGATTAAACTTGAAAATGTTCTCAAACGAGCGAATTAAGAAAGATTACACAAGTGTGACGAAAAATATATTGAAAGATTTCTGAGATTGTGATTTGTATAAATACAAGCGTTTTTGTTTTAAAGGCCCTGTACACTATTGGTAAGATCGAAACACACAATGTTCACAGATTCACACATAACTTACACGATTTAAAGTAAGTAATGGTAGAAAAGGTTCCTTAAAATATTTCTGCCTAAAATCTTATCGTTTCTGAGAAACGAGGAAAACAGTAGTAATTATCGCGCGCGATAATTTGAAAAAACAAAAAACACATAAGATCTCTTTTCACTATTTTCTCGTGACCTCGATGACCAATTTAGCTCAAACTTTCACAGGTTTGTTTGTTCATGCATATGTTTAATCACACAAAATGTGGACACTGATGTTGAGCTGTTACCAAAAGTGTACAATACCTTTAAACAGTGTTCGTTCCAGGCGGCCAATTCTGAAAAATAAACAAGGTAATTAATATTCACGACCCTTGTTACCTTTCTGGGGGTCAATCTCCGCCTCGAGAAAGGTCGGGTCCTGCGTCAGTATTAGGCGTGACTTTTCCTCATTGATGATAAATGATGGGGAAGTCGTCAGCCTCACTTAAGCGTCCAGAGCGCTGCGTGTCTCCGCCTCTGTCCTACAATGAGTCAGTCGTCGAGGTACATTGTCAAACACCTCTCCTAGATTTGATCTTTGGAATTCACACCCATTGTCGCGCAGACACACACACATACACAAACTAAGGTTCACACTTCTCTTTGATATTTATACATTTATTTTGCACATTCAATATTACAATATTTACATCCACTCTGGTTTGAATTAGGCTACGGGAGTTAAAGAGCGATGATACGGAGTGCCGAAAGGGACAGGGGAAAACATCTAATGAAATGGTAAAATAGAATCTATTTCGTTCCCTCGATATTTAATTTCGATGCCCCAAGATATTATTTCGTTTCCACGAAATAAAATATAATAATGCGTTCCCACGAAATAACTTATTTTGTTCCCCTGAAATACTATTTCGTACGGAGCCCCTAAAGGAACAGGTAGAAAAAAATTTAAAAGGTTAAAAAAAAATCCAATATTATTTCGTTCCCTCGAAATATTATTTCGTTCCCTCGAATTAGTATTTCGTTCCCTCGAAATATTATTTCGTTCCCACGAAATAGTATTTCGTTCCCTCGAAATCATTTCGTTACCACGAAATATTTATTCGTTCCCTCGAAATCATTTCGTTCCCTCGAAATGTTAATTCGAGGGAACGAAATAACATTTCGAGAGAATGAAATAAGTTATTTCGTGGGGAACTAAGGTTCACACTTCTCTTTGATATTTATACATTTATTTCGTGGGAACGAAATAATAATTCGTGGGAACGAAATAGTATTTCGATGTAACGAAATACTAATTCGAGGGAACGAAATAATATTTCGAGGGAACGAAATAATATTTCGAGGGAACAAAATAATATATATATTGTTTTTTACTTTTCAATTTTTGTTTTCCTGTCCCCTTAGGGGCTCCGTACTTAGTAGCTCATTGGACATAATATCAGCGAGTATCGTCAACACTTGTTATAAAGAGGGGTTCGGCAAGGGAGGCAACATAAAGATCCAGCCAGATTGTACAACAAGCTGACGTCATTGATAATAAAATATTTCGTTTCACTGATACTGGGGAACTACCGCTGGTCTTTCTGTGACTCAGGATTGTTATAGTACCGTGACTTTATGAAGGTACCTTTGTTCGGCAGCCTTAGCAATCGCACAAGGCGTGGTCACACTATACACGGTCAAATGTGTGTGCATTGTACGAGGTTGGAAAAGCCTTCTTCGACCCCCACAATTCTTGATATGCAATTCGTGCACGTTTTAATTTTGCTGCATCGAATGATAAAAGAAAATAGGAGTTCGTGAACATGATATTCATGTTGCGAGTGCAGCGAGTGTTTTGTGATGAATTGACTGCTATTGGGGAATAGGGATGGAGCGGAGGCCCCCTTGTTCCATCCTAAAGGTGTGTAGTTCGACCGTCCGTGGTTAATTCTACGCACGCGGAAAATTAAAACGTGGAGCATTACGCAGTTTACGTGCATCACAGTAGTAAAGTAGCTAACAAATTGTAATAAATGTGTGATGATATTCACAAAAATAACTAACTAAAAACAACGAGATAAAATTCACTCCATAATAGCATCACTGAAATTTACGAGAACCATGCATAACCATGGTTGGTTATAACAAAAGGGGAATAACAAAAACACCAACAAAAATACATAACTGCAGCCGCAGTTTTGTGGTTCGAAGTTCAAATAGTTCACGGCAATTAGTTCAACTCAGCAATTACAATAATAATGTTCCATATCTCCCAGGAAGTGAGATACAAAGTGACCACTAGACTAAGCTATGGTCAGGCAGTACACATTCACAGCAGACTGACCACAGCTGACTTGGCGAGGTCGCTCACAGACGGTGAACATAGGTTGATCTTTCCAGGCATCGCCCCAATAGCCAAGTATGTCTGGATTATTCTTGTAATCACGGGTTATCATGAAGCCATAATCATGATCCATCTCCCAGTAAGCATCATCTGGTTGATCTGGCTCCCATTTCCGATATTCAGTCGGATATTTACCATCCTCGTAGCAGTTCCATTCACCTTCAACTTCGGCGTCATTACAATTGATCCAAACACCTACCAGATCTCCATGGTGCTGAAACGATGTTATTATAAATTCATTTTCGCCATTTGAGCTTGGTACCATTATAGATGCGTTGTTATGATCACACTGCATCACGGCAGTGGACCAGTTGCCCTTCATGGATCCGTTCAGACCTAAGTAGCAAGAATCACCAAACACCACCCATCCATCAGGGCACCCTCTCAATGCAAAGACACCCTTGGTTACCATGATGACAACAGATAGAGTAACACCTATCGTCGAAATCATCATTTCACATGTAGTGAAAATTCTTAACAAATAAAACCGATTTTTGAAAGTGTTTTTGTGAGATAAAGGATCTCAGACGTTATGAGGTGCCACCAAAGTCGACAGTGAGCATTGACAAATTGTGACGCAGTACCAAAATGATTGGGGGTTTTATCTTCTGTGCTGTACTGGCCTCGACTACACGGCAAACAACAGAGATTTATGGACACGGCATTGTTGTGTAAAGCGGACTTCTCTGATCTTAAGTCGTTACCATAGATACGGGCAAACCTCATTGTTATTATTAAATCTTTCTATTGAATGTCTGGCAATGATGACAACAAACAGTGAATATTATATATATATAAATATCATGTAAGTAACTCAACAGGCCATACCGTACCGTTGGTTTGCTTTCTATTCACTTGTTTCCTTGCTCATACTTTCTGCTTGAATTTCTTAAGATCTTTTTAAGGCGAGGCGCTCTAAAATAATTAATGTCAAAACTTTTTTTTAATATGGAAATATAAGTATTGGTCAGACCTGTTACACCATGTGACAACCAATCCACCGCGTCGATTGACCTTTACATAGACAGTTGATGTTATTTTCAGATCATAAATGTCATCCATGAACAAGTTGATACGTTGACAAAGAAGTGATGGCGTTGGAAAATAACTCATGCAGGGAGCTGACTGTCGCATGTTGTTAAACACTTTGTTGGAAACAATATGACGGACTAAAAAACAGGGATTCCCAAATATATTTTCGTTAGTTATAAAGGGTTTTCCCAAGTATGTGAAGAATTGTTTATGAAAAACCGATTTAATTGACAGTTAAGTTATTTGGCACAAACTTCAAGTATTTGTTAAAAACAAAACCCGACCAGCAATAATGTACATGTATTTTTTTTACTTGAAAAACTAACAGTTTTTTTTTTACTTAAAGGCACTGGACACCTTTGGTAATTGTCAAAAACCAGTATTCTCGCTTGGTGTGTCCATCATATGCGTAAAATAACAAATCTGTGAAAATTTGGACTCAATTGGTCATCGCAGTTGCAAGAAAATAATGAAAGAAAAAACACCCTCGTTGCACAAATTTGTTGTGCTTTTAGGTGCATAATAAAAGACTTCTGGAAGAAGTCTTTTAATATTTTAGTGAGAAATTACCTCTTTCTCAAAAACTACATTACTTCAGAGGGAGTCGTTTCCCACAATGTTTTATACTATCAACAGCTCTCCGTTGCCCGTTACCAAGTAAGTTTTTAAGCTAATATTTGTTTTGAGACCAAACGTGTCCAGTGCCTTTGAATTGTAGGATTTACTTTAAAGGAACTTATGTACTTTGAATTTTTAAAACAAAAGACAATCAGCACATGACTATCACTCTAAACGTGGAAGTATTTGATTGGCTGGAAACGATGTGTCATTTGTAATACTTCGAGACCCCTCAGTTTTTTCTACGGAAGCTTCAATTGTCCATCCATGTTTTTATGTTTAAGCTATTCTTATCATACAAGACGTAAAGACAATTTCTGAGACCTTGCCCGTAAGTGGATGAAAGGATTTAAATTGATAATTTTTTGAAACAAATGAATTTAGAAATGTTACACGTGTGACGAAAAATATGAAAAGATTTATGAGATTGGGAACTGTATAAAATACAAGCGTTTATGACTTAAACAGTGTTCGTTCCTGGCGGCCAATGAGAAAAATAAGCAAGGTAATAACTATTCAGGACCCTTGTTACCTCTTACGGGTCGATCTCAAACCCCGAGAAAGGTCGGGTCCTGCGTCAGTATTGGGCTTGACTTTTCCTCATTGATGATAAATGATGGGGAAGTCGTCACCCTCACTTAAAGCGTCCAGAGCGCTGGGTGTCTCCGCCTCTGTCCTACATTCAGTCAGTCGTCGAGGTACATTGTCACACCCCTCTCCAAGATTTGATCTTTGGAATTCACGCCCATTGTCGCGCAGACACACACACGTACAAAAACAAAGGTTTACACTTCTCTTTGATATTTATACATTTATTTTACATATTCAATATTACATTATTTACATCCACTCTGGTTTGAATTAGACTAAGGGAGTAAAAGAGCGATGATACGGAGCCCCGAAAGAGACAGGGGAAAACAAATAATGAAATGGTAATAAAATATAGAAATTATTTCGTTCCCTCGATATTTAATTTCGATGCCCCCAGATATCATTTCGTTCCCACGAAATAAAATATAATAATGCGTTCCCACGAAATAACTTATTTTGTTCCCCTGAAATACTATTTCGTAACCTCGAAGTATTACTGCGGGGGAACGAAAACTTATTTCGAGGGAACGCAATTTTAATTCGAGGGGACGATATAGTTTAGATTTGTTTTTGTTTTACCTTTCAATTGTGTATACCCTTTTCCCTATAGGGGCTCCATACGATGACGAGGTCTTCACATCTTTTTAAACCGGCAGTGTCGTGGCCGTGCGATAATGGACCGAGCCTTTTTCGCACGGCCACGACCCTGCTAGATTTTAAACGTCCGTTTAAGATTGAGTCTCCACTCTTTTATTCCCACTTATAAACACCTTGAATTAAAAACAGCTAAAAATCTTTAAAAGTTAGCAACAAATCTGACAGTTTAGGCTCAGCTCACTGCATGGCTCACCTTGTCTCTGCGTTGAAATTCTCTGACTCGAGTTAGCGCTTAGTAGCTCCTTGGACATAATATCAGCGAGTATCGTCAACACTTGTTATAAAGAAGGGTTCGGCAAGGGAGGCAACATAAAGATCCAGCCAGTTTGTACAACAAGCTGACGTCATTGATAATAAAATATTGGTTTCACTGATACTGGGGAACTACCGCTGGTCTTTCTGTGACTCAGGATTGTTATAGTACCGTGACTTTATGAAGGTACCTTTGTTCGGCAGCCTTGGCAATCGCACAAGGCGTGGTCACACTATACACGGTCAAATGTGTGTGCATTGTACGAGGTTGGAAAAGCCTTCTTCGACCCCCACAATTCTTGATATGCAGTTCGTGCACGTTTTATTTTTGCTGCATCGAATGATAAAAGAAAATAGGAGTTCGTGAACATGATATTCATGTTGCGAGTGCAGCGAGTGTTTTGTGATGAATTGACTGATATTGGGGAATAGGGATGGAGCGGAGGCCCCCTTGTTCCATCCTAAAGGTGTGTAGTACGACCGTCCGTGGTTAATTCTACGCACGCGGAAAATTAAAACGTGGAGCATTAGGCAGTTTACGTGTATCACAGTAGTAAAGTAGCTAACAATTTGTAATAAATGTGTGATGATATTCACAAAAATAACTAACTAATAACAAGGAGATAAAATTCACTCCATAATAGCATCACTGAAATTTACGAGAACCATGCATAACCATGGTTGGTTATAACAAAAGGGGAATAACAAAAACACCAACAAAAATACATAACTGCAGCCGCAGTTTTCTGGTACGAAGTTCAAATGGTTCACAGCGACTTGTTTTGTCTTCTAACTCAGCAATTACAATAATAATGTTCTGTATGGTAGAAGAAAGTAATACGCAAAGGCAAATGAGGCGAAAAGTTCTGTGAACTGTCTATCGTTCTATCAATAAGCGGAAATACTTATTGTGTTGTTCTTTTCCTTCAATACTGAGAGACCGGAAATGCTGAAGTTCAAAGAACTTTTGTTCAGTGATCTTGAAAAATATTTTCATCTTGCTCCGTATTAAGATAAGTTATACCAAAGCAGAAAGTATCGAGTCAAAATTTAAAAAGTCCTTGTCAGAAACAGGTGAAATCAAAGTAGTAGCAGCCGACACTTTCTTCGAAACATTCCCTCAAGACTTGAAAATGTGTAGCGTTATTGAGCTCGCAAACGTAGGACGTGAAACCAGACAAACACCGCTTGATGTTGAATGAGAGACAGTCTTGCGCTCCATACATCGTCGTCTGCAGGCGGCTTCTGTGCCCGTTGGATATCTGTCCAGGTTGTGCCCGAAGAGACGGCGAGATACAAAGTGACCACTAGACTAATCTATGGTCAGACAGTACACATTCATAGCGGACTGACCACAGATGACTTGGCGAGGACGCTCACAGACGATGAACATTTTGTTATAATTTTTCTGCACATCACCCCAATAGCCAAGTATGACTGGATTATTCTTGTAATCACGGGTTATCATGAAGCCATAATCCTGATCATCTGGCCGGTTATCATCATCTGGTTGGTTTGGCTCCCATTTCCGATATTCAGTTGGATATTTACCATCCTCGTAGCAGTTCCATTCACCTTCATATTCAGCGTCATTACAATTGATCCAAACACCTCTCGGATCACCATGATGCTGAAACGATGTTATTGTAAATTCATTTTCCCAATCTGAGCTTGGTACCATTATAGATGCGTTGTTACGATCACACTGCATCACGGCAGTGGACCAGTCGCCTTGCATGGATCCATCCAGACCCAAGTAGCAAGAATCACCAAACACCACCCATCCATCGGGGCACCCTCTCAATGCAAAGACACCCTTGGTTACCAACATGATAACAGATAAAGTAACACCTATCGTCAAAATCATCTTTTCATATGTAGTGAAAATTCTTAATAAATAAAACCGATTTTTGAAAGTGTTTTGTGAGATAAAGGATCTCAGACGTTATGAGGTGCCACCAAAGTCGACAGTGAGCATTGACAAATTGTGACGCAGTATCAAAACGATAGGGTTTTTCCTGCCGCGCTGTACTGGCCTCGACTAAACGGCAAACAAAACACAAATTTAGTTATTAAACTAAGGCATTGTGAAAGGTGGACTGTTTCGTTTATTAATCGTTGCTTGGATACGGTCAAACCTCATGGTTATCAATATATCTTTCTATTGGAACGTCTGGCAAAGATGACATCAACTAGTGAATGTTATTCATATCATGTAAATAACTCGACAGGCCATACCGTACCGTTGGCTTGCTTTCTGTTCACCTACCTTGCTTATATTTTCTGATTGAATTTCCTAAGATCTTTTAAGGTGAGGCGCTCCATAATATTGAAGCCTCAAAACTGTTTTTAAATTTGGAAATATAAATATTGGTCAGACCTGTTATACCATGTGACAACCAAGCCACCACGTCGATTGACCTTTACATAGACAGTTGATGTTGTTTTCAGTTCAGTTTATAATTATATGTTATCCATGAACAAGTTGATACGTTGACAAAGAAGTGGTGGCGTTGGAAAATAACTCATACAGGGAGCTGACTGACGCGTGTTTTTTAAACACACTTTGTTGGAAACAATGTGACGGACTAAAAAACAGGGATTCCCAAATATATTTTTGTTATTTTTAAAGGGTTTTCCCCAGTATGCGAATAATCGTTTCTGAAATACCAATTTAATTGACAGTTAGTTTATTTGTATTTAATTGTTGGTCTCAGAAATAGTTAGGCACATAGTTCATGTCTTTGTGAAATAAAAACCCGACCAGCAATAATGTACATGTCATTTTTTTCTCTAGAAAAACTAAAAGTTGATATTGCCTAAATTATAGGATTAGCTTTAGAGGAACTGATGTACTTTGGATTTTTTTTAAGCAAAAAGACAATGAGCACAGGACTATCGCTCTAAATTCTACGGATTACGGAAGCTTCAATTGTCCATCCAGGTTTTTATGTTCAAGCTAACTTATCATAAAATACGCGTTGCCCGTGATTGGATGAAAGGCTTGAACTTGATAATTTTCTTAAGCGAACAAATTTAGAAAGGTTACATGTGTGACGAAAAATATCGAAATATTTCTGAGGTTGGGGACTATATGAAATAAAAACGTTTTTGTTTTAAACGTTGTTCGTTCCTGGTGGCAACTCTAAAAAACAATAGGCAAGTTAATAGATCTTTACGACACTTGTTACCTTGGAGGTCAATCTCTACACCAAAAAAGGTCGGGTCCTGCGTCATTATTGGGCGTGACTTTTCCTCATTGATGATAAATGATGGGGAAGTCTTCAGCCTCACTTAAACGTCCAGTGCGCTGGGTGTCTCCGCCTCTGTCCTACACTGAGTCAGTCGTCGAGGTACGTTGTCACACCCCTCTCCTAGATTTGATCATTGGAATTCACGCCCATTGTCGCGCAGACACACACACATACAAAAACTAAGGTTTACACTTCTCTTTGATATTTACACATTTATTTTACACATTAAATATTACATTATTTACATCCACTCTGGTTTGAATCAAGGGAATAAAAGATCGATGACGAGGTCTTCAACGTCTTTTTAAAACCAGTTAGTGACCGTGGGATAAAGGATCGAGCCTTTATCGCAGGGCCACGAGCTTGCAAGATATTAAACGGTCGTTTAGGACTGAGTCACCACTCTTTTATTCCCATTATATATAAATACCTTCCATTAAAATCATCCAAAAACCTTTAAAAGTTAAGAACAAATATCACAGGTTAGTCTCAACATCTCACTGCATGAAATTCTATGACTTCAGTACGCGCTTAGTAGCTCCTTGGACATAATATCAGCGAGTGTCGTCAACACTTTTTTTATGAAGAGGGATTCGGAAAGGGAGGCAACATAAAGATCCAGCCAGATTGTACAACAAGCTGACGTCATTGATATTAAAATATTGGTTTCACTGATACTGTGGTACACCGCTGGTCTTTCTGTAACTCAGGATTGTTAGTATACGGAGCCCCTAAGGGGACAGGTAAAAAAAACATTGAAAAGTAAAAAAAAGTATATATATATTATTTCGTTCCCTCGAAATATTATTTCGTTCCCACGAAATAACTTATTTCGTTCCCTCGAAATGTTATTTCGTTCCCTCGAATTAACATTTCGAGGGAACGAATTAATATTTCGTGGTAACGAAATGATTTCGAGGGAACGAAATACTATTTCGTGGGAACGAAATAATATTTCGAGGGAACGAAATACTAATTCGAGGGAACGAAATAATATTTCGAGGGAACGAAATACTAATTCGAGGGAACGAAATAATATTTCGAGGGAACGAAATAATATTGGATTTTTTTTTAACATTTTCAATTTTTTTTCTACCTGTCCCTTTAGGGGCTCCGTATACTATTAGTACCATGCCTTTATGAACGTATCGTTGTTATGCTAAGGTAGCCTTGGCAATCGCACAAGGCGTGGTCACACTATTCACGGCCATCGGTAGTTTGAGTGTTATCTGCCCGCGCTGCTAGGCCACGGATCCCAGCCCCAAAAGCCTGGGAAAAAAGCTGTATGTGCATTGTACGAGGTTGGAAAAAGCCTACTTCGACCGCCACAGTTCTTGATATGCAGTTCGTGCACGTTTAAATTTTGCTGCATCGAATGATAAAAAAAGGAGTTTGTGAACGTGAGATTCCTGGTGCGTGTGCGGCGGGTGTTATGTATTGAATTGACTGCTATTTTGGAATTGGGATGGAGCGGAGGCCCCCCCCCCCTTGTTCCATCCAAAAGGTGTTTATAGGGGGTATACGACCGTGGTAAATCTACGCACATTGTAAAATAACACAAGAGCATTACGCAGTTTACGTGCATCACAGAATTTGTAACAAAGGTGTGATAATATTCACAACAAATAACTACTTACAACGAGATAAAAATCATCTGGCAATAACATCTCTGGATTTCAACAGAAACAAGCAGAACTATGTTTTAAGAAGCAGGGGAATAACAAAAACACACAAAAATATATGCAGCCCCGATTTTGTGGTGCGAAGTTCAAACGGTTCACGGCGACTTGTTTTGTTTTCTAATTAAGCAATTACAATAATAATGTTCTATATCTCCCAGGAAGGTAGAAGAAAGTAATACACCAAGGAAAATGCGGCGAAAAGGCTTTTCTTTAAATACCTATCATTCTATTAATTAGCGGAAATACTTATTGTGTTGTTTTTCCTTCAATACTGAGAGACCGGAAATGTTGAAGTTCGAGCAACTTGTGTTCAGTGATCTTAAGCATCATTCCATCTTGCTCTACATTAAGTAAAGTTATGCCAAACACAATTAGTAACGAGTCAATATTTAAAAAGTCCTTGTCAGAAACAGGTGAAATCAAAGTAGTAGCAGCTGTCGCTTTCTTCGAAACATTCCCTCAAGATATTATTAAAGCGTTTTATTGAGCTCGCAAACGTTAGGGCGTGAAATGTTGAGGCGTTGATAATGTGTAGCGTTATTGAGCTCGAAAACGTATGGTGTAAACCAGACAAACTCCGCTTGATGTTAAATGAGAGACAGTCTTGGCGCTCCATACATCGTCGTCTGCAGGCGGCTTCTGTGTCCGTTGGATATCTGTCCAGGTTGGGGCCGAAGAGACAGCGAGATACAAAGTGACCACTAGACTAAGCTATGGTCAGGCAGTACACATTCATAGCAGACTGACCACAGCTGACTTGGCGAGGACGCTCACAGACGATGAACATTTTGTTATAATTTTTCTGCACATCACCCCAATAGCCAAGTATGTCTGGATTATTCTTGTAATCACGGGTTATCATGAAGCCATAATCTTGATCCCGTTGGTGGTGTTTATCATCATCTGGTTGGTCTGGCTCCCATTTCCGATATTCAGTTGGATATTTACCATCCTCGGGGGGAGTTCCACTCACCTTCAACTTCGGCGTCATTACAATTGATCCAAAAACCTACTGGATCTCCATGATGCTGAAACTTGGTAAATATAAATTCATTTTTGCCATCTGAGCTTGGTACCATTATAGATGCGTTGTTACGATCACACTGCATCACGGCAGTGGACCAGCTGCCTTGCATGGATCCATCCAGACCCAAGTAGCAAGAATCACCAAACACCACCCATCCATAGGGGCACCCTCTCGCTGCAAAGACACACTTGGTTGCCATGACGATAACAGATAGAGCAACACATATCGTAGAATTTATCATTTCATACGTAACGAACATTTTAGCAACTAAAATAATTCTTGAAACTGTTTTTGTGAGATAAAGGATTTTATACGTTATGAGGTGCCTTGAAAATAAAATTGAGCATTGACAAATTGTGGCGCAGTATCGATTGTTTTTTTTTTCTGCTGCGCAGTATCGGCCTCGACAGCACGGCAAACAAAAGAGACATTTAATAACCAAGGCACTGTGAAAAGTTGACTTTTTCGTTCATTAGTCGTTACCATGGATACGGGCAAACATCATGGTTATCAATATACCTTTCTATTGAAACGTCTAGCAATGATGACAACAACCAGGGAAACTGTTATATATATTATGTAAATAACTCGACATGCCATACTGTACCATTGGCTTTTTGTTCACTTATTTCTGAATTCCCTGCTCACCCAGACTGAATTTCTTAAGATCTTCTTAAGGTTAGGCGCTCCATAACAAAGAAGACTAAACATTTCTTTACATTTTTGCATTAGAGATATTGGTCAGACCTATTAAATCATGTAACAACCATACCATCGCGTCGATTGGTAGTAAAACAAGAAACAGTTTCTGACTGAATTTTTAAAGATTTTTTAAGGTGACGTGGTCCATAATAATGATGATTTACCATTTCTTTTAATTTTGCAGTAAATACACATTAGTCAGACTTATTATACCATGTGACAACCGTTTACAAATGGACTTAGGTTTTTTAGCGACGTCCCCATTGGTTTTGTATACGTAACAAACCGAGGACTGTCCCCGGTGTCATTTTCCTGGATCTCTTTTGTTAAAGTCCTCGATTTGAATAGGGTGTGTGTGGGGGGGGGCTTACGGAAGGGCCCTTGTGGGGTATTTTACACAATGGAACAATGGACCCCCACAAGAGAATTCTTTGTTCCACCTGGACCCCACAGGGGAATAATAGAACAACAATAGCAGGACCCCACAAACCCGATCCGTAAGGATGTGTGGGGGTGTGTGCGTGCGTGGACACACATAAGGGCATATGTGGGGTCCTGACAACAATGGAACAATGGACCCCACAAGGTCATTTCAATAGGAACAATTGGGCCCCACAAGGGAATTCTTCAAAAAAGGGAATAATAGAACAACAATAGCAGTACCCCACAAACCGGATCCGTAAGGATGTGTGTGTGTGTGTGTGTGTGAGCGAGTCTACCCGTTGAAAACGAGGACTTTAACAAAAGGGATACGGGTGTTTTGACAGACCGAGTATGTCCTCGCTTTGCATTCATGTACAAAACCAATGGGGATGTTGCTATAAAAAACAATGGGAGAACAAAGAGGAGTCCTGGATTTACGGGATTCACAAACAACGCAAGATTATGCAGATGATTCGGAGGGTCTGCTCAACCAAAAAAGGTATGCAGAAGACCATTCCCGTAAGGTAAATTGCACATCGCGCGTGCGCAATGATTGGCAACATGAGGGACGTTTTGTTTGTTTGGTGCGGACCATAGAGCTGTATATATTGACTAGAGCGCTAACACCCCGTTATACACGCACTAAGGTTTTGAAGCCGTGTGGGCGCCTCCATGTTTATGTACAAACCAATACAAAAGCTTGAAATTTTGTACGGCAATTGTACGGCTATTTGCATGATAAAGCGTTTGTTCTTTTCTATGCGTCATCGAACCAATATGCAGCAAATGAGAACGCACAATCTGCTAATGAGCGTACAAACTGCGAGCGTCATGTGCGTCATGTTTAACATGTGCGTTTGCGCGTATACGTTTTTTTTTTGAGTCCGTCATTCTTGCCGGCATATTGTGTATCCTTGAAGCAGATTTCGTTTTTTCCCCTTGACATCTTGAAGCATTGAATCCTCCCAAACAAGGCTTTAGTTCGACTCAGCATTTTTCCTAAGACGTAAGTAACAACATCAGAGAATCACCAACTACATAGTTTTTTTAAGACATCACTAAAATCACCTGTTTACAAGAGCAATGATCGTTAGATTAAATATGGTGCGTACGTAAGCGCACACGCCGAATGCAAAATTTTCGCGGCCATGTGTGCTCTCTTAAAATTAAAATCGTT
This sequence comes from Pycnopodia helianthoides, assembly GCA_032158295.1. NCBI lineage: Eukaryota > Metazoa > Echinodermata > Asteroidea > Forcipulatida > Asteriidae > Pycnopodia > Pycnopodia helianthoides. Next base: position 5,627,305 of record CM063259.1, read on the forward strand.
CCGTAGTCACGCAACACATCAAACATGTCTGCGCCCAGGGTGGCTTCTAAACTCAGAGCAAGTTAGCGCTCTAGTCAATATATATAGCTCTATGGTGCGGACATTGATCTACATATTTGTAGATCAATGGGTGCGGATGGTGGCATGACGCGCACGCGTTTATTCCTATGTGGAGTGCACAGTACATGCACAACCGTCCCTTTGCCAACAAATAGTTCATGTACGCATGCGTGAATGTAATTAGCATTTATTCCATAGGAAAGGATAATCAACACACGTACGCGCGTAGATACGCGCTACGAATTGTCTTGTCAACACTAATGCATCAATCACCAACACGGCCCGCGTTTGCTAGATCATGTGCGTTTACATTTCACCACCGTTTTCTACGTCACACTTGACAAAAACAGAAATGCTCGATTCATTGTGACGTCACAGGGTAAAGTTTCGCGCTCTCACTCAAAATAAAGAGTTGCCATGTGCGTGCAGCTGAATGCGATACATGAACACAAACCACGAGGCACATACTCTCTGTTCTTGTTCTAACTTCGTGCGATGAACAAGGATTTTTGGTGATACATTTTTCGAATGTAACCAGCGAGATTTTTCTACGGAAGATTCTTTACTTGAGAAAAGCGAAAATGATTACAGTTCTACGATTAGCTGAGCAGCTTATGTCGGTGAATTACCGGTAGGTGTTTATTTATTTATTTAGTCGAGCTGTTGTAGTGTACTTATTCAATGTAATTCATATTAAAAGATTATGCAACACTTATTAATGGTACAATGTGGATAAAAAGCACGGACTAAAACACGGACTAATAAAAAATAAACAAGCAAACAAACATCCTAACACACAAACAAACAAACATTTGCTAGGTGAAAAAAAAATTTTTTTCTGATTGTTGTTATTTAAACTAAATTTGTTGGATTTTATATATGTACATTAGACAGGACAATAATAATAAACACAAGACAACATGTTTGGTACACGTAACTTAGTAGAATGGTCATTATCTGTTTTTGTTGGTTTTTATATTTTATTTTATTTATTTATGTTTTCCTTTCTTTTTTCTTTATTTTTTTCTTTCTTTTTATATGCGGGTCGGTCGGTGGTGTTTGTTGTTTTTTACCTTGTACCATTTTGTTTACCTTTTAGATGAGTGTAAAAGCTTTTAGTTTATTTAAATTTTTAATTTTGTATGATATTTTGTAATTAGATTTTCGCTACTAAACATTATTTATCATGGTATTTAATAAAAAGTAATACAATTTTGTTGTGATCTTCTAAGATATTTCGATCGAGGTGTTAAGGTTTTCCTTCGCACACAAATAATGTTGACTTTTTGTTAACAGCCAAACGTTACTATCGCGGTTGAATTCATCATCCGATCAGCTGTTACAGCACCCCACCCCTAAGACCACGCCCCCACTTTCATCTTTGTGTGAAACACAAGATGAAAAGGCTTGGTGCCTACAGTCTGAGTCGACCGTCGATATGACTTACAGGTGAGTGCACTATAGTACCTCAAAACCAAAAACACGCAATGTACTTTATTGATACAGCCACTATTGTTTATAACAGTAGGCAGTTAAAACTATCATTTGTTCATGATACAGAATTGTGGAAAAGGAATTAGCTGTTGCAAACTACTTGCCAACCAAAAGGACCTGGTATAAATGCAGAATTTAATTTGTGGCCTGACGTTTCGACCCTAGAAGATTCTTTCTCGAAGGCTAATAATGACAACACACATACTGGTGTAACAAAAGCAGTCAAGTGGAAAGATATGACAGAAATGAAAGCACACATAAAAAGCACGGGATGAACAAAGAGGAGGGTGACAAGGGGGGGTAGAGGATATAGAAATGTATCAACAATTTCGAGTACTAATCTGTTTGTTAATAATGATTAAACAATGTTCTTGGTATAGGTCGATTGAACCAAATCAATCAAGCAGCTCGAATGTATGCAAGCTGCAACATCCATACCACCAAGATGCAAGCTACTCTAAAATGTCTCATCACCTTGACGGCAGCGTTCCGGTCAGCCAAATCACATCATCAAGGAGAGATTGGAGTGATGGGATTAAGATAATCCCAACGGATAATCTGCAGAATTTTGCAACACCCATGTTTATCCGAGGAACTCAACCGCATCCTCGTCATCTCCTCCGGATTCGACTTCCAACCAAGAGGTAGAACTACTTCAATTCTTACATCTTTAGTTTAAGATTCAACATACAAGACTTGTACTATTTGTATGTGATGTCTATGTTTGCACCTTATGTCTAAAATTCTTAATGAATTGCTCCTTTTCTTTTCCATTGATATTTTAGGGATTGAAAGACGAACATGAGATCGTCCAGGAAGTCTTGCATAAACTAAAAGCCACGAAGGCCTCTCTTGGCACACTAAGGTAAAGACAAATAAAGTTTGAGTGTTCGATTGTGTCAACGACTTCCGCTTTCTGATTGAGAATCATTCCTTTCGATTTTGCTCTATTTGTTTTCTTCTTGAAGTGGAGAAAGTCAACTGGAAGAACTTTGGCAGCAGGAACGACGAACTGCTACCGGGCAGTCAATATCACCAATGCTGCAACAGTTCTACAACCAGGCAGGGCAGACATCGTCCATCCCACCAGTCGCATCGACTGCACCGGTCTGCAACCAGGCAGAGCAGACATCGTCTATCCCACCAGTCACACCGACTGCACCGGTCTGCAACCAGGCACAGCAGACATCGTCTATCCCACCAGTCACATCGACTGCACCGGTCTGCAACCAGGCAGAGCAGACATCGTCCATCCCAACAGTCACACCGACTGCACCGGTCTGCAACCAGGCACAGCAGACATCGTCTATCCCAACAGTCACATCGACTGCACCGGTCTGCAACCAGGCAGAGCAGACATCGTCTATCCCAACAGTCACATCGACTGCACCGGTCTGCAACCAGGCAGAGCAGACATCGTCGATCCCACCAGTCACATCGACTGCACCGGTCTGCAACCAGGCAGAGCAGACATCGTCTATCCCACCAGTCACACCGACTGCACCGGTCTGCAACCAGGCAGAGCAGACATCATCTATCCCACCAGTCACACCGACTGCACCGGTCTGCAACCAGGCAGGGCAGACATCATCTATCCCACCAGTCGCACCGACTGCACCGGTCTGCAACCAGGCAGAGCAGACTTCATCTATCCCACCAGTCACACCGACTGCACCGGTCCAAATGTCCGAAGGGCAGACTTCGTCCGAGTCACTGCATTCTGATTTACAAATCTCTTCATCACCTCCAAGTGCTAGAGCTGAGACACCACAGATCAATGTCTTGGCTACTTCATCTCCAGATCAGCAGGTAGGCCTACTTGTCAGACAATATTTTCAACAGTTGATTTTTCTAAAGTTAACACAACACCAAATATTTTTTGCAAAAAACAAAACAAATGTAAAACTATACAATGGCAGTATTTTGATCTATGTTTGAACTGACAATGAATCCTTGTAATCTATAACTCCCTTCCATGTTGATATTAATTCAGGGAAGGGTTCAGCAAGGGAGAACATTCAATGGAGTTATGCAAAGGTTTAACTTCATGGTGGCACAGCCCCTCAATATGAGGTAAATCTTGATCTTATCATTATTTTAAGATCGTGTACTGCGTGATAAGTTTACTCACGAGCAGGGATGTAGGTGCAATTAGTAAAACTAGAAGGATATCAAATCTCATTGTATTTCCAATCGACTGATTTTCGTATCTGTTGTTTGTTTTTTATTTAATTCAGTGCGTCCCGGCAGCCACTTTGGTTACAAGCTTTGAATGCACAGCAGTTTGTACCTCGTGTTCATCAGCCTCAAACCCCACCAATCCCACCAACCACACCGACGCCTGCACAACCTATGTGGCCTTCGTCACCCATCCACGTCAACAAAAAGTAATTTAACAATAAATGTTACATACTTACACTCACGACAAACGACAGGATGATACGTCATTCTGTCAGAGTAATAATTTGTTTAATTTTTAGAAAGATCACGAACAGTCGTCCTGAATCAGTCTGACGATTTGTCTTTTGCTTCTTCAGGAGACAGATGACTGACTCTACGACTCCACCAGAAATCAATGCTAAGAACCAAAAGAAAGAGTCGTTAGGATCAGCAGTACCTCAGTCCACAACGGCCGCGGTTCCTTCCCCACCCTTGTCTGCTGACCAATTGCCTCCTGAATCTTCATTCATTCCAGTCCTTCTGGAGAATGATTTAGAAGACGTCTTGAGTCAAGGCTATCCGGTCTGTCTTGGTAATGGAGCGTATGGAGAAGTCTATCTCAAGAGAAAGATAGTAGATGGTACTTTGGTAGCAGTCAAAAGACTGAAAGGTGTTCACGATCACATGAAAGCATATCAAGAAATGATCACAGAGATCAGGACCATGATGGCTGTACAACATTTGACCGAATTCACCAAAGTTTTTGGCGTCATTGATCAACAATCATTCGGTGTTGAGTTTGTTGGAGACCCAGTATCTATGACATCAACACACCTTCACTCCGTATTAACGAACCCTCCGGCGAACTTAGAGACAACGGACTGGATCCAAATATGTCTTGATCTATCAAGAGGACTTCTTGCTTTACATAATGCTGGCTGGTCTCACAATGACCTCCATAGCTGTAATGTTATAATATGGCGCGATGTTTACAGGTGTCATAAATGGTCGGCCAAAATTATAGATCTTGGACTGGCCACACGGTTAGATCCACCCCCTCCTGCATTAATGTACGACTCCAGTGACAGGTCATGGTGCTACGATAACTGTCCACAAATGCCACCTGAAGTCATAGAGGGCGTATGTCATCATAGCGTCCAAACCGACATCTACGGTTTGGGCCATTTGTTTAGTATCATAACAGCGAACAAAGCCGAGTTGACTTTCATCAATGACATTGGTGAAAATTGTTTAGGGTTGAGTCAATGTCGGCCATCGCTACAATCCATTATTCAGGATTTGGAAAGGTTTCAGTCTGAGACAATGAAAAAGATTGCTCGGAATAACGCCGCAAGAGGGCGAGCTGCAAAACCCTGAAAAATACAATCCACAGCATTGCGTTTTAGAATTATAACAAAGGTTGTTTTAGCAAACATGATAACGGTTAAAATAGTCTCAGACAAAGTTTACTACTACATTTAGCTTAGTTAACAATTTACGAAGATTGTGATTTTTGTCCATTAATTTATTGACAACATAAAACTTGAAGGGCATACTATTGACTTACCTATGTAATTGCTTTGTAGAATATTTTTAAATCAATAAACTCGAAGTCAATAAACCTTTATAGATGCTTCTCAACAGTGTGTGCATTTGGGGTCTGAATTTGTTAACAATTGTGAACGAAGATTCGATTTATTTCTTTTCAGAGATTTTTTTTCTCGGCGTGCTCTTTACCTTTGACCACTAGCACACCACCAATAATATTTGCTTCGAATTGGTCTTTTTCCTAAGAAGGGAGTCCAACGTTTTCGGTATTGGGTTTTATGCTAACGAAATACTGGAAGCCTCCTATACCAATGTTACCCACCCACTCACCGATGAACGAAAGCAATTTCGCAACAATAAACTATCGTTTGTATAGGAGTTATAACGGAGTTATATGCTGCCAATTTGATCTTCTGTAACTTCTGCTGCACAAAATGTTGCAAGGAATAACAAAAGGAGCAGTCAGGTGTTTCAAGTCATTGCCGCTGTGGGATAAGAAAGCAGACATTTTAGTCAATGGACAATAAGTATAGGTCTATATAGCTGATGTTACGAAAGCCACTGATATTGCGTCCACATTTTTATCATAGTTTATTATTTTATTAAATAGCAAAAACGTACATTGGACAAAATCGTACAAAACTGTTGACGAGGGTTTACAAAATATTCTATTGTCCATTCACAGCTCCCAGCAAATACATGATACTTGTCTTGTCACGAAAATAGTGTATTACTTCTATATCAACGAACAATTAACTGATAATTGCGTCTATTTTTGTTTCCCGTCGCTATCTATAAACTTGCTACTAATAGACGATGTGACCTGTGACATCACATGTTTACAAAAGAGCCACAGAGCCTGGACTTCCTGCAGGCACGATTTGTACGCAGCTCAATGGAAGAAGGCATACAGTCTTATATTTTATGGAGATTGCACTGTCTAATTCTTATCAATTTTGGATATGATGAAAGGGGGCACATCTCAAAACTTGTCCAGCTTTTACTTTCATAACTCTTGGTTTTATGTGGAAATTATGACACAAAATGTCAACTTTCCCATAGGACCAGTGTAGTATCTTGCCTGCCAGAATACTCAAAGAATGTACAAGGTCACACTTATTGTAAACAAAGTTCACATGGTCTATAGCTTCCCGTATATGATTTGTTTATGATGTGAAATCAAACGCAGCTGGTCAATCGTAGATACAAAACCAGCTGTCGGCCTCCAAGTTCAAGGGTCAAGGGCAAATTTAACTGGCAGTGGACAGACACAATCAACAAAGACAAACTAAATCTGTTGGTCAACTAAATATTTGTTTGCCTGTCGAATTGATAAGCGAGACAAATGTAACTGTACATCGGTCAAAATAGTGGCACACCAAAAAAAAAAACATACGTAGAGTTACTTCGTATAGTGACTGGTGGTTTACATGCATGCACCGGACTCAAAACGTCATCGAAGAGTGGGTTCAAACGACTACCGTCCCAGTAACACTAATGTGTCCTTGTTCAAAAGACTGACAAGACTATTCGCTGATTGCAGATAACCATGATTGAAAGCGAACGGTTATTAAAGAAAATAAGGACACAGAACTGCGGTTGAACTTGTCTTATAATATTCTATCCAATGTCTGTCGTCATGTAATGGCGACTATGATGATGCCAATGATGATAAGAAACGTACAGTGCATTAAGTTTACTTGATGTTGTGTTTATTGTTATCAATTGTATAAATTGTCATTAAATAATTTAGTATTGTCTTGGAATGTTATCTCACTGTGTCCGTGTTTGTTTCGTTTAGGTCTGCCTTTAATTGGCCGAAACGGCTTCACATCGTCCCGATCGTGGTGGACCTTGTGGCACCATAATAAGATCAACACGTACGTATAGAAGGTGCACTTAACATGAGGCTCATCTATATATATATATATTATGGTTCATTGGATTATTGACATACACACTCCAATGCAAAGGTAAAAGTCTAACTTATAAATAAATGAACTCAGGAGAGGAGACCGACGGGCTGGATTTTCTGATTCCAAATTAACTGACGGACTCGAACGGCTACAGCATTTTAAAACATCAAAGATGCTTTCTTTACCGTCGTCTCCAGCTGCGCTGGTGGTTCTGTGCTGCTTACTCGTAACACCAAGTAGCAGCACCGCAGAGAGTGTAAACCAACCTTCTAAAACAAACTACAAGTTGTTATTTTTACCGTTCGATAGAACCGGCAGTCATTTTAGGTTTTCCAGCCAGTTCGGGAAAGTTTTAGCCAGACGGGGTCATCAGGTAACTTTTTTACACGTTGATTCAAAGCCAAGGCGCTTTCACAAAAGCGAAGCTGACTGGTTCTCGACAGTGGTGTACAAATCGCGTTTCACGGACAAGGACAAATACGACGGGGTGCAAAAGCTGACTCGTCAAGCACTCAGAGGCGAAAGACGGGACACACTTTTCATTTTAAAGCTCATTTCTGATTCCATTTTCTTCGGTTTACCTGAAATCATCGATGTCAACTTGTGTTTATGTGATGACCTACTTGGAGACACAGCTACCATGAAAACGCTTCTTTCAGAGAAATTTGATATGCTCGTTGGCGATGGTTCCATGCTTTGTTTATCACTTTTGGCACAAAAGTTGGATATACCGTTTGTTGCAGGAAGCAATTTACCAATGCTATCATCAGAACACGCACTACAGTAAGTGGCTCCTTATTTATTTAGTTGTTTTAAATGGTTACTGTACTTCTGGTAAAACACAAAACACAAAAGCTCACATATTCACACTAAACTTACATGGTTTAAAGATACTAATGGTAGAAAGCTTCCCCTTGAAATATTACTGGCTGAGCTGATGTAGTTTTTGAGAGATGAGTAAAACAGTTTCACGAAAACACCTTTCGTCTTGAAGGTCTTTTTTGAAGACAATTCGTCGAATGCTGCCCTCACACATCCGATAATGGTTTTACGTTTTGAAGTTGGAAAGATTCGCAAATGGTTCATGTCGTGTTTCCTCGTACCCAGTAAAACAGGGGAATGTCTATTTCGTTTTCTCTTTTTATCTATGACAAAGTCCGTAATATTCCACTATTCTTTTGATTTCAGATACTGCGTGCCCGCGGATCCATCCTACATACCAGAATGGTCCACGAGATCCACGGATAAAATGACCTTCGTCCAAAGGGTTCAAAATGTTCTGAGCTATGCCGTGATGGAGCGCCTTCACTTGGCCATAATCAAAACTTTCCAGCAACTGAAGATCAAGCACAATATCAAACCAGAGATCAGTATGCTACAGTCAATTCGCCAAGCGAAATTAATTGTTTTTAATTTGAATTTTCCGCTGGAATATCCGCGCCCTCTCTACCCGCACATGATTCTTTCTACGCCAATTATTGGTTCGCTAGACAACGCAACGGTAAGTAGAAAAACAAATGTATAACGTACAGTTGTTGTACAGTTGCTCTCTGTTATAATGGGAGTAGGGGGTAGACACATATACTTTAGTTTACAGGTATGCAGCATGCCGGTAACAAATCGGTACCTTTAGACAAGTCAAATGTTGATTAAACCAAACTGAACTTACACGTGTCATAACATCAGATATATAAAACAATTCTGATGACTATAAAAATATCTGGCTACATTGTAATTGTTGCGTTTTTGTAATTGGAGGTTGTTATGAATTTCCCAATTTCTATTTTTCGAAATCGCTTTTTTTTCATTTCCTTTTTTTTCTTTGTCTTTTCTTGGTAAGGTTAATAAAGACGTAGCAACTTTTCTGGACACGGCCCCAGCCGGTTTTGTAGTCTTCTCGCTTGGCGGGTATGTCACCCAGTTGGAACGACAAACGACCCAAGTGATTGCGGATGCCTTTGCTTCGGTACCTTATCGAGTTTTATGGCAGACGACTGGAGACACGTCTAAAATAACCTTTGGGAGCAACACCAAGGTGGTCAACTGGGTGCCACTTGCACAGATTTTGAGTAAGTAGGGACTCCTTGAACTCGTAGCCCAGTGGTTTAAAGGTGCTGCATACGTTTGGTAATTGGAGCCTACTGATTGTGTTAATCCGATATAAATGTAGGTACATATACGATAACACTGACCTGTGAAAACTCCACTTCGAGGGTGGTCGCGTTTTTGAGATATCACCGAAAAACCGGAGCGAATGTTTCCACACAGGAAGAATATTCCCCATATTTTGGGGAATAAAAAGTGATATATTTTCCATAACCGTAGTACTTCGAAGTTAAATGTTTTCTCGAAATTCATTATACAACCCGAAGCTGCTGTACTTCTTACCAAGTAAGTTTTTATTGCCATACATTTTTAGAGTCATTACCAAACGTGTACTGTGCCTTTAACTGTCTTGGTATAGAGTAAGGAATTGCACACACGCAGCGCTCCATATTTTCGGCCTTTTATAGGCCAATTTAACCTTTTCTTTCCCAGATCACAAGAATGCCAAAGTCTTCATATCTCACTGTGGAGTAAACAGTGTCCTGGAGGCAACCTGGGCGGGGCTTCCAATTGTCGGCATACCTCTCTTGGGAGATCAATTTCCCAACATCGACAAAGTGGTTGCCCGTGGTTTTGGCGTGTCCCTAGAGTTGGCCGACTTAACCACTAGCTCACTGAGTGAGACGGTAAAAACAGTCGCAGAGGATCCCCGGTAAGCTTAACTTTTAAAAAAATATCTGATCAATCAGTGTTATTAACAACAGGATAAAAACTGAACTTACTGGAAAGTTTTTTGGATGAAATCATACGCGAATGAAAATGCTTACTGTTTAAAATAAGCGCAATAGGCTAAGTTTAAAATAAATACTGCATATATGTATTTTACCTTGGAGCTCACAAGTTTAGAGTAAATTTAAGCTCAGTCCCATGAAAACTGCATTTTGCTGTACGCTGAGAAAACTTGTGTGCATCCTTGATATTATTTTGTACTATTGTAAAAAAGAGTTACCCTTCCAGAGGTTGTAAAGATAGTTTACCAAAAAATACTTTATTTATTTGTTTAATTATTATAATTGTTTTTTTTGGGTTTTTTTTGTCATTGACTTTCATGCACAATACATGTTGTGTACAGAAGCAATGGAGCAACATTTTAGCAAACGGCCTGTATACTTGTTGCTTTCTGATTGGACCAGGGTCTAAATGTACAGACCATATCAATTGAGCCAGTCCGGGGATAGCTCTTATAGGGTTCGACCCGTTATTGTTATTTCATTAATACGTTTTTATTCATGAACCTAGATTCCGTGAGAGGGCGCTGCATTCATCCGCCATACTTCGTGACTTGGTTTCAATGTCATCCCCAGCAGAGACAGTGGTTGATTGGATCATTCACGTCGTAGAGTTTGGTAACGATCATCTCAGGCCTTTTGTCGACGATGTGAAATGTGAACAAAACAACATCGACGTTTATTTTTTTCTTGCTTCGGTCTCAATGCTGACCATTGCTGCCAATTTGTTCCTGTGTTACTTCTGCTGCACTAAACGGTGCAAGGGCAAACAAAAGATGGAGTAGGTACGTGTATTCTATTGAAGGCAATGCCCATGTAGCACAATTATATCTGACACTTTAGCCAATGGAAGTTGTACAAATAATACGTTGTTTGAGGATGGGCAGCCGATATTAGCTTCCAATACCAAATGCAGCTAATGTGAACTGTCTACCCGAAATAAACCATGTTTTACTATGCTTCATGCATATTCATATAGCTCATACATGACCAAGTGATAGGATAATTCAAAGATGAAACTCAAATAATGTAATTTGAACACAGAATGGTTTCAATTATTTTATTCCACTTACAAACGCATGAAATTATTTTCTACACCCATCACTCTTCCAGGTCAATGTCTTTTAAACCATTAATACTTTGCTGGCCATTCGCATCGGGCACCGTTCGTCCTCCAATTGGCATATAAAACACTGAAGCGATATTTTCTACTCCCTTTGGCTCGAGTATCCTCCTTGAGAACTGAAAAAAAAATCTTAGCTAGCTTTATAAGTAACTATTAAATTTCTTGGAAGTCCTTACGGCTCCTTTGGAGATGCTCCCTGAATATTAAAATTGAATCACTAAATAACGGAAGCGTATTGCCGCCACATGAATTTAACTCTCACTTATCGTGTATGTGCACGATAACTTATTGTGTACGTACACGATAACTTACTGTGTACGTACACGATCAATACAAACTTATCGTGTACGTGAATTATAAGTTACCGTGTGCGTACACGATAAGTCCAAAATGGTAGTGTACGTACATGATAAGTTATCGTACGTTCACGATAAGTAATCGTGTACGTTAACGATAAGTAATCGTGTACGTACACGGTAAGAGAGAGATTTTTTAAATCATGTGGCGGCAATATGCTTCCGCACTAAGTAGCTCCCCTAGTATTAGTAATTATAAATTGTCTCCACGGCTCCCCAAGTGTTAAAATTGCTCGCCTATTAATAGTTTAGCTTACGATCACCTTAATACAGCTCACATAAGCAAAACCGCAAGTGTCAATCATTCTCTGTCTGTAAGACCGTTGATCTCAGTGGGAGGTGCTAATCCGTTTGTGAATGATATGAGTGAAAAGTTGTTCTAGAAAAAAAAATCGTGAAGATTTCATTGTTTTAGAAGTCGCTGGAAATTCAAAGTTATTTATTTTTGTTTGTACTTTTCTAAAAGTCGTTATATACGGTCTGGGAGAAAGTTCAGACAGGGCACAAATACTCAAGACTGGTGGAGGCTACAACACTTCTGTGATTGCCAACTCGTCAGGGGAGCGTGTAGTCTTGATTGGCGACGTTCATTTTGTTTAACGTAGTGCGATATCGCAACACGAATTACTGTCCGCAACACGAATTACTAGAGAAGAGATATCTGTATCACACGAACATCTGGATCCATCTGTTTTGATCCAGATTTATAGGCCCTTTCCGAATCCACGGCTTCGGCTCCGGATTGGGCTTCAGGCCCAGTTTTCTTGTCTGAAACCCTGACCGCAAAGCATGCGTAAGTTAAAATAATTGAGGGGAGCCTAGCTAGCCTGAGCCGATTTTGGAGCCGAAGCCGTGAATTCGAAAAGGGCCATAGACTTGCTCACAGTCCTTCTGAGTCAGACCCCCAAACAGTCAATGTAGCGCCCTCTACCGGTGGCTAATACAAAAAACAGCGTCGCCAATCAAGACTAGAGAGCGTGTTGAGTTAGTTCGTTTTTGACGGGTGTATTGAGAAGCTGAACTTAACTCCGGAAGAGACATTTTCGAGCTAAATCTACAGTTCGGTGTTTGGGGTCTTCTTCCCCATTTTTGACGGGTGTCAGTGAGCTTGTGTCCCCGTTATTGTTTCGTCTAATTCAGGGCATTTGTCGGAGTGAATTCGCCCTGTGGTAGCTCATAGTCACATCGGCAGAGAACTGTTTTTCACCCCTTGAGTTGACGTCTGGGCCGGTGGTGATCCTCGCCCAAGTCAACGCCCGTATCTCATCCCTGTCGATGTATTCGCTCGTAAGATATTCTTATTCAGTATAAGATTTGTTCATAAATGTACATACTTTGTTTATAACCTAATCATTGAACAAAACATATTTTTCAACCTAATCGATATTTGAAGTTGATAGTTTCATCATTAAATCACTTTGATTCATTGTTCTTTATATCGGTGTAAACCTTGTTTGATTTCTTTGTTGCATCTGAGAAAATTCAGGCTTGTTTTAGTGATTTATACGGATAGTTTGGAGATTTTCAGATCGTAACCCATATTCCAAGCACGACGACAAAATGAGACCAATGAGAATTAACAGAAGATGTTGGCGTGATTGTAACCTATTGGTAATAGACGCTTTGTGGCCTCCTGATTGGCCATCTCTCTGGAAACAGTGTTGTTATGCAAAATTTCAGTTGTGAATAAATGAATATCCAGAGGGGTCAAGTCTGTTATCTTGAGTTCGATTGTGTGATAGCCAATCTGCTGGGGGGGGGGGGGGTTGCGTGGCGCATGCTGACAATTAATCGCAATCTCAAACTTGAAATCAAGTCTACGGCACACTCAGCAGCCGTGATTCGTTACGTTTTACGACTGAAACCGTCATGCTCTGCGGTTTTACGGGCTGATGCACAGTTACGCACAATTTTTCAACAACCACTTTGCAATCCTCAGGGCGACTTCTACCTCGCAATGAAATATCATAATCAATTACTGACATCGTCTATTGCCGACGTACACAACTATTTTATTAGTGTCTTATAAGTGATGCCTTGTAAATAAATCAGTGACACACAAGGCTCTGTCAGTCGTCTTAGTTCTCTTCAGAAGCGATTCTTTGACTCCAACTCGACAAAACACTTGGAACTTGCAACGTGCTCTGTGCTCTCTAAGCGAGTTCAATGAGTTGGAGAGGGTGTGTATCTGTTTCATTTTCTTTAATAAAGCTTAAAACACTCTTTGATGCCGTGGTACTGTTTTGAACAGTCTATTTGTAAATACATTTTGTGTACCCCACCGAAAAAAAAAAGTAAAAACAAAAATCAATATTCAAGTTTCCTACTCAGAGCAATAGCATGGAATATGAACATTACTGTTTAAGTGTTTTGTAAGAGCTAAATTTCTTTCGTCAATGAGTGGATGTAAGGTTGTTTTTTTAGACACTAAACGGCAAAATGTGTCGACTACGTGAACAGCTATGTTGAAAGACGAGAGTAATTTATTGTCTGGGATTGTCTTATGTTATCATCAGCTATCGTGTACAAACAATGTGTATGTTACAAGTATTGAGACCATTGTGGCTCCGTGATTTGTTAAAGCTTTGAAACATCTTCAGCTGTCACAAATCCTTAAAGGCCCTGTACACTATTGGTAAGATCGAAAATCACAATTGTTCACAGATTCACACAGAACTTACATGATTTAAAGTAAGCAATGGTAGAAAGGGTTCCTTAAAATATTTCTGCCTAAAATCCTATCGTTTCTGAGAAACGAGTGAAACAATAGTAATTATCGCGCGCGATAATTTCAAAAAACAGAAAATACATAAGATCTCTTTTCACTATTTTCTCGTGACCTCGATGACCAATTGAGCTCAAACTTTCACAGGTTTAGTTGTTCATGCATATGTTGAATCACACAAAATGTGGACACTGATTTTGAGCTGTTACCAAAAGTGTACAATACCTTTAAGAGAAAACAATCCCATGTAAGTGTTTTGTTTTCGGCCAAAACAATCGGGCGATGCCTTAAGATACACTTTATTGCACTCTCAGCCTTTCTGGTTATGTTCTGAGGGAGAATAGTATGACTTTTTGACGGTTTGGGGGGTTGATTTTCTGCTCTTTTCCTTTTTTAAGATGGTATCTTGCCCCCAAAAAGGAGTGATCCGCCTCCTATTGGTGAAGTAAGACTCATGCCATTCAAATGTAGACCCCATAAAACAGTTGTTTATCGAAGGAAGATGAACTTTATCAATGGAGTAACATGTTTTGGAAATGTCCATACAGTGTTGTGGTCGACCAAACAGCGATATGAATTAGTGCAGAGTCTGTAGAATGGTTTGGTCGAAGCCGTGGTGATTTTAAGAAAGACGAAAATGAGAGATGAAAGAAACAAAAGAGAAGTATTTAAAAAATTTCCACACATGCGGGTCGGCCAATCAGGGAATTGAATTATCGCAGTGTATGTAAAGTGATTTGGCCGAAATGCAGCTACTACGGTAAATTACTCTTATTAAAGTTGTATGGGGGTTGAACAAAGAAAAATTGACTAGAGCGGGATTTGAACCAACGACCTCCGGATTAACGTACCGGCGCTCTACCAACTGAGCTATCTAGCCCTATATTGGCGGTCTCCCTATTTTGTCAATATCTTTGTTCGGGGGTGCCAGTCAGAAGCCATACAACCGTTAACTGCCGTGTAGCCAGGGATCACACCCAAGTTTACGATACAACCTGGGAAGCAGCAGCCACGGGATCACCTTGAGGGGATGCGACTTTTTCAATTTAAATGTCAAGTAATAAACCACAAGGGAAACTGACTGGGTAAATTTCAAATAGTATGGGGGTTGAACAAAGAAAAATTGACTAGAGCGGGATTTGAACCAACGACCTCCGGATTAACGTACCGGCGCTCTACCAACTGAGCTATCTAGCCCTATATTGGCGGTCTCCCTATTTTGTCAATATCTTTGTTCGGGGGTGCCAGTCAGAAGCCATACAACCGTTAACTGCCGTGTAGCCAGGGATCACACCCAAGTTTACGATACAACCTGGGAAGCAGCAGCCACGGGATCACCTTGAGGGGATGCGACTTTTTCAATTTAAATGTCAAGTAATAAACCACAAGGGAAACTGACTGGGTAAATTTCAAATAGTATGGGGGTTGAACAAAGAAAAATTGACTAGAGCGGGATTTGAACCAACGACCTCCGGATTAACGTACCGGCGCTCTACCAACTGAGCTATCTAGCCCTATATTGGCGGTCTCCCTATTTTGTCAATATCTTTGTTCGGGGGTGCCAGTCAGAAGCCATACAACCGTTAACTGCCGTGTAGCCAGGGATCACACCCAAGTTTACGATACAACCTGGGAAGCAGCAGCCACGGGATCACCTTGAGGGGATGCGACTTTTTCAATTTAAATGTCAAGTAATAAACCACAAGGGAAACTGACTGGGTAAATTTCAAATAGTATGGGGGTTGAACAAAGAAAAATTGACTAGAGCGGGATTTGAACCAACGACCTCCGGATTAACGTACCGGCGCTCTACCAACTGAGCTATCTAGCCCTATATTGGCGGTCTCCCTATTTTGTCAATATCTTTGTTCGGGGGTGCCAGTCAGAAGCCATACAACCGTTAACTGCCGTGTAGCCAGGGATCACACCCAAGTTTACGATACAACCTGGGAAGCAGCAGCCACGGGATCACCTTGAGGGGATGCGACTTTTTCAATTGGGCTAGATAGCTCAGTTGGTAGAGCGCCGGTACGTTAATCCGGAGGTCGTTGGTTCAAATCCCGCTCTAGTCAATTTTTCTTTGTTCAACCCCCATACTATTTGAAATTTACCCAGTCAGTTTCCCTTGTGGTTTATTACTTGACATTTAAATTGAAAAAGTCGCATCCCCTCAAGGTGATCCCGTGGCTGCTGCTTCCCAGGTTGTATCGTAAACTTGGGTGTGATCCCTGGCTACACGGCAGTTAACGGTTGTATGGCTTCTGACTGGCACCCCCGAACAAAGATATTGACAAAATAGGGAGACCGCCAATATAGGGCTAGATAGCTCAGTTGGTAGAGCGCCGGTACGTTAATCCGGAGGTCGTTGGTTCAAATCCCGCTCTAGTCAATTTTTCTTTGTTCAACCCCCATACTATTTGAAATTTACCCAGTCAGTTTCCCTTGTGGTTTATTACTTGACATTTAAATTGAAAAAGTCGCATCCCCTCAAGGTGATCCCGTGGCTGCTGCTTCCCAGGTTGTATCGTAAACTTGGGTGTGATCCCTGGCTACACGGCAGTTAACGGTTGTATGGCTTCTGACTGGCACCCCCGAACAAAGATATTGACAAAATAGGGAGACCGCCAATATAGGGCTAGATAGCTCAGTTGGTAGAGCGCCGGTACGTTAATCCGGAGGTCGTTGGTTCAAATCCCGCTCTAGTCAATTTTTCTTTGTTCAACCCCCATACTATTTGAAATTTACCCAGTCAGTTTCCCTTGTGGTTTATTACTTGACATTTAAATTGAAAAAGTCGCATCCCCTCAAGGTGATCCCGTGGCTGCTGCTTCCCAGGTTGTATCGTAAACTTGGGTGTGATCCCTGGCTACACGGCAGTTAACGGTTGTATGGCTTCTGACTGGCACCCCCGAACAAAGATATTGACAAAATAGGGAGACCGCCAATATAGGGCTAGATAGCTCAGTTGGTAGAGCGCCGGTACGTTAATCCGGAGGTCGTTGGTTCAAATCCCGCTCTAGTCAATTTTTCTTTGTTCAACCCCCATACTATTTGAAATTTACCCAGTCAGTTTCCCTTGTGGTTTATTACTTGACATTTAAATTGAAAAAGTCGCATCCCCTCAAGGTGATCCCGTGGCTGCTGCTTCCCAGGTTGTATCGTAAACTTGGGTGTGATCCCTGGCTACACGGCAGTTAACGGTTGTATGGCTTCTGACTGGCACCCCCGAACAAAGATATTGACAAAATAGGGAGACCGCCAATATAGGGCTAGATAGCTCAGTTGGTAGAGCGCCGGTACGTTAATCCGGAGGTCGTTGGTTCAAATCCCGCTCTAGTCAATTTTTCTTTGTTCAACCCCCATACTATTTGAAATTTACCCAGTCAGTTTCCCTTGTGGTTTATTACTTGACATTTAAATTGAAAAAGTCGCATCCCCTCAAGGTGATCCCGTGGCTGCTGCTTCCCAGGTTGTATCGTAAACTTGGGTGTGATCCCTGGCTACACGGCAGTTAACGGTTGTATGGCTTCTGACTGGCACCCCCGAACAAAGATATTGACAAAATAGGGAGACCGCCAATATAGGGCTAGATAGCTCAGTTGGTAGAGCGCCGGTACGTTAATCCGGAGGTCGTTGGTTCAAATCCCGCTCTAGTCAATTTTTCTTTGTTCAACCCCCATACTATTTGAAATTTACCCAGTCAGTTTCCCTTGTGGTTTATTACTTGACATTTAAATTGAAAAAGTCGCATCCCTCAAGGTGATCCCGTGGCTGCTGCTTCCCAGGTTGTATCGTAAACTTGGGTGTGATCCCTGGCTACACGGCAGTTAACGGTTGTATGGCTTCTGACTGGCACCCCCGAACAAAGATATTGACAAAATAGGGAGACCGCCAATATAGGGCTAGATAGCTCAGTTGGTAGAGCGCCGGTACGTTAATCCGGAGGTCGTTGGTTCAAATCCCGCTCTAGTCAATTTTTCTTTGTTCAACCCCCATACTATTTGAAATTTACCCAGTCAGTTTCCCTTGTGGTTTATTACTTGACATTTAAATTGAAAAAGTCGCATCCCCTCAAGGTGATCCCGTGGCTGCTGCTTCCCAGGTTGTATCGTAAACTTGGGTGTGATCCCTGGCTACACGGCAGTTAACGGTTGTATGGCTTCTGACTGGCACCCCCGAACAAAGATATTGACAAAATAGGGAGACCGCCAATATAGGGCTAGATAGCTCAGTTGGTAGAGCGCCGGTACGTTAATCCGGAGGTCGTTGGTTCAAATCCCGCTCTAGTCAATTTTTCTTTGTTCAACCCCCATACTATTTGAAATTTACCCAGTCAGTTTCCCTTGTGGTTTATTACTTGACATTCTTATTAAAGTTGTCAACTGTTTACGTCGAAGTATTTTACTCCACCTGAAATCCTTTATCTGATACAATGAATTGGTAACAGTCTATTTTCAAAGCATCTTTCCAGCCATATTCAATTCATAACAAACGCCTTAAAGCCCAAAACCAAAGGCAACGTTTCCCTCCATAAGCCTTGTATTTGTGCTTCACAGTACCGGTACTAGCATCTTATAGGACAAAAAGACATCATAATGTTCAACACAGCGTGAAGGTTTAGGGGAGGTTGTAATGGACCCATGAAATAGGCTAATTACATTCACGCATGCGTACATACACTATTGGTTGTCAAACGCCGTAGAGTTGTGCACTAGGCAGACGCACAACACAAACGCGGGTGCGTCACGCCACCATCAGTCCCATACAAAAAGGCGCGATGTTCACCCATTTTGCCAACCAGTAGGGGGAGTGCGCACGCGCAAAGTTCAATTTACATATTTCATGGGAAGGGTCTATTATCATGTACGTGGTGGTTCGATTGTTCTTTGGGTAGATTACCCCACGAAGGGTAGTCTTAAAACAGACTGTGTATACGTTGACCTCGAGAGTGTACGAGATTTTGCGAGAATCTGAACTTCCAGGCATCTCGAATAGCAGAATAGTTTTTTAAGAACTCGTGCTGTGCTGTTTTAATCAACTTCATCCATTGAATATGGATTGAATATTTTTTATTTTTTTATTTTTTTTATTTAGAAATTGTCAATCGTAAACAATTTCGTAACTCTTTGATTTCTTTTTAAGCCGACCTTAATTTCCGCTTCACGAATGACCATAAAGGCCATGCAATAAAAGGGCAATCGTCGTGATCCATGACTTACCGTCACACATTGTGCAACAGTTGTTTGGGTATACCATGGTTAAAAAATGCAGCAGGTAAAACAAACACCGTGAAGTGAAATAAATTACTTCTTTTGGGTTTTTTCTTATTTAAAGTTGGACATCGCTTTTCGTAAACCAATTTACCTAGCACCGGCGTATTTACAACCTATTTCTAATATTGTACAAGTCGGTGAAATCACCAACGATGGGCACGATCGAGGTAATGTACCCCGTGGGGTACGTCACTCATGAGTCATGTACATGCATCTTCGTGCACATCACGTGATTGGTTCTTGACCAATACAGTTCACAATCTGTTACCATGGTATACCAAACCTTGGCGGCACTATATATAGCGCATACTTTGCGACTGGGAAGAGTCGAATTTTATATGATGAGTTTTCGTGAAACGTCGAGTAATGTACAATCATGCTTCTGATTGACTTTTTTGTATCCACCAGCTACAAAATCACCAATATGCCGCGTCGGTGTATGTGTGCATGTATGAGACTAATCTCAGTTTAAAGTGTTGTTTTAATTGCAACAGATTGCATCCGTGATGGCAGGGAAAGCTGAACGCGTAAAGTCGATGATAGTATTGTGCTTTATATGGGCAACCATCCTATCCCCTAGCGGTAAGTTACAACTACACTCAGTACAAACTGCAACGGCATAAAAAAGGGCACTTTGCAAATTGGAAAGGTACAACAAATATCTCTCTTATCGTGTACTTTTCGTGTACGTACACGATAAGTTT
The DNA here is from genome assembly GCA_032158295.1 of Pycnopodia helianthoides. NCBI lineage: Eukaryota > Metazoa > Echinodermata > Asteroidea > Forcipulatida > Asteriidae > Pycnopodia > Pycnopodia helianthoides. The sequence goes on from CM063259.1 coordinate 5,647,501, forward strand.
TCGTGTACGTACACGATAAGGGAGAGATTTTTTATTAAATTTATGTGACGGCAATACGCTTCCGTAGAAAGGAAATTGAACTGCTGGTTAAAAAACTGGTATCACTCAGATTCAAATAATATTAAGAGCCATGGGCCCGATTTCACAAGACACGAAGCGATGACACGACATGCTTCCAAGCTTTTTTTTCCAATAGTAGCTAAAGAAGGTTTGTTTTGCATTTTCAACGATTTGTTTATCTAAGTGTGTTGTTTACACTGCCAGGTATTGCCTGGGTTAATCTAACCTTATTGGTTTGCTTAATTAATTAATTTTAACAAAAATAATGGTTTCATCAATCATCGACATTAATTGACGAACCGATTTTGTAAACAAAGGATGCTGGCAGAGTTTTGTCCTGCCCTCCTCCTAACCAAATCACTGACCCATGTTGATTGACACCCCCCCCCCCCTCCAGGACGTGTGGCATGGTTAAGCTTAGGATCATAAATCTTGTGTGTTTTGTTCTATTTTGAAAATGCTTTCATCTGCCCAGCTGCCCAGGGAGTTATGTGCGGTAACGAAGCCACGATTTTTGTCAACACAACCGAGGCTAGCCTGGTGACTGACCAAGACGTGCCTCCACACAGCCCCGACAAGTGCGTCATCTTGGAGATCAATCCCGGCGATACCACGGGTCTGGTGGCCGTGGAAATCCTGGAGATATTCGACAACCCACCGGACGTCCAGGTGGTTGCTATACTGTATCCATCATCACAGAATCGTTTGTATGACAACGCGTTGATATCCAGCAGCACACCTCTCTTTTACGTTTCCGCCGGTGACGGCCCCGCCCTGGAATTGCAAATCATAGCGTCAGGAAGCTCCGTCGACTATGGATTTCGAGCCCGGCTATCTCTAGTAAATGAGACAGGTATGCTGAAGGCACGGCACACACGTTCTATTTTTTGCATCCCTGTGGAGACATCTTTTGTTCTTTCCTTTGCCACTGTAGTTAAGAACCTCCATAGACTTTGTACACAAAATTCCTTGTGGAGCAACCCAGTCTTTAGAATTTCCCAATGGAGACACTTTGTCATCCCTTTTCTGTTTTGTTCTCGGTCCCCATAAGGTAGTGAAAATGAAATCACGGCTGGCCAACGATAACGGTCTTGGTCACACTCGAAAACTAGACGCAGCACGCCTGTAACAAGACAAGATTCATAAAATGGCGAGGTCGTTTACCACATACATTTCACTAAAGTAATGTTATTTGACTTGGCACCAGCCTCTTTTAATCTGATCGTCGATGCCTATCGGTGTGTTTTGGGTTTTTTTTTTTACAACACTCTTACATTTCGGCTGAAGAAAACTGTACGACAATATTATTTTTTACTTTTGATCTCGATTAAACGTCACTGAAACCTATTGGCTCTGTAGTTATTAACTGAAATACTCACGTGAGTGAAAAAAAAACAGCAACCTGGACCGCAAAACATTTTTTTTTTAAACAGCAACTCTTCTTGTTTTATGTTCATCCTTATCCAGACTGCAAGGGGAATTTTCAGTGCCAATCCAACATTGTGGCATATACAGCCTGCATCCGGCAGGAATCGGTGTGTGATGGTGTGATACATTGCGCTGAAGGCAACGACGAAAAGAACTGTGGTGAGTGTAATAGGTCGTCATGTGCTCGGAAGAATGGCGTTAGGCTCTACGCCCTTATTCCAGGCAAACAAAGTAGATTTTCAGTAAGCATAAGGCCGTAAGCAACCAAATGGCTCCTGACAAAAATATATGGCATTTTATGGCATTTGTTGTCGCTAGAATTACCCCCAATGGACCAGAGATAAGTCTGCCGTTCAGCACTTAGGGATATGTGTACTATTTTAAACAAAATACATTTAACTTATTTGCAAGTAGTCTAAGTTATAGTAATTTTATGATAACCTATTAGAACATGAGCATTATCGACTCGATGTTAAACTGCTTTTACTTTAATTTCACCCGCTCCTCCTCTCTAGTACAAATTGTGTTTCATGTATAATCATAGAGTGGTGTGGCGAGTCGACCTACGACCTTGAAGTTGGCCAAACGGCCGCCATTAGCAACCCTGTCCACAGCTCGGCTTATGTCTGCAGTTGGCAGTTCCAGCACCTCCGTCGAGCAGCCTTCTCGTCAGGTTCACGGACTATGTGGTTCCTCCTTTCGTCGTGTTCATCACTTCCTTGAAGGTATCGTTGGCTCATCGTTTATTTCCACCCTAGTTTTCAATGAACACAACTCGTGAAAACGTCATCAGATTAGATGATCTTGCTTTAGTTGAAAACAACAAAAGGGTGGTTTACTATTAATTTGTGAGGGATTTTGTGCCAATTCGTGTGCGAGCTTAGTTCGATGGACTCTTGCATATGACGTCACACGCCCAAAACAGTCCCCTCACTGAGACAATGAAGAGCTATCATTGGCTGAGAGCGTGCCATGGCGGCCAATGCAAGGGTTTTGTGGTGATTTTCTTTTTTACATGCTCGTGGATTAACGCTGGAATAAACTCGTAATAAGTAAACCTTCAGAATGAAACTATATAAAGTTATTGGTAATTGGACATTTTGGAACGCTATGGCAGCTGACTTATATTAGGTAAATTGCCATTGTTTATGTAGTTCTGAGCATGTACATATTTCCAAAAGCAATATAATGTAGTTGATAAGACTCCTACCACCAACTTTCCATGTTATCTTAATACCGATCATTAACTTTGTCCAGGAGATAACAAGCTTTCAAGGATATGCGCCCCCTGGCGACGAAGACTTGTACATCTTCAACTTTATCACGCTAATGCGTCCGTACCTCGTGTGCAAACAGTAGTTGACGGCAGCGTTCATGTATACCTATTACATGCAGAGCATGATGGGAATTACTTCCAAAACGAATTTTTGAGATTCCACCTGGAAGTCAGCGCTTTTAATGAAACTGGTAAGTTTTTTTTTAAGTTCATATAACATGCTTCGTTCAGACAGGTGTTGTGGAAAAGACGAAGATGCCCTTTGTCTAATATTAGTCTCGGTTTGTAACTGCAAAGGACTAGTTCATTGGCAATGTGTTCCATGCACCAAAATGGAATACACAGCACCTTGTAAACCATTACATGGTGCTATGTAAAGGAATAGGTATAATACTTCAAAACGTAGCTCCACAATACCTTGCAGGAAAAATACTGAATGTTAAGCGCTTAGAGGCTGGCCTGCAGTAGGCGCTATGCAAATATGTTATATTATTATTTATTTATTATTAAATTATGCGTAGAAAAATCGTCATCATCATGCTGCTTCTTAATTGAAGATCTTGTACGTGATTTAGAATAGTTGGACATTTCTCCAAGATATTTCTTGGTCACCCTCTTAATCTTTACGTAACCTCCTCTCTAAAGTCCATCAAGAGGGCGTGTCCGTCTTCAAATCTTCCATTAAGTGTTTTTAAGAATGCCCCATTGAAAATCATCCTCCAGATGACATAGTTACACACAATGGCTGATCTTAACTCTGTAAACAGAAAAAAAGCGTATCTCGAATCTCAAATATTTTGACACAAAAACCCAGTGATTATTACTTCTTCGTTTTTGTAATCCATAGCTAGCTGTGCGAGTGATGAGTTTCTATGCGACACCGGCATACAGTGTGTCACCAGCAGCACGAGGTGTGACGGTCTGCCGGATTGCGATGACCACTCTGATGAACTGGGATGTAATGGTAAGTGATGTCGTCAAACAAAAGTGAATCTAAATGACTTTTATTACTGTACATTATATTTCCATGTTTTCTAAAGTTTTTTCTGCATGTTTGTTGTTGTCTTTGTTTTACTGTGATGTGTGAACAAGGGTTCCCCCCCCCTGCGAGCCTGTTCGGGGTTTCCCTTTTGCACCACGTTGTATTGTGATGTTTGTCCAATATAAAGGTGACAAACTGACTAATCTAAATGCAGGCTGGGTCTCACGTGAATGTATCCCGGCTTACTTGATGGTCTTTTAACAAACCTGCAGTGAGGGGCGCTGTCAGCACGTGCTGAGATATTTTAATATTTGCAAACTGATGATCTTGAAAGGATACAGAAACGAGCTTGTAGGACCATCATGGGGAATCAGTACACTTCATACTTGGATGTGCTCAATCTATGTAACTTGGATGCACTAGATAGAAGAAGGGTCGCACATTGCTTAAAATTTGCTAAAACACTTGGTGCTAATTCAAGAACCTCTCACTTACTCCCCCCTACGAGGCTAGCAAGTCATGGTAGGAACCTAAGGAACAGTAACCACATAACTCAATTCCCTATTAGAACCAAGCGCTTCCAACAAAGTCCCATCCCTTACTTCATTAACATTTTACATGCCGGCCCTGCGTGATTTTTCTTAGCGTATTGTTTTGTCTCCCTGGTTTTGTGTTTTTAGTTTACGATAATTTGTATGTTTTTCTTGCCTAGCATTTTGCTATTTTTACTTTTTTTTTTTTTTTCTTCTACTATTTCTATTTTTATTGCTATTTTATTGTTTTAATGTTATTGTCTTTTGGAATTTGGCCTCCGGGCCACGATTTGAGACAAATAAAAGAAATGAATGAATGAATGAATGTATATTGTCTTAACCACGTCGTACACACCGATCAGCTTATATGATATCCTAAGCTGGACCATGCCAAATTAACAGGTGTCAGTGATTTGGTTAGGAGGGGGACAGAACAATACTCTGCCGGCATACTTCGTGTACAATATTGTGTGCTAAATCAGTATGTCAATTGTTAAACATAGCTGTAAGGAATTGGGCCCAGGTTTGTCAGCTTACACTTACAAGACTCGCCCTCTGCTTACGGTAAGCAAAGGTCGAAAAAGAAACAGTACTTAGGGTGGCCCCGTAAGTAAACACAATTCTGTCTACCGGCTTTATGAATTTGACACCCGTTCCACAGTGACAAAATATCTTCATTTGTATTGAAGGTTGTGATGCGGATGAGTTTTCATGCGTGACGAACTCTGTTGAAACGTGCCACACCAGTAGCCGTCTATGTGACAGCAATAGGCATTGCGACAACTTTCAGGACGAGTATGGTTGCGGTAAGTGAAGTTGGATGCACACGGCAGTAGAATCATGTTTACCTGATTGGGGTGCAAGAGGTGGGGCAAGGGTTCTTAGCAGGAAGGGGTTGGGGTGGGATGCCCCCTCTGGTTACGCCACTGGTTGTGTGGGTGGATGGAATGGGGACTTTTAGGACGCTAGGTGGCAGCAGACTTACCAGGTAAACATATTGTTCTCGGCAATGTGCGCATGCTTAGAACTACATAAACAATGGAACTTTACCTGGTACGTCTGCTGCCATCGAATTATCTATTATCCTGGGCCCTTTCCCAAAATCTTTCTGCCCAGAATAAAACTTGATAGTTAATTTTTCCCATGTACAGTCCCATCGTGTGACGACTTTAAAGTCAACCTCACACCCAACACAACTCATCGTGTGTCATCCCCGTACGCTCCAAATGGTTACCCGACTAATGTAGTCTGTGCGTGGCTCATAAGCTCACCACCAGGTACCAGACTCATGATCAAAACCGTCCAAATCAACCTCGACTACCACGCTACACTGACGGTTGGTGAAGGAGCCCTGGTTGATCAGAGTCGCATTCTATGGAGACGGAAAGGAGGGACAGCACCCCTGGCTACCAGCTCAGTGGGTCATGAAGTCTGGGTGACTTTGGAGGATGTGCACACTATGTTCCTCAATAATGACGGTGGCTACATACCTGTGAAGAAACCACATTTCATAATAGATGTGTCCGTCTTGGATTCCGCAGGTAAATACCTTTTTTATGATAAAGAGTGTGTCAGTTTTATTGTGCTTATACAAGATATACATCGTGGGGTAATTTTTAGGTAGGAACTGTACTTGTAGGGTGTTTTGACATTGTGTGGTTAACCCCACAATGTTTAACCGGAAAGATTAAAGAAAAGGAACAATAGAAGACACATGGGGAAAGCCCACAATGTTGCTCTACTAAACATGTCTGTTGAGTAACAATATGTGAACGCAGCAGACTGTGCAAGAACGGCGCATGCTCAAACATTGGGTTGAAGGAAAACAAAGTGTGCACTTTAATGGTCAATGATACGCTAGACATGCACATTCCACGTTTACTAATTAAAAGGAAAGCTGTATATATCGATGAACCGCATGCGCAGAGTGTTGATTCTAAATCCATGTCACATTTCCTCTTCATAGACTGAAAAAGTGTGTATATACGATTTTACTAAAGTAGGTAGGTATCAATGCTTAAAGGTATTGTACACTTTTGGTAACAACTCAAAATCAGTGTCCACATTTTGTGTGATTAAACATATGCATGAACAAACAAAGCTGTGAAAGTTTGAGCTCAATTGGTCATCCAGGTCATGAGAAAATAGTGAAAAGAGATCTTCTCTTTCTGTTTTTTCAAATTATCGCGCGCGATAATTACTATTGTTTTACTCGTTTCTCAGAAACGATAGCATTTTAGGCAGAAATATTTTAAGGAATCCTTTCTACCATTACTTACTTTAAATCATGTAAGTTATGTGTGAATCTGTGAACATTGTGTTTTTCGATCTTACCAATAATATACATGGCCTTTAAACGAGTTAGGTATTGCAAGGCGGGCCGAATGGCGAACGCCTTTTCCATTTTATAAGCATTCTCGTTGCGTTCCATGTACATTCCTTGTGTGTTCTTTTGTGTTCCTTTATAAATATTACGTCTTGAGTTCCTTGTAGGGAATGCATCTTGTCCTTAGCACTGAAGTGTAAGGCACCATTGGGTTAGTGCAGTTGACCCAGTTTGCGTATTAAAGGGACACGTTGATTTGGATTGGGCCCTTTGGGCTATAAAGAGCATTTGAAAGCATTTGTTATGAATTGAATTGATAGGAAAAATGTTTTAAAAGTAGAATATAATGAGCCACACAAAATGTCTCGAAATTGGTTTACATTTTTGTTTTCTTTTACTTCGTGAACTAACACGGTCCGCCATTTTGTGGAGTCAAACATTTGGTAAAATGGCGGCCCGTGTTAGTTCGCTACGGTAAAAGGAAAACCACACAATTTCGAAACATATTTGTGTGGCTCATTATATTACACTTTTAAAACATCTTTCCAATCATATTCATTTAAAAAACAAACGCTTTTTTAAGGCCAAATCGCCCTAACCAAGTCGGCGTAAATTTGCCATTTTGACACTTGTCGAGCCGAATTTTGGAGGTTGAGCAATATTTCTTAATTTTCTCATAAGTTTCCCGATTTTCTTTTTAGTTCAATTTATTCCATTGTGGGTTTAAAATGTTATGCATTTGCACCCGTGTTAATCTCTCATGCATAGTTGATGGCTCAGAGTTGCCCGGAAGCTCAATCAATGGTGACCTTATTGTCGCGAGACTTACGCGGTCTAATTGTTCAAGTACCAGCATTAAACCGTCTATTAAAAACACACAGTCAAATGACTGAAAATACACCATTCGTTATACTGCTAATGGACAAAGACCGCTGGTTCTACGCGAAATAAAATCGTATTCTCTTGGTAGGAAGTGTCACATGACACATTCGCACCACCTGATCGCTTGTGTTCTTCACTACTTCAGCCTCAGAATTTCGGTACTAATATGATTGTGTCTGATTTTACCAAAAATCTCCTATTAAAGGGTGTGCACAACATTGGTAAGATTGAAAACATAAATGTTCACAGATTTGCAGATAACTTACATGGTATAAAAATGGTCATGGTGGAAAACTTCTCTTGAAATAGTTGCTGGAAATGCTATAGTTTTTAGGAAATGAGTAAAACAATTAGTTTTTATCTCGCGTGTCCAAAACCCGGTGTTTGAAAACAATGAAAACATATTATGGGGTTTTTCACTATTTTCTCGTGACTCCGATGGCCGATTGAGCTTAAATGTTCACAAGTTTGTTATTTCGTGTATTTGTTGGGTCACATAATGTGCAGATACTGGTTTTTGACAATCACCAATGTTATACATGTGCTTTAAAGGCAGAAATTATGATATTTCTAGTATTAGACCTTAAGTCTTCAAACAACACATTACTTTATAACTTTTTTGCGTATGTCGAAGTCCTTTAAAATCTAGCTCAATGCATTTCCAAAGGGCTTCTTATAACCATCGGAGCGGGTTTGTTTGAAGTCGGCGTGCTATAGTATGGTGGAATTACACCACACACCAAGAGGGTCGTGTGTTGATCCGATTCACCTGACGTCATTACCAACTGACGTCATCACCACCAAAATCTTGGTTGCGCCATTTTGGGGATTCAACGTCCCCATGTGTTGTACAGTCAGTGCGCATTGTGTGCGTCACGGCGTTCTATTTTACGTGTTTACTTTTGGAGTGCAATTTGACTCTCAAAATGGCCATCATAGCAGACAGTGATATTTTGCTACAAGGGGTCATAATTAACTGCCAAATGACGTATTCCATCTTGTATTGTATACTAGAAGCACATTGTAGTGGTGAGGACCAAGTGACCTGCAACGACGGGTACCAGTGCATCAACAGTTCTGACTTATGTGATGGAGTCATCCATTGTTCCGACTATTCAGACGAACTGTCATGTGGTATGTAATTATCCAATCGGAAGACGGGCTGATTTTAATTTTACGGGGAGACACAGTGGTTTGTTCTTTTCAGCGAGCAGATTATCTCTGATGCAAAAAGGCAATCAATATATAAGAAAGGCCATGACGTCAAATAATCTCTCAATAAGTTGAGTCAGTTCTTTAAAGAATTAAAGAAGCAGTATTAAAAACATCTCAACGTTTTGCTGGGAATAGGCTGATCGTCTTCACGGTAACACCTAAACACATTTTTGTTATCATGAAGACAATCTGAGCATAGTGATAGAAACGTCGCGTTCGTGCACAATTAGTTCTTTTCAGAACACATTGGAGAAACAATTACATGGCCTTACAACGGGTTTTAAAATATTTTCCAACCAATTTGTAATTCCAGAGAAAAATTGGGTGGGGGGAAGTAGACAAAACACAAAAGTTACAGGTTTAAACTTTTTCTCTAAAAGACATGCATGAACACTATTTGTACATGGTAAATTTTTACACCTTCCATCATTATATTACACTGAAATCACAATTGTTTCCTTTGTTGTTGTTGCTTGTCGTAATCAAAGGTCTTTGCGGAGACGCATCTTTACCATGTGACGTGTATTCGACGAGCAGTCCATGCGTTGACAAGAGTGATATATGCAATGGCAGGGCCGACTGCACCAACTACACGGACGAATTGTTATGTTGTAAGTATTGGTGTTATTAGAAAAGACAGTTTTGCAAGTTTTAACAGACGATAATTGTCTTCTGTTTATTTTAGTCGTTGGCTGCTTTTGACAGGTTATCCTTATTTGTCTACCGTGTTCGGGGGATAGCAATGAGCCTTATGCATTGACGTCACCACGCCGCCATCTTGGAGATAAAACGATGATGAAACTTTTGGAAACGCACGTCTATGTATAGGCACTGCGCACAGCATAGGCCATGATGAGCAACTTTCATTTGACCTCTAGCCGAGGGCACTCTACTCAAAATGATGTCATGTGCATAAGGTTTATACAAAGTGCCACAACCAGCTTGACCATACGTGGCCAAAAGCTTTTACAAAACACTTTAAAATTCGTTGTTTTTATCAAAACGTCCTCCTCAAAACTGCTGAAATCAGAAAAGCGACTTCAGTTCACTCTTCCAAATAATTTCAACCTACTGTATACAGCAAATATCTGTGGGAGTAAACGCCATATCTATCTAGAGAAGCTCCCGTTTGACGTCACTTCACCTCCAAATGGATTACCACCACTGGTTGATTGCTTCTGGATCTTCACAACAAGCCCAGAGCATCGGTAGGAAAATGAATACCTGTGAAACCCTGTGTTAAAGGTTTCACCAGGCTTGTGAGCTACAGTAATTAAGTTAACTTATTAGGCATCATTTGCTTCATTACAAGAAATATATAATAACAATTATTAATAATAGTACAAGTTTTTGCAATCACCTAAATCAAGAAAATGAAAAAGATTGTACTGTTGAGATTCAAAATAGTCTCCACTTCGAAAACGGTCCCCAGTTTTAAGAAGAACAAATTGCAATATAAGTCTCGCTACGATTCTTCTCTTAACCTTCACCTTTTCAAAGAAGATTGTGTTATGGTTGCTACCTGTGATCCAGTGTTCTTCATAATGATCGCACTCTGTAACTGTACACTGCAAAAACTGGGGTGTTAAAATTGACACCATGGGTGTTGTCACATATAGATACCCAAAAGAGAATCAAAATTAACATCATATAGGGTGATCAAATAACTCAAATGTAATTGTTTGGGCAGAAATTAGTGCTATTTTAACACCCTATGATGTAAATTTGATTCTTTTTGGGGTATCTACATGTGACAACACCCATGGTGTCAATTTTAACACACCAGTTTTTGCAGTGTATGACTTCACACATTAAAAAATATACAAATCGAGTGAATAACTCCCTTTTTTACGATGCAGAAAAATAGCTTCTGCATGACAACCTATTGGTGGCGCGCTATATTGTGCATTGATCATTAAATGACTCACTCTGTCAGTATTGTCCCGATATTGAGAACTATTTGGAGAGAGTGGTTAATGTTTACAGTTGTTAACAATGAATTTATTTGTTAGTTCTTTCCTGTTCGCCTTCTTCGCCTGCAGTATTTTGTTTGAGGTGATAAACCAAGCTATAGGTGAAAACGACTTGGCTGCAATAGGTGACGGTACCGAGCCGGGCAACTCATTTACAGAAATTGCTAGGTTCCAGTACTTTGCGAGTCCCGTGTCCTACTTATCCAATGGCAGTTCGATGTGGCTCACCCTTAGTGCTACAAATTTAATGACCTCGTGCGGCTCATTTTCGTATCAGCTTAGTGTGTACTCTGATGCAGGTTAGTGCATTATATAATTGGCTGACCTCCCTCTTACATTGCGGGTTGGATTAGAGCTGCAACTCAATAATGAGCTGTCGTTTAGATGGCAGCAATATAGTTTTTCATGGATGGTGCTAGGTGGCAGCAGCCATACCAGATAAGTCCATTGTTCGGAAATGTACACATGCTCAGATTCCGGTAACATATTGAAAATTGCTGCCACCTAGCATCCCTTGCCCGAAGAATCCCAATTGAAAAATGGCGAACAATTAATTTGAGTGTATTGATATCAACCCATAGGTTGCCTATAATTTCGAGCCAATACTTCAAAATAGCCAACGAACGGCGTGAATCAAGACTATTACTGTTTACCTCTTGTCTGAAGTATACGGAATAATAGAGACCGATCACAACATGAATTATATGCAGGACTAGCGTTTGACAATACAGTAACAAATGACCAAGATATTGTGCTTCCCATTGTCTTCCCATGACTTCTACTCATGCTATCCACCAGGGTTGTGTGAAGAAACAATGTTTCGCTGCTCCTCCGGTGTCCGGGAATCGACTCCTGGTTGTGCGTAAGTTCCAACCCGTTCAGTCGGGCTCAAAGGGAGATTTTTTGGACGCTAGGTGGCAGCAAACTTGCCAGGTAAATCCGTTGTTCTTGAAAGTGTCCGCATACACAGAACTACGTTCACACTAAAAAAATTACCTTTAATATCTGCTGCCACCTAACGTTCCAAAGTCGACTTTTGTGGTATTTTCCCGTCAAAGGTAAATACTCCTTAATCTGGCCCTTTCAACTTCGTTTGTGTTCAAAGAGGAACAGTCTCACCGGGCTACACTGCCACCATTTTGTCCAGTTCCCTGTGAGCAATAGCAATGATGAAATACTGATTCCCTAATAACCAAAAAGGGGTCTGGCATTTATTTTTTTATATATTTTAGCCTCGATTTAGTAATGTAAAAAAATGAACAAAGAAAAACAGGATGATAACTGAAGGTTTACGCGGTTGAAAAGGCGTTTCTGAATTGAAAATGTACACTTTTTAAGTAGATTTTAGGTTTCTGAGTGGAACTATAATGTAAGTGATGTTTCGTATTTCCCTCAATAGCTCAGTGTGGAAATGTGTCGACGTACAACACTACGGACAATCAAACCCACGTTCTCCAAAGGAGTTTCCAGCAAGACCAGGCAAACTTTCCCTTCGGTATAAGCTGCCTGTGGCGTGTGATGGCATCTCCAGGCCACCGTATCAAGGTTCGACGTGCGAGACTTTTCCACTTCGCCAATGAACATTCTGCAGTTTGGCGATGGCAAAGAAATATCAACGGACTACGTGATCGCATCTAGTTTGGGGACTTCTTCCGTTTTGTCTCTCACTTCCGAAACCGACAACATGTGGATAAAGCTTGCGTCAAAGGTCAGCTTTGCCGATCGCTTTACATTGGAAATCAAGCAGTTTGAGCCAGTTGGTGAGTTGTGTGAAGTTATTTGTATCATTATGAACTGAAATCATTGGCCGCGCAATCGCTTGCAATGTCAACCGATAGTCACTTCGTGAAAACCTAGTTCATAGGTTGCAATATTGGTCGCTTCGTAAAAACGCAAAATGACAACTCTATTGATGTGTCGTTCATACTATTTGTGTATTATTATAAACTATTACATATTAGTAACTGTAACTTCCTAAATATGTAAACAGTGATGAATATTATAATAACTTGATAAAAACCGATTTCAAAGTTTGTTGATTTTGACAGATAGGTCACTTCAAAGGGGACCAGCGACGATCTATTTGATATCAGCCTTGTCATATACCTCCATGTTCTTTTTGTGCATTATTTCACTCTCTGGCTTATTTTTCCAAGAATGTGAGGAGGGTGATATACCTTGTCCATCTGGCCTGGCTTGCATTCACCAAGATGAGTTGTGTGACGGTAGACCCCAGTGTCCGCTACGACGGGATGAGTACGGATGCGGCAAGTATTCACTTCAATGCGTTTTTTTTTCATTAATCATAACGGTAACCCTTACCCTAACACTAACCCTTACCCTAACCCTACCCTAACACTAACCCTTACACAACACTAACCCTTACCTAACCCTAACCCTAACCCAAACCCTAACCCGAACCCAAACCCAAACCCAACTTAAACCCTAACCCTTACCCTAACCCTAACCCTTACCCTATAACCCCAACCCTAACTCTGACCCTGAAATAATTGGTTTTAGTATTTGACAGAAGGTCAATTGAACAAAGATTTTTTAAAGAAAAACAACTATAAATCAACTATCTCGCCATGTTGCATTAATCCATAATGATAATTCGAGTGGCGAGCTTTCTAGATAAGTGAAAATAAACTCTCCGTATGAAACGGGTTTTTCCCCCGACAGGCCTAATTGTAATTTAGTGGACGTGACAGTTTAGTCGGGACACTTGAAATATTTCTTACAGTTTATAGGATTTTTATTTTATTTACTTTAGATCTTTTAGTGAACCGTTGATATGTTATGTTCAGAAAGTGTCCCAATTAGACGGGCAGTTTATACTTAACTATTTTAATTTTTATTGTAGGCCATTGTGAAGTTGACGAATATCGTTGTCCGGGAAAGGGATCTACTTGCATCGGAAAGGGGACATATGCAACGCAAAACCCGATTGCCCTGATGTATCTGATGAGATAAATTGCCGTAAGATTTGAATTTAGAAGTTTGATAGTGTTGGTCTGATGAAGACTGTGTGTCTATACACTGTCTGTGTTTCCTTTAAAATGTATGGATATCATTCATTAACTTATCTTCAGTTTTGTAAATTGAATCAGTCAGCTTTCAGGATCAAACTTGTTGTTGTTGCTGTCGCTGTTGTTGCTATACTGCTCTGCTGAGGCTGGGGACCAGTCTATGTGCACGGCAGACTAAGTTTGTCGGGGTGACAAGCGTACCAGCTGTCACGCGATTTCCGCGATACTGTTGCTGTTCTCGCAAGACTGCTGCTACAGTGAGACTTCTGCTCTCGCGACGATTTAATGTACGGCAGTAGTCAAGAGCAGGCAGTCTCGCGAGTCGCATGAGAGCTGTTATGCTGCTTTCGCGACAAACAATAACGGCTCGTTCACAAGTCTACGTGCATAGGGCCAAAACGTTCGAGTACGCGCAAGACTTTAAGGGTTCCATTGCAAATTTAGTGTACCTTTTAATGATGCACATAATTTTAAAGTTTCTTTTTACCAAAATTATTACAACATTGATTCAATACAACCCATCTTTCGTACAACGAAAAATTCAAAACTATTTCTTACACAAAGATGACAAATTGGGTCTTTTGGGACGCTAGGTGGCAGCAGGCAAGCGCTTACAAGGTAAATCCATTTTTTCTCGGCAATGTGCGCATGCTTAGAGCTACGTAAACAATGGAGTTTTACCTGGTGTGATTGCTGCCCGTCTAAAAAGAGTCTCAGAAGTCTCCTATTGCGCATGGATTTTTAAATTTATGTTACCGAACAATAAAGAGGCAACAACCAACAGAGTTCATTTAATCTCAATCTTTTACAGACCCGTGCGGGAAGAGCGACCTGTTACTGAACAATGAAACAACGCCCTCTTTGCCCTTCCTTGCGACGTATCACCCATTCTGCGTGTGGTTCGTCACGACGGACTTAGACTCGTAATAGTGTCCTTCGAGTTCTGGCGGTTCGAGCTTCGGAAAATAGTAGAAACCCTGATCATCGGGAATGGGCACGACCCTTCCGATCAGTCTGCCAAGGTGGTGAAACTACACGGTCACCTGCCCAGTGTACGTGTGATTACCAGTGGACACGAGGCCTGGATTAGAGTGGATATTCACCCCAGTGAAAACACGAATCGGCATATTGAAGGAGAGATAAGCCAGAAACCTAAAGACAGTAAGTCAAACTTGGGATGGGAGCCCGTAGTATGTTTTTTTACTAAAACATTACTATCAAATTGGATGACATTTTCACAAGTCTAACAAATGGTGTATTGAAAACAATAGGACGGGGTTGAATTTTTCTCCTAACAACCAGCAGAGATTTAAAACAGTGTTCAAACATAGTTAGAACGATCAACTATGATGAATTTTAAGGTTTAAAAAATTGTGTGTTTTTGTTTAAAAAAAAAACCTTGAATTTCAGGCACATGCATGGAAGAAGAGTTTACGTGCACGGATCAAACAGTGGGTACTGTGTGTCTAGACATGGAGTCAACCTGTGACGGCGAGCCGATTTGTCCGGATGAAACAGACGAGAGTATTTGTAGTAAGTATGGGGGTATTATGGTGGCCCGGAAGGAACACCACAGACTTAAACAATTTGAGTCTCTTCGGGGCTACAATATCGGTCGCTGTGTGCCCGGTAGAAGGGCGTAAGGCTCTACAACCAGGCACACAAAGCACTTTTTGTCCCTACCAGAAGGACGTAAGCAATAAAATTCACTACTTACACCAAAACTACATTAATGTTACATTTCTGCTGCTAGAAATATCACAAAGATGTGTTCTTATTCCCATGCAGAATTTAGCCTTCCTATTATTACTTATGAATAACGGAAAACCGGTAAAACTTTCAGACTCGGTTTTCTTGAAACACAATCTTTGCACATTGCTTTACGCCCTCTGTAAATGTTTCGCTACGTCCTTCTTCCTGGCACACAACGAGGTGTTGCTTCCCCTTCCCCTTTAAAGCTCATCCCACTTTGTATACATACATTGCTGCACCTTTTTCCAACCTTTCAATCCAATAATATTTGTGATTCACCACACACCGAAATATTATTCTATGTCCCGCTGCAAGTTGTTTCTATCTATAGACTCCTTGCATTGGCCGCTATCGCTGATGTCAAACAATGGAAACGCGCACGCGCACAACTCTCAGCCAATGATAGGTCTCCATTGGACTAATCGCTGCTAATTACAAGATTTGAACTGGCCTCTCCTCCCGGGCACTCTCGGTAAAGTCTGGGGTGTTAAAACGAACTGGGGTGTTAAAATTGACACCATGGATGTTGTCATTTTATAGGTACCAAAAAGAGAATCAAAACTAACATAATAGGGTGTTAAAATAACACCAATGTAGCCTTACTGTGTTGGAAGAAAATAGTGTTATTTTAACACCATACGATTCAAACTTTGAAGAAAACAAAATTCAGTTTTTGCACTGTAGGCTAGCTATCTGCTCTTAAAAAGCTTGATAGACATCAAGGCATTGTGCCCCTTTAAACAAAACTAATTATTCCCGATGCAAAATATAAACAAATTGCTAAAATACCAACTCGGTGATTATCACAGGTGAATGCGGCGTCGAAAACAACCGTGTGTACAAAGAGACGGTCTCTCTGAGCTCCCCTGACTTCCCACGGGTCACTCCGAACAGCATCACCTGTAAATGGCAGATCATCCCTGAAATGGACCAATTCCTCTTCGCAAGAATCACCGCGTTCGCCCTGGAGATGGACTTTGACAGAGTCTACTTTAGCCTAGAGAGGGATTCGCCGGAATTCGTTATTCTGACTGGGCTGGACATCTCCCGGCGGACTTTCACTTGGAAGGGAAACTTGTGGATCACCATGGAAACGGACGCAACCACTAACTCCGCAGGGTTTCACATGCTCATCTATCACGTTGAAAACGTTACCTGTGGTATGTTGAGGTTCACATCGACGTGTAGAGCAAAACCAAAATGATTAGGACCAATAAAGGGTGAAACAAACACGAAATTGTGAGGTATCAGTTTTATACTAAAAGTTAAAAACTGAAAGAGGGTTTCAAAACTGGCACCCGAACATAGGTATTGACAAAATAGGGAGACCGCAAACAGGGCTGGATGGCTCGGTTGGTAGAGTGCCGGCATGTTGGCCCGGAGGTCGTTGGTTCAGGTCCCGCTCTGGTCAGTTTTTCTCTGTTCAACCCCAAACTATTTTATAAAATGAAGTATTAAAGACGTGTGTTATAAATTTGACCTACTTTCGCCCAAACAAGAGGGTCAAAGAAAAGGTAGCGGACCGAATTGACATTTTCCAATGTTTCCCATGTAAACATAGAATCTGTAACTCTGAAGAAAAACCGTGTATTTCTGTTTCTTAATAATAATCTTCCTGATATTAACGCGGTGCAAAAAATCAACAAGATTAGCAATGTCTAGGCGTATTGTGATTATTATACAGAATTGATTGGCCTCTAAAGGGTTAATAGGGTAAAATGTCATGCACTTTTTATGGAAGTACTGTCGCTTAACACTGAGTTCAGTTTGTAGTTGTTGATGTTTTTGGTGTGTGTGTGTGTGTGTGTGTGAGTTTGTAGTGACATTCAAACCGTGGACTTACAACAAAAGGGACAATAGGTCCACGTTTGCTATCACAAAGGAAAACAATGGGGTCCACGTTTGTCAGGACAAAGAGTTGAACAAAGGAGGGTCCACGATTGCAGGTCATTACACACTTGTGTGTGTGTGTGTGTGTGGTGTGTGTGTGTGTGTGGACACACACAAGGGCATATGTGGGGTCCTGACAACAATGGAACAATGGACCCCACAAGGTCATTTCAATAGGAACAATTGGGCCCCACAAGGGAATTCTTCAGAAAAGGGAATAATAGAACAACAATAGCAGTACCCCACAAACCGGATCCGTAAGGATGTGTGTGTGTGTGTGTGTGTGTGTTTAGGGGGCAGGGACTTGGTATTTGATTGGTGGGTGATCTTCAGTCTAGAATCTGCCAGTCTGTGTTGGTAAATCCCTTGCACTTTCTTTAAACTTCTTCTAGAACTTTGTACTGATGACGAGTTTCATTGCGGTGGTGGATTCTGCGTCACTCGCGACTCACTCTGCAACGGCTTCAGAGATTGCCCGAACTACGAGGATGAAAACGAGTGCAGTAAGTCATGGGAAGAAATACTTTTCCTCATTTTCATAAAGGTCAAATAATTTTAACATCAAACTGCAGAGGGCGCTGTGTATATGCATACTTTAGAGCTGTGATGCATTTGGTGCTCGATACGGGGCATGGTGTACCCACCCCACCCCCATTTGCGTGTTCATCGTGTGCTCGGAATCTCGGGAATTCTTTAGAGGATTTTAGGGGGTACTTATGTACAAGAGGAAAATAGTATGTTAAGGTACGGGAACATTGGGACGGATACCCTCTGCTCTATGTCGGGCATGGTATAAGAGCGTTGCGACAACTTGAGATAAAAAGGCCTTCCGGTCCCCACAAAATGCATGGGTGCACTGAACACAGGGTGTCAGACTAGACTGCTCATTGGGTTGTGCTACATTTGGACGGAAAATTGCGTTCAAAGTTGCATAAAACTACGATGGTAAAAATGAAGACAAGAAGTCAGATTGAAGATTGGCCACGTTTCTAATGACTAATTGATTTGATTTCATAACTACTGACACCTTCATCGGCTTGGCGCCCCCGTCAGCGAGTCGAACCGCTTGAGTGAAATATTGGATAGTAACGTCTGGGAGCAAGACTACTCCTTTGTTTGCCCTAATTTTGTTATGGATTAAATCGCCTTCGTGTTTTTGCAGGTGATGTCTTCTGTCCCGGCTCGTACAAATGTGACACGTCGAAGGAGACTGGCTTACGTGCAACTCAGCAACCCGTAACGACAAGCGAACTTGCCCCAACTGGCACCAATACCACAATGTCCTCCAATGTTTCATCATATGTAGGCACCGAAGCGTACGACGGGTTTTTCATCTCTGTTTTGAATAAATTGGGAGCTGGGTGCATCCCGCTGTCGTACGTGTGCGACGGCGAAAACCACTGCAAGGGTCTGGATGATGAAAAAGAATGCGGTAATTCTTGTTTTTGAAAGGGATTTACGTCAGTGGTTTTTGGAAGAGTATTAATTCTTTCCAATCTACTAGTTTTCACTACAATACAACCAAATCTAGACAATTGTATAAAATAGTTGTTCGCCTTTCATGAAAAAGTGGGGTTTTGGGGGGGTTTTTTTGGGGGGGAGGGGGTTGCATCAACTGAAACTAAAAGAATTCCCTTTTCTCTAAAGATAAGAAACGGTGTCCAGGAGAATGTGAGTGCAGATATCGCGGAGAGAACCTCATTGTGTCCTGTACCAACGGTTGGAATGCTACAACACTGTCCGAAGTAGCGGTTACCACACATACAATGTGAGTGTTGGAGCCAGTGTAACTAAACGTATTAATAGTTATACCATAAAACTACAATGACACGTGTTTGCCCATAGAGAGCGACTTACCGGTGTCACAAGGTGGCAGCAGACATTCCAGTTAAATCAACTGATCATGCACATATCAGAAGGTATTGCTGCACGTCCCAAACTTCCCCTTTAACATTGTAATGCTCACATGATCCCGAAGTCTTGTTGCTTTTTTATGCTTTCTCATTAAGAGACCAAATCGTCAGCTCAGAACTATAAGGTCCTTAAGTTACGTAATGAACAAAAGTTCGTTAACAAAATAAATTTAATAGGTCTGAAAAAGGGAAAATCAACATCATAATAATACAAATTTAATGTTTTGTCATGAATTCTAAGCATAGATTTCATAATGAAACATTAATTTTTGATTTTTATATTTTATTTAGTCTTTTTCAGACCTTTTAAATTTATTTTATTAACGACCTTTTGTCCATTACGTAACTTAAGGACCTTATAGTTCTGAGCCGACGAAATCAAGGAAGTATGCTCATTTTCAAGCCTACAATTCCACCAAATGAATTAGAGGTTTGCTGGGCTGGTTTCTGTCCCTCAATAATGCTCCTCTCGATCTCGTCTTTTGAATTGGCAGCCATGTTTCTGGATCTAACATCACTTCAACCAGAGAGGGCGCTTTTAAAATGCTATCACATCTAAGAGTGCTGTAAGTATATTTTGCATACTTTCAAATGAGACAGTAAAATGTAACATGGGACTACTAGATGTATATGTTTAGGCTAATGGTTATTATAGAATATAGTTGACCTTTTTATAAATTTAGATGAATTCAAAAAAGGCCCAATTGAATGACACATTTTGATGTGATAAAGTGGGAGTAACTTTGTCCAACACGAATCAAGCTTCGATGTCGTCCAGTGTCCTAAATTTTTTATCAGGCTCAATGATGGAAAAAAAATATATTCATAATTGCAGATCAGTTGGCTACTCAAAGGTTCTGATCGAAAATACAAGTGAATCAGCCATTAAGTAAATCTTTTGTTTTACTGGGTTTTTTTTAATTAATTTTTATTTCAGATCACTGAGGAATAGTAAGATATCGGAGATACAACTGCGTTCATTTGATGGACTCGGTAACCTATTGTGGCTGTAAGTATTATCTGTAAGCACACCCATGCTTGTTAGGTCTCAACTGAGGACTTCATCTATTGTGATGTTAAAGTTAGAACGTAGTTAGACTGGTCCCCTGTCATTTTGATCAAAACACGGGAACTGGTCTTACAAACCCAAATGGTTTCATTGGACAGCAAATTCTACAATATGATGCTGTGTAGTACCACACAAAACATAACTAGGTGACCGGTAATACACACACACGTCATCATGACATGCAAAGATGTGGGTCAAAGGTAAATCTGGCAGGCACCCAGCAGGTTCTAAAACCGGTGTCTTTTTTTCGCGTATGCCTTGAAGTGTGACGTCAGATGTTCGGGCCATGGCGTAGTGTTCTCCTTTGTGATGTCAACGGGACGTAATTACTTTTATGTCCTCAGATAAACTGATGAAGAAGTACACGGATGGCGATGATGATAATAATAATTGGTGACGTGTTGCTTGTTTTTATCTCTATTTTTTAAGAGGGAAACTTGCACAGAAACTCCTGACCCAACAGGGCAAATTTAAGGCAGGAAACTTCACAACTGCATTATGCAAAGCTATAGGTTCACATCTAAATCTTATAACTTTGTTTGTTCTTTGCTAGAGATCTTTCCAACACGTCACTGACTGAGCTGAAAGGCTTTGGTATGGAGGAGTTATCGAGTCTGCGTGGAATGTGAGGTTTTTTCCGTTCATTTATAATATCATGTTCCCTGTCTTCCGTATCATGCACCATTTGAAGTTATAAAACAAAACACAGTCACACCATGCATGTCCCCTGTTTTGAACGGAAAACTTGCTTTTGTCAAAAAGCTTTGCATAATTTTGAGAACTCTTTTTCC
Organism: Pycnopodia helianthoides; assembly: GCA_032158295.1. Classification (NCBI taxonomy): domain Eukaryota; kingdom Metazoa; phylum Echinodermata; class Asteroidea; order Forcipulatida; family Asteriidae; genus Pycnopodia; species Pycnopodia helianthoides. Next base: position 5,668,620 of record CM063259.1, read on the forward strand.
ATAAAAATCAAATCAGTTGACGTAGATGCTTACAATTACTATGTGGGTCGCAAGGTGGCGGTATAAATACCGGTAAAACCCCCATATGTAGATCTGTGAGCGTGCGCCCTTTTTCAACAGGGCCCTTTTCGAATCCACGGCTTCGGCTCCGGATTGGGTTTCAGGCCCAGTTTTCTTGTCTGAAGCCCTGACGGCAAAGCATGCATATTAAGTTAAAATAATTGAGGGAGCCTAGCTAGCCTGAGCCAATTTTGGAGCCGAAGCCATGAATTCGAAAAGGGCCTACGAATGAATTACCAAAGTTAGTTATGCTGCCACCTAGAGTCTCTAAAACGTAAACGATTTTGACATTGTGACGCCCGACAACCCGCCCCTAAATATATCCCGTCCTGTTCATGGCCCTACACTTATAACCAGCGTTTTTCTCCCCATCATGTTCATTTCCAGCACTGTTTTCGGCGTGCCACTGGAACGGATTCAGAAAAACGCATTTGCTGGACTCAGCAAGCTGGAAACATTGTAAGTTTACGAGCTATATGCACAGGACTGTATCATGCTTTTAAATATCCCGTGTACAGCCGTATCATTACAGCCGTATACCACCTCTTTCAATACACTGCAGTCATATGACTTTCTTTTGCTATTAGTTTTACAGCGCTTGCTTGCCTTACCTGAGGAGAGCCCAGCAAGTAACAGACAATAGAGATTGAGGTTAAGCTACACAATATTTATCTTAACGTGAACGCAATTCGCCCTCGTTACGTCATGGTGTATACCTGCGTATAAAGTGCGTATTGGCTACACGCGTATTACGCCTAGCTAGCTATACGTTCGCAGAGTCACAATAGGAAGAATTGTCATAAATCTGCATTTTAAACAAACAGATTTTCGATGGAACGCTTTCAAACACGTCTTCTTGGGCAGATTTTTGATGGGACGCTTTCAAACACGTCTTCTTGGCTTCACCAGCTGATCTGCCCTGACAACGGTCACGACGTCAACTTACAGACAACGTATATCTTTATGATTTGCGCATGCACCGGAATGGCAAAGTAAATGGCAAAGTGAAGCAAAAACGGAACAGCCTAACTTCTATAAATGGCAACATCCACGCCGTGGCTCACTGATGTAGTTTCCATTCATGACCGCGTGTAGCTTTCAAATTTAACGGCTGGGAAGATCTTGCATTTTGCGTATTAAAGATGATGACCGTATAACGGCCATTACAGTGTGCTGGGTCAAATCTGGTCGATAACGCATTACCCACGTTGATCCTGGGTGAGCTTGTGCTTGGGGAAGATCAATGTAACAAACATTTTTGGTGTATTAAACCTACTCTTCCACGAATAAACCAAGGACCCGAACTACCATGTTGCTTTTGACGCTTGTGCTTTGGGTTTCTTTGTTTTCTTTCTTCAGAATATTGGTGCGTAATTCCAATGGTATGCCCCGATTAAAAGTAGATAAAGATGCCTTTGATGGACTGGTTGACTTATCTGTTTTGTAAGTATGAAAACTGTCTCCTTTGCCCCTTACATCGTGTTGTTACTGGTCCAAGACGTGCAATAGTCTATTTATAGTCTCTTTATCTTCCAGATATGTGGATGACCATCGACTTTGTTGTTTCTTTCCCGCCACCATAGAATGCAAGACTCTGCAACCTGAGCCTCCATTGTTCGTGTGCAGTGACCTCATGCCAAATGTCGTCCTCAAAGTCTCCATGTGGGTTTTGGGGGTTAGCGCCCTCATCGGCAACATCTTTGTCATGATCTGGAGATGTCGAGAGGACACCGATGGCCGCGAGAGCCGCATAGTACAATCCCTCTTCGTGTTTAATCTGGCAGTTTCGGACTCGCTTATGGGTGTGTACATGCTGATTATTGCTGGCGCCGATTTGCATTTTGGAAATCGCTATTTTGAGGTTTCGTCTGAGTGACAGGCGAGCATTTTGTGCAAAGTGGCCGGCTTTCTTTCCATTGTGGCGAGCGAAGCTTCGGTCTTTTTCCTGACAGTTATCAGCATTGACCGATTCATTTGCATTGTGTTTCCGTTCAGCAGGCGTCATATTCGGGCTAAGTCGGGTCGGTTTATCGCGTGCTCCATTTGGGTCGGCACCGCAATCGTTGGTCTGGTGCCCACTATTCTAGCTTTGGACTCTACATCAGATATGTACGGCATCTCAGACGTCTGCATCGGGTTACCACTGATGACGAAAGTGACGTCATACGAGACACGGCAACAGACAATTGATGCCGGCGGGTTGACTAAAATCAAGGTCGGGATACCTTCACCAGTTGGATACCGTGCATCTTGGTTTTTGTCCATCGCTCTCTTTATCGGCGTCAACCTGCTCTGCTTTTTAGCGATTCTGATATTCTACATTTGCATCTTCGCCAGGTCGTCGATGAAGAAAGTGCGACGCCACAAGAACCAAGATGATGAAGTACGCATGGCAGTCAAAATGGCGGCGATAGTCATGACTGATTTCATCTGTTGGATACCAGTGATCATCATGGGGATCCTGTCTCAAAGTCGCGTCGTGGAGATACCACCAGAAACCTACGCCTGGGTCGTCGTCTTCATCCTCCCCATAAACTCCTCCCTCAATCCTTACCTCTACACCATTTCAGATCTGTGCTCTCGGCGGAAACGGTCTCCTAACAGGGAGAAACTTCATAATCTGAGCTCGATTAAACCAAGTACCGATGGAAACGCCAACAAAAGTACCCCATTCGTGGCGGAAGATCGGGTTTAAAACCTTGTTTTCGTGGCCACTAGATTCTGTGGTCGTTTGAAATGACATCATTCAAGTTTACAATATCAGGCATAGGTGCAGTGGCGTAACTGGGGGGGGGCGGAGCGAGAGTCCTCTGTTCAAAACACAATGCTTATATAATTATTCCCTATGGGTGAGTTCAAAGTAAAGTATGGTACATAAACTTTTCGCAATTTTTTTTTTTCAATCAATGTTTTGGGGTTGAACAAATACAAATTGACGATAGAGCGGGGATTGAAGCTGCGACGTCAGGATTAACGTACCGGTGTCACAGGGGAATCTGCCCCAGGAATGTCTGGCCCTCACAAGGGAAATTAACATGGACTGAAGGAGGTTGTTTCGGAGGGCGCTATCAGACGAAGTTTGTACACAGTTCACAGCAAGGGGCAGGGGGACCAGAATCTACGGGGACAGAATCTCCTGCCACAGCGGTCGTACACTAATACCAACTGAGCCATAAAAGATCGGTGGACTCTTTGAGATCTAAAAGATCTTTGTACAGGGGTGCCATTCAACATGGGCCCAATTTCATGGCTCTGCTGACCGCCGAATTCTGCGCTAACGATCACCATTCTCCGCTTGCACGGCAAGCGCCGAATTTCTGCGCTAGCTGTGTAAGCGTAGAATGCCTAGTAACGTGGAGTACGCACGCGCACAAGCCGAAATTCCCTGCTAAAGCCCGGTTCATACTTCCTGCGAATGCGAAGCAAATATTGACGTCACAAATTCGCAACGAATAATTCGCAGGGGTTGACCTGTGCTCAACTCCCCCGAATCGTTCGCAGCGAAAACAGAGTTGTGACGTCAATATTCGCTTCGCATTCGCATTCGCAGGAAGTATGAACCGGGCTTTACCCGTGAAAATACGCTTGACGTAAGCGCGGAATTCCCTGCTTCCCCGCAACCGCCGATTCTTTGCTTACGGTAAAGCAGAGCCATAAAAGTGGGGCTTGTCATTGCCTAGTCTTGGTTAAGACCTTCTCTTGTTGATTTATCACAGTTTTCCCCACGAGAGGGCGCTACCATTCACGAACTGCTCTCACAACACGAACCGCTCCAACCGCTCCGCTCTTGGAGCGGTTCGTGTTGTGAGAGCAGTTCGTGAATGGTAGCGCCCTCTCGTGGGGAAAACTGTGATAAATCAACAAGAGAAGGTCTTAACCAAGACTAGTCATTGCCAAGTAGCCAGGGGGTCTTACTCAGGTTTACGATAAGTGGGAATAAACAGCAGGAGAGGGATCACCGTTTAGTAAGCATAACCTATGTTTCGTATGTCGTTCATTCGAGAAGAGTGACTCGCTCTCTTCATACCGAGACACAGTGATTTATTATTATTATGTTGTTCCTTCGGGGGTATTTTTTAAAAGCATTTTATACTATGTAATGTTGAGCAGCCAACAGCCGTAGGGTTGGGGTAACGAGTTATAAATATCGTGGTGATCGATAACCGTTTAAGTGCTGTTTTGTACCTGTCTAATTATTCAACAGGAATATCGCATGCTATTTTAAGTAGGCATACATGTAGGTAGACACTCGGATAATTGGTTTTAATACTTAAAACAAGTAGGTCTATGGTCAGACTATGCAGGTGCAAGAATGTACATCAGTGGCAGATATGCAATTTAACTAACAACTCATGAGCAACAAATTGTTAAAGACACTGGACACCTTTGGTAATTGTCAAACACCAGTAGGCCTATTCTCAGTTGGTGTATCTCAACATATGCACAAAATAACAAACCTGTGAAAATTTGAACTCAATTGGTCGTCGAAGTTGCGAGATAATAATGGAAGAATAAACACCCTTGTCACACGAAGTTGTGTGCTTTCAGATGCTTGATAAGTTGATTTGGAGACCTCTCGAGCGTGAGGTCTCAAAATCAATTCAAATATTTTACTGAGAAATTACTTCTTTCTCAAAAACTACGTTACTTCAGAGGGAGCCGTTTCTCACAATGTTTTATACTATTCATTCATGAAAGGATTATCTCCATACTCGGGTCTTAAAACACATAAAGCGTTGTATTGAAATTTGATATTTATGAGTAACTTTAATTAGTTAGGCTATCGCCAGGTTTATTGTATTAATGCCAGATTTTACAGAGAAGTTACACGGTCATTGATTTACTGATAAAAAAAACAGGAGAGACCGGACTATCGCTTTGACGTATTTATTATTTATATTATTGCCAGATTTTACAAAGTTACAAGGTAAAAATACATTTATTGATGGAAGAAAATAGGAGAGATGGACTATCGCTCTGACGTTTGTAAAAGTGAACCTCTCTGCGCTGGTCTCGGTGTCATGATCCTGGATGGCAGACAAGTTTTTTTCGGATGGACCATTGGCTATTTTATCAAAAGTTTTTAGTAATAATGTGTGAAATAAATTGCATCTAACATCAGTAGTTATTATTGCTCTATGAGGTTCACCCTTCGAGCTTCAACCTTGGAGCTATAAAAAGCCCGAGCTTCAACTAGTGGTATAATCATGTATTCACCTCAAGATGAATTGTCAATATTGCCGTGGTGATTTGTTTAAGAAATCGGCCCGGACTATCAGCTGAAAGGGCGCCACCTTGCGTGGACTTATTATGGCAGACTCGTGTGTAACAATACTTCTCCATTTTTACCGTCCCAGTTAGAAGTTGTATTGACGATTGTAAATTGTTTGATAGTTATAAAAAATTATGTTCGGGTCACGGAAAGCACAATAGGTCTTTACTTTTTTTGCTCACATGTAATATTCCGTCTACTGTGACTGAGGTCGATACTGAAGTGTTTTTCGATCACTAGACTAGTTCAAACCCTACGGTTGTTTGTTGTTTGAATAAAACACCAATCAGCCGTCGGCTGGTATGTTATACGGCAGGTGCAGGGAAGGTCCCCCCTGTGTCGGGTATGGTAACCACCGGTCCATGGTAACACTTCCGCGTCACGTGATCAAACAGAAGCTTGCATCGCTTTGGGACCACCTAATTGATTGCTTGGTTACCGACCGTAAGCAACCAACACGGTAACACAGTTACAGGTGCACACGGCGGCAGGTGTATCGAGTTTATTAAAGTATCTAGGCGAACCAAAATAGATCGGTTTCATTTCATTATCGGTTCTCGCAACGATTTCACGCTTTAGTTGTTGAGTTTCTATCCCCTTTTCTGAGCTGTATACCACCGGCAAAGTACACAGAGGGTTAGCATCATGCATAAATCTTACCAGTCAACTCTACCTTGTCAGAGTAGAATTCTCAAGCAACGATGGGACAAGAAATATTACGACGAGCATAAACAAAAGGTTGGTAAAGTTTGTTGTTGTTACGAAAAGTTGAGGAAGGGTAACATTATTAGTGAAGGTTAGGATTACATGATGGATGTGAACTGGCTTACCTTTTTTTGTTGGGCTGTATATGGCTCACTATTGCGACCATGATAACGGCCAATGTTAAAATTAAGAGAGCCATAACACTATATTAAGTAAACAGCCCTATATTACAAGGTGGATAAACCTATCGTTACTATTTTTAAAAAATGTATACTCATGCTAAACCGTGGTTCAAGATAATTGTAGCACTTTTTGAGCCAACAAATCTTTAAAGTAGAGTAGTAGTTAAATAAGGCCTCTTTTTGACACACCTGCTGAAATGTTACATGCAAGTAAGTTCCACTTGATTGGAACTCTGTTAAACTTAACACAACGATGGTAATTAGATTGCACAAAGAAACAGTTACAGATTTGCATACAACTTGCATGGACTATAAAGGTGGTCATGGTGGAAAACTTCCATTAAATCTTGCTTAAAGGGTGTGCACAACATTCTTAAGATTGAAAACACAAGTGTTCACAGATTTGCAAATAACCGTGCTTACTTGGTATAAACACATGAGCAAGATGGTCATGCTAGAAAACTTCCCTTGAAATGGTTTTTAGGAAACGAGCTAAAACAAATAAACTAGTTTTTATGGCGCGTGTCCAAACCCGATGTTTGAAAACAGTGAAAACATTTTTTTTTTAATTAATCAATTTTCTCCTGACTGGTTTGTTATTTCATGTATCGGGTCACGTTTTTTCTTTTGGGTGGGGGGGGGGTCCGTTTTTTCTCTCTTCAAAAAAAAAAAAGTGGCACTCAACCATTTTACACACATCTCTTAAAAAAACAAAAAGCATATTTAGGACCAAACAATTTTCAGTGAAAGATCACATTACAAATAAACGCTTGTGCATCGTCAAGTGTTGTTTTTTAAGAGTACACTTTATAGTTAGCAGCTGACGGATGAGAGAGCATGTGATGATTCAAGTGTATAAATCGCTCTAAGAAATAAGTAATTGACAATAAAACAGAGTAGTAATTATCCAAAACAAAATAATTGATAAGGTTCAATGTGATGAAAGCTCACTGCTAAGAAGTTTTATAAAACACCAGCATAAATCCTGCAGAGATTAACAAATTTACTACCCATCTGAACAGGGCTCGAATTTGGGGGGGAAATCCACAAGACCACAGGACTTGTATCTCAAAATGTTTACTGGACCAGAAATAATTTTACAAGACCAGATTCAAACTGAGAAAAGACTTCCTTGCACAGTTTAGCATTTAATTGAACAAGCACTAAGACATATAAGAGAAGATTTACCTATTTGTCTTTTAGGGTATTAGGCCTTACTATATTTCTAATCATTACTCAAAGTCAACATTTGAACATAATTTGTTTCTGTTCCCAAGATATTATAGAGTGAGTTACATAAATTGTTATTGAATTGAAAACACAAGACCGCCGGACTTGTCCGGTCATGAGTTTACTGGCCCAATACTAAAATCACTGGCCTCGGGCCTGCGGTCCAGTGTCAAATTCGAGCCCTGCTGAAGTATACTGTTTAAGTCTAGGATAGCATCTGAATATCCCACTGTAGTCACTGTTGCTTATAATTTCAATTGCCGCAATTGAAGTATAGGCTAGATATGAACATTTGTCACACAAAAAAAATGGCGAAACCTTTTTTTGTTGTTTTCAATAGAGCTTGATAATAATATAGAAGTATAGTTAGCGTTTACAATAATTACAAACAATTCACCATCGATCTAAACTATTCTTTATTGGCGCAGATACAATTGTTTGAGACAGGTATGCTAAGTTTTGAGCCATGTTTGAATTATTAGATTCAACCCCTCCTTAGGATGTTTCTGATGACTTCGATCAGAACAAAAAATAAAAAATAATAGAGTTTAAAGGAACATTACAGAATTGGTTTTTGCTAACAAAACAGTTTCTGGCAGTGTAAGCACATGATGTAATCCGCCATATACATAAACTGACAAACCTGTAGAAGTTTGAGATCGATCGGCCATCTGGGTCACAAGAAAATAGTGAAAACCCGATTACACATTTGCATGAAATCATATAGATTCAACAAATGAATACAACGCTCACTGAGCGATAAACTCCAATCAGAAAATTAGTTTATTCAATTTTCATCAAATATGGCATTTCAGACAGAAATATTTCAAGGGATGTTTTCTGCTATCATCATCATTAGACCGTGTAAGTTTTATACAAATCTGTGATCGAAAAGTATACTTTACAAGTTTTTTTCTTACCAATTCTGTAATGTTCCTTTAAGGAAGTGGATACTTTTGGTAATTACTCAAGAAATACATTACCATAAACATTACTTGGTGAGGAGCACCTGAGAGCTGCTGAGAGTATAACAAAATTGTGAGAATCGACTCCCTCTGAAGTAATGTAGTTTTAGAGAAAGAGGTAATTTTCTCAGTCTTGGAAAGGCTTCAGGCATGAAGCCTTTCTCAGGCATTTGATAGCACACAATTTTATGCAACAACAGTGTTTTTTCTTTCATTATTTTCTTGCAACTTTGATGACCAATTGGGCCCAAATTTTCACAGGTTTGTCATTTTATGAATATGTTGGAATACACCAACTAGTCTTTGACAACTACCGAAAGTATATCCTGCCTTTAAGGAAGAAATTATACATTGTCAAAGTCTACCAAATAAAATGCTCACGACACCTTCGAGTTATGGATAATGTTGTTGATTAACTGCTGTATTTTGTGCATGTACCTCTTCAAACCGTACAGCAGCACTTCATCAAAAACCAATATCTGCACACTCGAAGAGTGCGTGTTGACCGTTTATACTCTAATAATTTACTTTGTCTGGCTTGAAGGGTTGGGGTTTCAAGCATGCATATGAAGGGCCCTTTAGCGTAGACTATGAGCTATAACACAACGAAAAAGTGAAAGTTTATTAATGTTGAACTTGTGTTTACAATGTTTAAATACGTCTGGGTCTTGTTTTATTCTGTAAATGCTTGGAGTAGAACCATTGAGCAAGTAGGAATCAATTGATACTTTTTTATATCCACAAACTCAAGTGACAAGTAGGCAGCCTCTGCTGGTTTAGATGTAATGCCACAAACAGCCTATTTTTTATAATTGGAAGAAAAAACATTTGAAAATGTTGAGCGCTGTTAGTGCTTTTTGTTAGTCTTCTTTTACCAGGGTAGCCCATCATGTAAAGAATTTATTCCTTTGTGGTGGCCCTGTTACATACATACTATGCAAAGACAGTTAGAAACCAAGAAAAAATACAATGAAACACTTACAAATTTTACTCTTTTCACTAAACTACACAACATCCTAATACAAATAAAAGCATGTTCAGAAGAAAAAAACAGGAACAAAAAGGCACATCATCATTTGATGAAAATTTACATAATTTATCTTTAAAAAGCAAACATTTTGTTTGTTACATCTTGGGGCAAATCATGACCCTACCATTATTTAGCTAGCATGGCCCCAAGGCCTAAACAATTAATTGTCATCCAACAAAGGAGTGCAGCTAACCCAAGCCATGTTAACAAGCATTTTATCATTGAAGTGATTATGTGGTATAAGCTTATATCTGTCGGACAATTTTGTTATCATTTTGATATTTGCATTTGCCCCCCCCCCCAATAAAATGACCCCCATGACAACTTCAGTTAGAACAGAAAACACACACCATCAACAAGCCTCTCATTGTTTCGATTTTGTTCAATTTTTGTTTCTTTATAGGTACGATCAGCTCAACCCATGGTCGATACGAAAGCCCCAACGACGTATGTGCACCTTCACCTGAAACTGAAAAAATTACAAGTAAGTTGACATTTCGAAAGTAGTTTTTTTCTTGACAGAACAAAACAAATCCGGTCGGACCATCATCATTGACCCATCGTCATCAGTCAGTCGAGTATGTATACGCAGAATAATTTATGACGATTCCAATTTGGTTCTCTCTGGTTTGCACAGCAGTGGAGTAACCTAGAGGGAGAGCAGGGGGCTCTCAGAGCCCTTTCCCCTCTTCCCCCCCCCCATGAGATCCAAAAAAGAAAATCACAAATGAATGGTGCCATAAATTAAATAGCCTACCTTAAGAAATGTCTTTGCCTCCCTCCCCCCAAATGAAATTACATGGTTATGCCACTGTTGTACTTGTGAATTGTATTTGATACCCTTCCAGTGCAAAAATTTTGTTGACATCCCAAAATGTCCAACGTACGGGGATTTTTATCGCTCAGTCATTTTTTATAATCCATGATCGTTCTTTTACTAGCTTGAGGAAGAGCGGCTGGCGATCATCGAGAGAGACAACCGCATCCTACTTGAGAAGATGTCAGAGATTATGAGAACGACAGGGCGAGTAGATCACAGAAACAACTATGTCCATAGAAGGTAGGTATCAAATCATGACACATAAAGCACCTCGAGAATTTACATTCGGCATGTCGTGGCCGAACAGTCTAGTGCGTTGGACTCAATTTCTGATGGCTGAATCGTCGGCGACGTGGGTTGGCGACTCCTTGTCGTGACATTTGTGTTCTTGATCAGAGCACTAAATCGTAATTGCTTCTCTAAACCCAGGTGTATTAAATGGGGACCTGGGAAGGCTAAGATGTTGGATTACACCCATTAGTGCTAATTACACAGCTTGGGGGTTGTATGCTCCCCAAGTATGCGTAATAACCAGATATAATAATGTTTTATTGATCTACTACAATGTAGGATAATCTAAGTTATATAAGAACAGCATATTTATATCATTATTATTTTTATATCATTATTATCAGCTTGCTACTCGATTGGCTATTAAATTGTACCAAAACTGTTAACACAATATTCAACTGTCAACAGACAGTTTAAATTTGTTTCAATTGAGAGCTGCCGCTTAGCTGCCTAAATACCCCAGTCTTTGAGGCTCTCTTTATGCTCATGTTGGTATCGAGGAGGACTTGCCCTTCCCTTTGAGGAAGGGTGTTGAAAAATCAAATGTTAGACTTATAGACACCCCCTTCCCCAAAGTTCTTGAAAGTAAAACAAATTGAGAAAATTACTTTTCATCATGTACCAGATGTTTTCTTTAAATTAACGGTAGGCCTGTCGTGGCCGAGCGGATAAGAGCACCGGACTCAAGCTCTGGTGTTTCTGTTCAGCAGAGTGTGGGTTCGAGTCCCAGTCGTGACACTTGTGTCCTTAAGCAAGACACTTAACCATTATTGCTTCGTCCTTCGGATGGGACGTAAAGCCGTTGGTCCTGTGTGTTGTGTAATGCACGTAAAAGAACCCAGTGCACTTTTTGAAAAGAGAAGGGGTTCGCCCCGGTGTTCATGGTTTGATTGGCAGCATATTGCGCCACCGCACCTTGTAAACCATTACATTGTGCTATAAATGCATAGGTCTCATACTTCGAAACGTAGCTCCACATACATGGCTGGTAAAAATACTGAGCGCTTTGTATCCTTTGGCAAAAGGCGCTATATAAATACAATTATTATTATTATTTATTATTATTATTTTATTATTATTATATGCATCTCAGCAGTATCTCCTAACCACCCAAGAGTAACCTTTGAATAAACATGCCTATTCAAAACAAAAAACAAGATTTTCTGATGATTTAAAAAACAAAAATTCTAATTCTAATTCCTTTTTCATCATCAGTTTGAACAAAGAGAAGAGGCAACGAGAACTCCTGCGCGTCACCAGAGAGAACCAGGAGATCTTGAGGCGGATCTTGGCCAGGGAGCCCGAGTACAACCACCAGGAGTGGGCCAGGGAGTGGGAGGAGAACGAGGCCTTCATGGATAACATCGCTCGCTTCCCGAGGAACTGGTGGGAGATGGAGCAGGAGGAGAAGGAACAGATGAGGAAAGAAGCCAAAGAGGTGAGAAAAGGGCGTCTTGAGTTAATAGAGAGATTTAATAGACCTTCATCATGGTGCCGCCATCTTGTTTTTTTCCTACCACTTAAATCAATGTAAATCAATGTACTGTTCAGACACTTCAAAAATGCCCATTTATTCAAGGCTGTTTTCATGTGAAATCTCTCTTAATTCAGGCAATTTTTGTTTGGCCCTTGCAAAAACAGAAGGGAACAATCTGCTGATCAGTAGAAGGGATGACCTGCAATTGATAGTTTGGTACATGTATCCGAAAGGTTTTACAATTTTTTTTTTTTCAGGCTTTTGAATGAAAATTTTGCTGATTTTCCTGAGGGCAAAACGATCGGAAATAAAAATATCATGCCTGCTTTAAAGGGCACATTGCCTTCGAATCGGGCGCTTTGAGGCTATCAAAAAAAGCAATTGGTACGAAATGAGTGTGGTTGGAAAGATATTTAAAAAGTAGAATATAATGATACACATAAATATCGCTTGAAATTGTGTGGTTTTTGTGTCATTTCAAGACAGAAGATCAGTCTGCTATTTTGTATAGAAGTTTTTGACTCCACAAAACCGTCATGTTCCGCTGGTTGTATTTCAAGAGGCAAATTAATGGGTTTTTTTTTAATCACAACTCACTAATTACAACACACTGTGAGGTGTTTAAGTGCAAGGAGTAATTCCAAACAGCCAACTTTGAGAGATTTGAAGGTGCCCCTTTAATTGTAATTATACTTTGGTTGCGAAAATAACCGGTACTCAGCATTCCAAACAGTATGCTCTTTCCGTCTCATTGTCAAGCGACTGACAATGCGTACACAAGTATCTGGATGTGCAACAGCTGATTTCTTGAATAATTTATTGCATATTAGAACTATGTTTATTTTCGCCTAGCAACTGACTCGTTCATTACTGGCCATTGTAGCACTGAGAATGCCATTCTTGTGCGTTCCTAGGTACCAGCACCATGACGACTATTTTCAATGTATGCAATTAGGCTTTTTTTCATGTTAAGAATTTCAGTCAAACAGCCAACAAAAACCAAAAAAAACAAAAAAAAAGCAAGGAAATTAAGCATTTTGTTTTCTGGGTTGTGATTTTAAACTAGAAAAAAAAAAATTCAAAGAAGGCAATTCAGCAAATTATGTCTTTGCCCCGCTTGCTGCCAACCCAATAACGCCACTGGTCAACGTGCGAAGCTTAAATCTTACTCATATTCGGAAGGAATGGGCAGATGCAATAACCTAACAGCAGTTCATACAGCCTCGAGTCGATACCGCTAATAAGAGTTACAGTAAAGACAGCACCGAGGACAAAGTTCAATGCAATTATTTTCATTTTATAAAGTGCTTAGTGCTGGATCAATAGCTAATTGCGTCTAAAAAAAGAAAGCCTGGAACCAAATTATTGGAAACAAAATGAGGGTAATAACCGATGAAGCGCGTGTATAAAACATGAAGGACGGGTGTGTAATATATTCACGAAGCCTAAAATTAAGTATTGACTTTTTCAGGCCGATGCCGTAGCATCTGTTTGTTTCCCCGAATCTCTCTTAAAGATCTAGTGGATCAGTTGAAGGAACTACCTTTTTTTGGAAATGTATAAGGAAAAGCGCTTCATATTTATTATGTGTTCTTCAATGTTTTAAAAAATGTTAACATTTCGTTGAGGGGGACACACTTTCCAGGATGGAAGTTTCCATTTGAGAATGGATAATATTTTAGGAATTTATCTCACAAATAGTGTTAAAAAACTATTGTTTTATTTTTTGCTGAATAGATTTATAGAGATTTAACATCTACATAAAACTATTCAGCAAACAAAATTACCTTCAAAACATATTCTCAACATAAACTAGAATGTTTAAAAAAATTAATTTCTGATGTTTATTTTGATAATATTTTTAAGAAAAAATAAGCAAAGAATCATTCATATTATATCTAACTTTTTGAATGTTCTAGTGCATTTGGAGAACATTAATTGTGATGCGATCAAGCCAAATGGGTCTTTTGTCGACTCCTGTCAATTTTTGTTTTTTTATCTACAATATTTAATAGAAGTACAATCTCAGCTTTAAGGATATGAAAACCCCGTGTTGATACCACCTTTGGTTCAAAAGTTTTGGAAGTCAAAACACAAAAAGATGTATAGAAATGTACACCCCTGTCGACCTATTTTGGCCTGTTATTCAATAATGCATTTACCGACAAACGACTCATTTAGCTTGATCGCATCACAATTGTCCATCTAAAGGACATTCTTAAGGATGGACATTCTTAAGGAAGAGTATCTTGTGTTGACTGTTTTTAAAGCTTAGAACATCGGACTCAAATTCTAATGGTTGAGTCATCAGATTGTGGGTTCGAATCCGGGTCTTGACATTTTTGTCCTCGAGCCAGACACCTAACTATAATTTGCCTCTACTTACCCAGGGGGTAAAATGGTACCTGTCAGGGCAGCGATGGTTCATGTGATTGATTTAGCTTGGTGCACTAGACATTTAGCAGCGCAGGCTGTATACTTAGAGGAAGCTGAGATGGTTTAGGGAATGAAATAAATGGCCCAGTGACCTGGGGTAATAATGTTTGAGCGCCTAGGCATCACTGAGTGATGGATTGAAGCGCTATATAAGAAGCCCCCTATTATTATTATTATTATTATTATTATTATTAAATCTTCGCTGTTTTATATTTATTTATTACAGAGAAGACAAAAGGAGGCAGAGAAGAACGGAACATCTCGATCGGGAAGAAAATCATCAAGAGCCGAAAGAAGACGCGCAAAGTCACGGGAGGAACAGAACAGTCCAAAAGAGGAAAAACCTCAAACGCCAGTGGAACCAGCTAAAGAAGAGTCCCAGAAGGCAAAGGAACAAGAGACTAAACCACAGGAACAAACAACACAAAAAGAAGAACCAGCAACAGAGCAGAAGGAAGAAAAAGCAGCAGAGAAGGAGGAAGAACAAGCAACAGAGCAGGAGGAAGAACAAGCAACAGAGCAGAAGGAAGAACAAGCAACAGAGCAGGAGGGAGAACAAGCAACAGAGCAGGAGGAAGAGCCAGCGACGGAACAGCAAGCACAGCCAGAACTGGCATGATGATAGCCAGGGTCGTAGTGCCTTGTCAGGCTGTGCTATCCTACAAAAACCTCCCCTCTGTGTCATTGGCAGAGATGAATCCTTCAGCTTTTGTGCCCATTTCCGCTTATTCATTTTTTATTTATATATTTTTTTTATTCAGTCATTTTATCAGGATCTTTTGGACTTCACGCTAGTGCAAAGCAACTTTTTGTGTAAATTTGGACACACAAAAAACAGGCCAAATTTGAGCTTTTGCTTTTCGCGTTAAGTATAAAATCACCTTCATCACATGCAGCATTGGTTTTATGTTTTTCTTGCACAGAGTGTGTGCTTTGTAGTAATTTAAAGAAGCATAAATATTCTACCCCAAAAATTTAAAATTAAGAAACAATTTTGAACAATTTATCCTGCAAGACTTTTTTTTATTTTGAAATGCAGTTTTGAACCAATTTTCATCATTCAAAAAGTCAGATGATTTTGATCAAATTTTTAAATCTTTTTCAATTAGATATTTCTTTCCTTTTTTTTTATAAAAAAAGACGAAGAAAAGAACAAAAATATGATAGTTCTTAGGATAAGCGCTTACAATTTGCTGTGAATTACATCGTCTTGCACTCTAAGATAATGGTTGAGATTTGAGGAAATACACATGGTACTTAGTGGATTTTGGTTCGGCACACCAATCTTATAAAAAAGAAGAAGGTTTTACACAAGTTTGTTGGATTCCAGTGCTTAAAAAAACGAAGATAGGCAGACCAACCATACTTTAATGTGAGGGCAGGTACATCGATCTCATTGTGATGAGTGCCCATGTGCTGATAGAATTATCCCTTTTAGAGACCTTGACGAACAAGAAACCAATAATATTTAATAGCCATGTCTGGATGTATAATATTGTTGTGTCAGTGAAAAAATGTACATGTATCTCCAAAAAAGACGTTGTATCTCCCAAAATAGCACTTAGGTTACGCTTGAGTTTGAAATTGTCAAAAGGTTGTATCTTGCTTAAAATAGCCCCGGATGTACACACAAAGCAAGTTAGCAATGATCGAGATCCATCAATTTTACACAGAGCATTTTCGTGCGAGATTCAACACTGTCACAAAATCGAGAGAACAATGTTTTTGTACTGACGCGACGATGACATGATGATTACATTTGAAACTGAATGGTCTCTCTAAGGGTCTAATGAACAATGTATTTAGATGTTTTGTGAATGTGTCATAGACAATTGAAGAAGAATGTATATGAATGTAACAGGGTACAAACATGAAGAAAAACTACATGTATTTTATAACGAACAAAGACTGCATTGCTGCAGTTAATACCGTCAAAAGATATTTTTGATTCTGCTGTGATTTTTTCGAAATTAAAACCAGGTGTTACACTACATGTTCTTCGCATAAACTTGGATACTCCTTTTTGGTTGTACAGTTTGGGTTATGGACAAATTCAGCCCGACGTCACCGCCACAATTAATTTTGGTCGCCCTTTTTTGGGAGTCCGTTTCACTGTGTGTTATAGACCTTTCTATTGCAACGTCACAGCCCGAGTTTTTGCCAACCGAGGTCGGAAAATTATGGAAAGCCATAAATGCAAAACAAAAAACAGATAGCCACAGTTTTTAACAATGTTACACAAATATGCAAAAATAGTGTTGAATTTGTTGGAAATAAAGCAACCAATCATGAGAGGTACTTTACTTAATTGAAAGTTTGCAGAAAATGTTGAATTTTGTTGAAACATCTGTTAACACGATTTAGTGTTTTGCTAACATTCGGCCTTCCATGCCAACCAGCGCGGTTTGTTTATCAACAATGGAAAGGTCTATAAGTAGTGCACATTTTAAGCAATGCGCCTGTTCACTTATTTTTTACATGCAGTTTAATTCACGAAATGGCAAACCACAGGCAGACACAGTGTCCATGCCAGTGCAAGAGGGTCAATACTATTTTATGTTTTGAAAACTGATACAACTACATGTATTAGCCTTTATGAGATAATGGTGGACACTACAGGAGTGCACTGTTTTTGGTTTGGGTGTACACAGATAAATTTACCCAACCGTAATAGTGTCATAGTATTGTACCCACCAAATCTCAAAAAGGCTTATTGTAATACTGATAGGGGTAAAAGCAGGGCCCAAATTCATAAAGTTGTTAACACGTTGACTGCCGCCTACGAGTATATTCGTAGTAACAGGTGTAACCGCTTCTGCCACTACGAGTATACTCGTAGGGAATGAAAGGGCTTTGTATTGTTATTTAAATACACTGGCATCACTGAGCACGCAACAAATACGCTTCTGGCAGTGGTGAGGACATGGCATCCTTAGAATGTGTATGTTCAATTTTGTTTTGTATAGTAGCTATTTGGTATGCACGCATGCGCACTGCACTTGGCAAATGGGAACGCCCACGAATCTATGACAGGCAGTCAACGAGTTAACCGGTAAGCAAATGTTTGAAATTACAATAGCAGAAAAAAACATGCGTAAAGAAAAAGTGTATTTCCTAAACGGTATAGAAGATTTGATCACAGCGGGTGCGTGTGCATTTCATTTGTACTGTTGCGCCACTCTACGTCTGCTTACAGAAACCGCCGGCTTAAGTTAGTGTTTTGTTTTGCTTGCATTTAGCAGTGTTTGTGAAATTCTGCTAGTGGCCGGCTGCTCTGTAAGCAGAAAATGTCAGCTTACAGGCTTTATGTAACTGGGCCAATAGGCTATTTGATATGACCAAAGACAATTCTGAAAAAGAATAAGGAAGTAGCTTTAAAACTATAACCCCCACAGGTCCTCCACAATCCTGTTCTGAAGGTGTCTATAACAGACATATTCTAGGGCTGCAGGCCCCCCAAAACGAACTGCTTATCACTTGATCATGAAGTCATATCAATCTTATCCACGTCCGAACATTTCGGTGTTGAGTTGCAATAGAGTAAGGGTTCAAGAGGGTCTCTAGCCAAAGGTATTAGGGAGTTGGGGTTACATTTTAATTAAACATGTCCCAGGTAATGGACCAACCATACCTTACCTCAACAACAAGCTTCAAATCTATAGAACACTGCTTCTCTTTCCTAAATGAATGTAAACTTTGTGAACTTTGGGCTCATCAATATTATACTATTGATAGATTTGTTTCATGCTTGACAATCTATAAATAGAATAAACTGTTTAAAATTACTGATATAATTATAGAAATGGCATTGTTTCTGACCAGCATGACTGATATCCAGTCAGTGGCTTTTGTATATTGATTACAGAGTATACTTAAATTGATACTTTTGTATTGTGTGTGCAACATTGTATAAACAAGTAATGTGTTTTTGTATGTCATCCACATTTAACTTAATAAAGAATGTACATAGAAATAAGAATTTGGCTCTCATGGTGACATCTGTTGAGTTAACACCAAGGCTATGGTTGAAAGGTCATGGGTCAGGGTTAGGGTTGTTCAGGGTCAAGCAACGTCCGTTGGGAAATTTGTAGTGTCAATTGGGCAAGAGATGGTAGATTTGCAGATAAATACATTGGGTTATGGATGGGGTAAGGGTCACAAGTCAATATCAAGGCTACGGTTGAAAGGTCATGGGTCAGGGTTAGGGTTGTTCAGGGTCAAGTAACGTCTGTTGGGAAATTTGTAGTGTCAAGGCTTGTATTAACAGGCAAGAGTTTTTGAGGAATTTCAGGGGCAAGAGATGGTGAATTCGCAGATAATAATCTTTTGGGATGGGGTAAGGGTTACGCTTACATGTACTGCAACATGCAAGTCTTGGTAACATCCATTGACGCAAAGTCAAGGCTGGGTTAAAGGGCAAGGGTTATGGTTAGGTTAGGGTTTCTCAAGGGTAAGGGCCAGGCCTGATACTTCACGAAGGCAGAGGCAATTGCCTCGATGCCCCCTGGTCATTGCCTTGGTGCCCTTGAAATGCTCCCATAGAAATTTACAATTTCCTCATAGGGTGCCCTTTACCCAGGAGAAAATGCCTTGGTGCCCTTTCCCTTTCTAGAACGAAGCATACAGGCCTGAAGGGATATGGTAAGGAAAGGACGTTTTGCCACTAGGTTTGGGATGGGGACAGGGTTAGGCTCATTAGCTTATTAGGGTTGGTGTAAGCTGGGTAATGGTTGGGTCTAGGGCTGGTCTTAGGGTAAAGGTTAGTGTAAGGATTTTTCTAATATACAAAACACTAATCTTCCCTTTACCTTCTTAAATTCAAAGCCACAAATCAACAAAAAAACAACTCTTAAGAAACATTGGTTCACATAGCTTTTTCCCATAACGTTTAATAACTTCTCGTGTTTAAATGTTCACACACAATCAATGGAAGATGCAACAAACACTTTTAAAATTGCAATAATTTCAAATTTGCATTTACAAGTATTTGCATAGATTTAAATATTGTACACACACAACACCGTATCTTGCCTCTATGCCTGGTGTGCAACAACCACTTGCAAGGGGAAAAAACAATAAACAAGAGCCCTGCACGAGACTGGGTCAACATTGTTACTGATAATGTTACTTATCAGTGGAAGTCAACTTGTATCACTACATGTTCCTTACTGATATAGAAGTCACTGGTGATCAAATATTTGCTAGATTATGAGGTGATACTTTGTTTGATTGGCGCCCTTTGACCCGGGACCAATTTAACATAATGCTTAAAGGTCAGGTCATAGATTGGTTTTTGTCAATGTAATGCTTGTTTATAGGCAACATTATAAAGAAAAAACCCTTTTACCGAATTCTGGCTAAAGCCTGTGATAGTTTTTATATTTTAACAGCAACTTTTCCAAAGTTTGTTTTAAAACAGTGTTTTACTTCCAACTAAATGAATTTCATGGTCGCACATCTTTTTTTTTTAAAGTTTACTATTGAGGCATCCTTGGTTTCATCAACAGAAATAAATAAGAAAATGAAAGCAAGAAAAAAATATACAGAAATGAAAATTATTTCTAAATTGAAAATTTAAATGTAATCGTTTTGTACACCAATAAAATTGATATCGGAATTTAATGCAACACAACTGTGGATAATCATAACTATTTGCTCACTTCTTCACGATTCAAACCATTGTACAGAAATTAGAAAATTACAGTCTAAAACATAAAACATAATCTTCCTATTTACAGTGCAACCCCGAGACAATAAAAACTAAACTTTACAAAATTAAGACTACATATTGCAGCACATTAAAGGTCTAAAGACGGCATCTTCATAAAATAATTTCAGGCTTTCAACCGAGTCTAATCAATAACTCAATTTTATTTCAGAGGGAAAAAAATTGTACCTAAATCACTGTTGTAAAGGTTTCAATCCACAAGTGTACCTACACCTTTATTACTCATTAAAAAAATTAAGGGAAAAGGTTCAAATTTAGGGCGGAAAATCCGCAGGACATGACTTGCAGCTCAAATGTTTTTACTGAAGCAGAATTTTGTCTATACGACCATAATCAAAATGACTAAAGCGATCAACACGGTTTAAAGGCACTGGACACTATTGGTATTACTCAAAATAATTGTAGCATAAAAACTTACTTGGTAACGAGCAATGGAGAGCTGTTGATAGTATAAAACATTGTGAGAAACGGCTCCCTCTGAAGTAACTAGTTTTTGAGAAAGAAGTAACTTCTCAGTAAAATATTTGAATTGATTTGTCATCGAAATCAAGCATCTGAAAGCACACAACTTCTGTGACAAGGGTTTTTTTTCTTCCATTATTATCTCGCAACTTCGACGACCAATTGAGTTCAAATTTTCACAGGTTCGTTATTTTGTGCAATGTTGAGATACACAAGTGAGAAGACTGGTCTTTGACAATTACCAAAGGTGTCTGTGTCTTTAACCTTTAAAGTGTATTTATTTGAACTAGAGCCAAGAGAAGATTGATCTCATTTGTCTTGGGAAAGTATACCTCTATACTCAACAAAATAGAAAGATATCATCAGGCTCAAAGTTGACATTTGAATTTAACTTTTTTGTTTTTAAAAGAAATACACAGCTGGGGTATTATTACAGCCACAATCATGGGTACACATTTTTTTGCGTCCATGTTATGAAACAACACTTTGAAAACCAGTGATGTAACAGTTATTTTAATGTTTTTTGTAAATTAATTAACCAGCAGTGTGTGAATGAAGAGTAGAAAGTACTTGAGTTTGTCGAATACAAGATCTGCAAAGAGTTACTCAATTTTAGGTGTTGTTCATTTGGTGTCTTTGTAACAAAAAGTGTACCCATGATTATGGCTGTGCACTACTCAATTAAAAAACACAAGACTGCCCCCACTTGTCTGATTATGAGTCAACTGGCCCAAGGCTAAAATCACCGACCTCCGGCCTGAAGTCCAGTGTTAATTTCGAGCACTGGAGGGAGGAGTATTCTTGAGATACTCAAGAGTTTCTTGAGTAAAAAAAACAACCAGGGCGCTGTTTACCACAGACTGTTGCACTCATGGCGTCTTGTAAAGCATTTCACTTCATTTCATTTATTCATTCTGGTTGATTAAGCGAACTTAATCACTATACTAGCCTAGAAACACGTGGAGAGAAGAAAATGAAGGAAGTTTCGGTTTTAGGTGTGGGAGGAAAACCCCCGAGAAAGATTCCAGGGAAAAACCCACGCAATCGGGCAGGGACTGAAAAACCCAATCCACGTAGTGCCCCGGTGTGATTTGAACCGGGGTCCCCAGAGGTGGAAGGCAAGCAAAATACCACTACGTCAACCTGACTGCCCATTTAATGCTATGGGACAGAAGTGCAGAGTTTTCCGGTAAGCGGCCAGAGGTGTTGGACTCACATTTCTGTGACCGGACGCACTCGAGTCACTCACAAAAACCACTTGGACTCAACCTCGAGACTTGACTAAGGTGACTCGGACTTGATTCCGGTACTTGGACTTGACACTGATGACAAGTGACACGCAAGTCATCTTTTAACAGCAATTTCGTCTTTAAAGATATTAGTTAAGTGACAATGTAAATTTGCTTTAACGGGGCCATATAAATAACCTGACAAAATTACAGGAACAGTTAAACCATGAAGTGACTTTCTTGGATACAAGTGGATCAAGACTCGAACTCCCCCCTCGACCCAAGACTTGAACTCACACTCCACCTTGGTGACTCAACTACAACCTGTAAGGTCTTTAGAGAGCCATTATCTCGTAAAAAAAAAAACAATTAAAATATATGTTACACCCATAAGATTACAGTAACAGGAAGGAAAATCTCCCGACCCAAAATTAAATGTTTGTCTGTGAAAAACCGCCTCAAAATTAAATCTATAATATGAGCAAACACAGGATGGATACGCAAAACAATATAAACCTGGTCCCTTGTAAGTTAACAGCAGTATATTCATTGATGAAGTCGGTGGTTAAGACAAAGATGGTCGCCTACCTCTGGACAGGTTTTTACCATTAACCTTTTGTGGAGGAATTCTTTTCTTGAATCAGGTGTTTCCTTCAACTCTTTTGTCATTTCTTGCTCTCGAGTACACCCCGGCTAGAATTCCTGTCAGAAGCTGACAAAGAAAAATATAAAAATAAATTTTAAATAAATTATCTTCTATATCTGATTATCCACTGAATCAAGTATTTCCTTTATGCACATTTCAACTCTTTCGTCATTTTCTAATTCTCAATAATTTTGGGTTGTGCAAAGAAAAATTTACCAGAGCAGGACTTGAACCCGTGACTTCCAGATTAATATGCCAGCGCTCTACTAACTGAGCTGTGTAGCCCTATGTTTGTGGTCTCCCTATTTTGTCAATATCTCGGTTTCTTTGTTCAGTGGCACCAGTCAGAAGCCATTCAACCTGTCATTGCCGTATGGCCAGGGATCCCACCCAAGTTTACGATACACTCTGGGAAGTGGCAGCAGAGGGATCACCTTGAGGGGATGCGACCTTTCATTTAAAATATCAAACAGCAAACCAAAAAGTATGGAAACTGAATGGGTAAACTTATAAATAATTTTGGGTAAAACAAAGAAAAATTTACTTGACTATTTCTTATTCTCGTCTACACCAAGGCTACTCTTGTACTCCAGTCAAATGACCAGAAAGAAAATTCTAAGTTTGACCATCAACATGCTACAATGTAGGCCAAATTCCAAAGAGCTTTCCATAGTTTTGCCATACAAGCATGTCATGTCCACAGCCGACATAGAGGGCGTGCACAGCAGACACTGACATTGGGACACCACGTGGCAGCAGACTTACCAGATACCAGGTAAATCCAGTGTTATCTTAGTTTATGCGCATGCTCAGGCCAACGCAAACAGTAGCACTTTACCTGGTATGTCTGCTGCCCCCTAGTGTTCAAAAGCCTTCCTTTGAGCTCACTACTCTCCGTGTACGAAGGCCGTATCAGAAACGGCGGCTGCAATTACGGCTAAGACTGTTGCTAAGGGTGTTTCTAAGGATGTACTATATTTCAATGCATGATGTGGTGATCAATCTGTAGCCGTAGCCGTAACCGTAGCCGCAGCCGCCAATTGGGATACCGCCTGTTTCTATGATTTTAACAAATACTCACTCATCATGGCTACCCTGTGCTGCATGTTGGGAGGTAACGCTCTTGCTCCCATTGGATCGTCACTGATTGTTTTGGAGGTCCCGTGACCATTGGATGAAGACACATTGTTGCCGTTTGCAGTATTGCTGTAAAAGAACATTAAGTTTTAACCCCTAAAAAAAACTTCAATAAACAAAAGTTAGAAGTATATAACCACTTACATCATTGGTAAATTGAAGTGCATCTTCCAGTTTTCAAAAAACCAAAGGGCTCAAATTTAAGGGAGAAAAATCACAAGACTACAGGGCTGGTAGCTCAAAAGTTTTGCTGGACCAGAATTTTGTTAACAAGACCAGAATCAACATGAGAAGAAGAAAAAAATCTCATCAGATTAGCAATTTTTTTTTTAGTATTACACATCCAACAGCACAGCTAGCGCCAATAACAGGATGAAGAGAAATCAAGGAGAAGTGTTTAGTTTTAGATGTGGGAAGACAACCCCAACGGGGAAAACCCACGCAATCAGGTAGGGACTGCAAAAACAATCCACATGCAAGGCTTCGGTCTTGAGGTGGGATTCGAACCGGGGTCCACAGAGGTGAAGGACCAGGGTGAGAAACCAGGGAAAGAAAGAAAAAAACACTGAGCCAACAAAATTCCCAAACTATTGGTGTTAGTATTTGAACAAGCACTAAACGACGATGGATCTCATTTGTCTGATGGGTTAAGTACAAATAATACTTCGATACTCAACGCAGTTTAAAGGCCCTGTACACTATTGGTAAGATCGAAAAACACAATGTTCACAGATTCACACATAACCTACATGATTTAAAGTAAGTAATGGTAGAAAGGGTTCCTTATAATATTTCTGCCTAAAATGCTATCGTTTCTGAGAAACGAGTAAAACAATAGTAACTATCGCGCGCGATAATCTGAAAAAACAGAAAACACATAAGATATATTTTCACTATTTTCTCATGACCTCATGACCGATTGAGCTCAAACTTTCACAGGTTTGTTTGTTCATGCATATGTTTAATCACACAAAATGTGGACACTGATTTTGAGCTGTTACCAAAAGTGTACAATACCTTTAAAGGATTTGAAATTCAACAGTTGAACATCGTTTATTTTACTGGCCCGACACTAAAATCACTGGCCTTGGGCCAGCAGTCCAGTGTAAAGGTTGAGCCCTGGAGTTGTCTTTAGAAATCACCAAATAAATGTCTTTCTTTAGAAACTGGATGTTTTGGGTTTTTTTTCAAAAAAAAAACCTTCGGATACCACTCTTGATCAATAAACTCCGCTATGCCAACCTAATTCCTAGCCTCCAACATATGCAAAAGCAATTTGATGAAATCCTAACAAACTCCTGAGCCGACGATTTTTGTTTTACCTTTAAACACTATTGTGTTATGAGCACTGTATACTCAGTGTCACCCCCTCCCCCCCTCCCAGAGTCATGCGAGAAAAGGTAACAACCCACAGGCTACTCGAGTAGACTCACCTGTCAGTTTGAGACGTTGCTGAGGCCTGGACATCGTCATCCTCAAACTTGAGCCTCTTGGAGGTGCTGGAGCGAGTATTCGGTGAGCTGTCCACACTGGCTTCTCGCATCCTTTCGTTTATCTCGCGCAGTTTCTCTGCAGACTTCAAGGAAGAAGAAAAAATCCAATAAAACCTTAGGTAGGACAACTGTGCGGGACCCACAAACATGGGATCCACCTAAAATTGAACTATACAAATTATTGTGAATGATTTTTTAAAAACTCAATGTTTTCCCCCCCGCCAAAAAAAAAAGTACTTTGGATACCACTCTTGATCAATAAAACTCCATTAAAGGAACATTACAGAATTGGTTTTTGCTAACAAAACAGTTGCTGGCAGTGTAAGCACTTTATGTAATCCACCATATACATAAACTGACAAACCTGTAGAAGTTTGACATCGATCGGCCATCTGGGTCACGAGAAAATAGTGAAAAACCGATTACACATTTGCATGAAATCATATAGATTCAACAAATGAATAAAACGCTCACTGAGCGATAAACTCCAATCGGAAAATTAGTTTATTCATTTCTCATCAAATATGGCATTTCAGACAGAAATATTTCAAGGGATGTTTTCTACTATCATCATCATTAGACCGTGTAAGTTTTATGTAAATCTGTGATCAAAAGTATATTTTACAATTACCAATTCTGTAATGTTCCTTTAAACCAGAGCTCCAAAATATGCAGAAGAATTGCAAGTACTTGGGGAAAAAAGTATCAACAAAAAATTGCCAGTCTTATGTCAAGTTCTTTATTAGAAAAAAAGTTCATCTTGTCAGCCATGATATTTGGCCCTTGGAAAAAAGTAGAACATTATTGAGTACATTACAAGGGCTGACCTATACTTACACATATGGGATAGGTTTCGATAGGCTTTTCAGACTGCTTAATAACAATTTTGCCGAATTTTCTTAGGGCGAAAACAATCGGAAATCAGATTACAGTCGGAAGAATATCATGCCTGTCTTATTCAACTTACCCCTGGCCCCTCGCCAAAACTGTAACGAGTTCTGCAAAAAAGAAAAAACAACAATAATTAATGGGCGGTTGCATGCTACATGTTGACATCAAACTTTAGCCACAAACATATCTTGCACAAAAAACTATCACAGACGTACAAAGAAAACACATAGAGCTGTGATACAATGCTTTTACACGGAGCCTGTTTCGTGGAAAAAACAACAGAGAAGTTTCATTATGCAGCAGCCACCTCTGGGCATAACCCGAGTGGGCCGCCTACTACTACCTATAGTTTGAGCAGTAAGAAGTACCTTTTTCTGGGCGTGTTCTGGCTGGGTGACCTGAAGGCGACTTCCCTGACTGGGTGGGGGCTCTTGAAGGGCGATTCCTTCATGGGTGAGATGTATAAGTTTGGGGCAGCCCTGAAATGGAGAAGAGGGTCAAGTATCTCAATATTACACATTCCTGTTAAATAATGGGTGTCAGATTTGTTCTCAACTTTTTAAAAGGTTTTTTGGATGTTTTTAACGGAAAGGTATTTACGAATCGGAATAAAAGAGTGGTGACTCAGTTTTAAGCTGTCGGTTAACCTTGCAGGGTCACGGCCGTGTGATTCAGGACCTCGCCTTCTGCTCGTTCCTTTATCACACAGCCGTTTTAAACAGCCGTTCAAGACCTTGTCGCACTCTTATATTCCCCTACTCTATACTTCTAATCAGCACCTACAGGAGTTACGTGAGAATGATAAGAGTACTAGTTTAACGGTTACAAGAAATATTATCTTACCTATAACCAGGTGAGGCGTGGGACAGGGTTGAAGACCTAGTAGGGGCAGGAGAAAGTGTTGGCGTCTGTGGAGGAATATGAGACATAATAATAACACTAGAATAACAATAATAATAGCTTGCATTTATATAGCGCTTAATACAGGCATTTCTAAGCTCTGATATATTTTTCCTGCCAGGTATGTGGAGCTACGTTTTTGGAGTATGAGGCCTACTCATTAATAGCACCATGTAATGGTTTACAAGTGCGGTGGCGCAATATGCTGCCAATCAAACCAGGAACACCGAGGCGAACCCTTCTCTTTACGATAAGTGTACTGGGTTCTTTTACGTGCATTACACAACACACAGGACCTAGGGCTTTACGTCCCATCCGAAGGACGCAGCAATAATGGTTAAGTGTCTTGTGAAGGACACAAGTGTCACGACCGGGACTCGAACCCACACTCTGCTGATCAGAAACACCAGAGCTTGAGTCCGGTGTTCTTTTCCGCTCGGCCACGACACGCCATAAAAGCCACAGAAGTTATCTCACTCGCGCTGGTGGAATCTGGAGAAATATAGCATGTCTGCGTCCCATATCCAACAAGGCCGAGTTGGATATGGGATGCAGATGCGCTATATTTTTCCATATTCCACGAGCGCGCGTGTGATAACGAATTTATGTTCAAGCTAATTGACACACAGTAAAGATGGATGATGCAGTGCTGTACAGGGGGGGGGGGAGTGCAAAGCACGGACATGCCAAATACTGTTCTTGGTGTTTTCTATTACAACGTACGCCCTGAAGAAGGACACCACTATAGTGCGAAAATTCTGCAATTTATTTATTGGTGAGCGCCAGAATTTGTCAATAACAAGACAGTACACCAAGGATTGACATTTCAACGTTTTTAATTAAACAAGTTATCATTCTCAAATTCAGCACATCGCAGCATTTTCAGAAGTAGCGCAATACCCGGAGTTAGTAAAGCGCAATACTCAAGAGTGTGATATGAGCGGTACGATATATGTTTATATCACACTCATTGTTGCTATGGATCGACCAATCAAAATCGAAAATTCGAGCCTGCTTGAAGATAACAGTTATCTCCACAGCAGAGTGGCACACAGAAATACCGGAGCAGACTTTACTCACCGGATTCTTTGGCTGAAATTGCAGAATGTAGATTTTCATGGCGGGCATGAAGACTTTGTTGTAGAACATGATGATGGAATCTTCTTTGGTCCCGTCAATGTCCACATTGCGGTACGTCTGTGTAATAACATTAACGGAACAGGGTTATTGCAAACGGCACTGATAATTGAAAAGGCACCAAGGCAAAGAATAGAGGCAACAGAGTTGTAAAACCACATCATGGAAAAATACATATAAATAAATGCAAAGCATCAAGTTGCAAGAAATCTGTTTTTGTAAACTTGTGGTTTCCTGATTTAATTTCTTTTTTAATAGGGGAACCCAGTGTAAGTTCCAAAACATTACACACATTTATTTAGATAAGCAACAACGTTTATATATTTATTAAGGTACTCAACCAACAGCACAGTAATAGGATGAAAAGGAAACAAGACGAAATGTTCAGTTTTGGATGTGGGCAGAAAACCACAATGGGAAAAACCAACGCCATTAGGCAGGGACTGAAAACCCAATCCTCATGCAAGGCTCCGAGGTGGGATTCGAACCAATGTCCACAGAGGTGAAAGGCAGGGAAAGAAACCGCTGAACCAACTTGACCCCCTGCTGATCTTGACTTGCCCGATGGACTACAAAATGGAAGTGTTTTGACTCGCCCACCACTGTCCCATTTGGCAAGCTGGCGACCATTAAGGTCGAACTCCATGCTATCCGGATCAGCTTTTACCTTTGCACATTGTTTAACCCTTTAAAGAGCATTCATTTCTGTATCAGGCCTGGAAATATACGGAGGCCACAGAGGCAATGGCCTCTGTTGCCCCTAGTCTTGGCCTTGGTGCCCCTTTAAAAGTTTCCCATAGACTTTAAGATTTTCCAATGGAAGTGTCCTTCACAAAATGAAAATGGCCTTGCCCTCTCAACGATGAAATTCCAGGCCTGCTATCTAATCCTCACATTAAGCCCATACGTTGCTATTTGTGTTAATTTGTACTCTATTTATTAGTTTAAAAAGCCTTTAAAAAAAACCTATATATATACAACAGAAATGTATGTTTTAATTTGTATGTTTTAATTTACAAAATAGTTTGTCAACATGGGAAACATTGGAAAATGTCAATTCTGGACTTGACTTTCACAAAGACCTCT
Source organism: Pycnopodia helianthoides (assembly GCA_032158295.1). Taxonomy (NCBI): domain Eukaryota; kingdom Metazoa; phylum Echinodermata; class Asteroidea; order Forcipulatida; family Asteriidae; genus Pycnopodia; species Pycnopodia helianthoides. Next base: position 5,697,797 of record CM063259.1, read on the forward strand.
CTCTGTGAATGGCAGTACAGGTAGATCAAATCTTGCAGCTGTTTAAGGCCGCTACGGGCATTTGGGTACAAGCAACTTGTGGCCACTATGATTTCTAAAGGGTTAACCTACCGCAAGGTTTTAGCCAGGATTTGGTAAAAGGGTGTCCAAATTTGCTGGAAATTTAAAAACCGGGTTTTCCAAATTGATAAAACAGGGTGTCCAAATTTAACACAGGGTGTCCAAAAGACAACCCCAGACACCCCTCTGGCTAAACACTATCCAATAGACACCCAGAGACACCCCTCTGGCTAAACACTATCCAATAGACACCCAGAGACACCCCTCTGGCTAAACACTATCCAATAGACACCCAGAGACACCCCTCTGGCTAAACACTATCCAATAGACACCCACAGACACCCCTCTGGCTAAACACTATCCAATAGACACCCAGAGACACCCCTCTGGCTAAACACTATCAATAACACCCAAGACACCCCTCTGGCTAAACCAATTCCAATAGAAACCCAGAAGACACCCACGCTGGCTTTAAACACTATCCAAAGACAACCCACAGACACCCCTCTGGCTAAACACTATCCAATAGACACCCAGAGACACCCCTCTGGCTAAACACTATCCAATAGACACCCAAGACACCCCTCTGGCTAAACACTATCCAATAGACACCCACAGACACCCCTCTGGCTAAACACTATCCAATAGACACCCAGAGACACCCCTCTGGCTAAACACTATTCAATAGACACCCACAGACACCCCTCTGGCTAAACACTATCCAATAGACACCCACAGACACCCCTCTGGCTAAACACTATCCAATAGACACCCACAGACACCCCTCTGGCTAAACACTATCCAATAGACACCCAGAGCACCCCTCTGGCTAAACACTATCCAATAGACACCCACAGACACCCCTCTGGCTAAACACTATCCATAGACACCCACAGACACCCCTCTGGCTAAACACTATCCAATAGACACCCAGAGACACCCCTCTGGCTAAACACTATCCAATAGACACCCAGAGACACCCCTCTGGCTAAACACTATCCAATAGACACCCAGAGACACCCCTCTGGCTAAACACTATCCAATAGACACCCAGAGACACCCCTCTGGCCAACACTATCCAATAAACACCCAGAGACACCCCTCTGGCTAAACACTATCCAATAAACACCCAGAGACACCCCTCTGGCTAAACACTATCCAATAAACACCCAGACACCCCTCTGGCTAAACACTATCCAATAGACACCCAGACACCCCTCTGGCTAAACACTATGACCTACCGTAGCCTCGGCATGTGGCAGCGTCCGGTAGGCGTTAACGATGTCTTTGAATTTCAGCTCGCTATCTGTTACTTTACATATGGAGTATATACAGCTCATTAATATCTGCGAAAAAAAAGAAAAAGGTAAACGACAGGATATGAGATATTATTGTTTATGTTTGCTTTCTGATAACTCTTTTCTAAATGCATTTCTGTGGCAGATCCATGGGTAGAGGGAGTTGGGGAAGGAAGGCAAGAAAGATTGGTTCATTTGACGGGAACTTTCTGCAGAATCAAGGAGTTAGAAGTTCTGTCATTTGGCTGGAGAAGTCTACCATAAAAAGGGGGTGGGGGCAACACACAATCGTCGGCTCAGGACTATAAGGTCGTTAGTGCAGTTTGTATGGATTTCATTAAATTGGTTTTGCATATTTTGGAGCTCCTGGTAAATGGAGTTTATTGATCACGAGTGGTCTCTAAAAATTAGTTTGGCAAAACGAAACGAAAAAAATTACTTGTGGATTTTGGTTTATTTTTTCTAACTTATTCGCATTTTTTCACTTAGCGACCTTTTGATCATCATGGATTTAAAGTTGCAATTAACGACCTTATAGCACTGAGCCAACGACATGTAGTAGACATTTAAAATAGAGTTATACGTTAAGAACTAGAAGGAGCATTCGCTATGTCCCGCATGAAACTCCGCTGACCCGCACAAGGGCCAACATCCCTATGGTTAAATCGCATACGAATGTCCACTTGGTAAATGTTGATGTAATTGGACGAGTGACCAGTGTAACATGATGGGTCAGCAACATTGTCTCAACAGGCAAACATGCTTCATGTCAGGCCATGGTTTTGTATGCCCTCTAGTTCTCATATGTGACCCGCTCTACGAAAATGAGTCTGATGTTGCCCAATGCATTATTGTTTAATGGATGTTTCATTGTGAAAAGTACTTTTTTTTTAATTTTAAAAACATTTTTTTTTTACTTGTTTAAGATCTATTTATGCATGGTAAACTTTCAGAACACTCAATTTTAGTCAATAAAGCTATGAAAACAACAATTTTTTGATCATACTTTAGTCTAATTTGTATCCTTTTGCTTATATCATGGAGGTAGAATTCCCCTCCATGCTTATATGTAGAGCGAAACGGTAATTTTAAACATCAATTTACTTGTAATTCGTTTTCAACCAAAAATTATATATTGGCTAATTTCAAACGGGAGTAACTCAGCAACGCGATACACCCCAGAGCTTAGACATATACCAAATTACTGCTGTTGGTATGTTCTTTCCAGCCATGTATATAATCCAATTCTTTAAATTGTCAACATCAGACTCATTTTCACAGAGCAGGTTACATATAAGGTCGTGTCGGAATCAAATGAATTCGGCTACGACTATGGCTTCAATGACAACGTTGAACTATAGGACTTAATTTTCGGTCTTCCAGTCATAGCCACTGCCAAAGCCATTAATTCGGACACAGCCTTGGGCCATATCTGAATTAGAGGCTAAAGCTACGGCTGCGACTGCTGCTAAGAGTGTTGCTAAGGGCACCCTATGCTTCAACGCACGATGAAGCAGCGATCCAGCCATATCCGTAACTGTAGCTGCCAATACCAACACGGCCTCATTCAATGAAATTTACCCAGTATGTCTGCTGCCACCTAGTGTCACAAAGTTACACAGTTTACCTGATCAAGATGTCTGTTCTTCAGGAGATCTGCCTTGTTGGTCACACAGTACTCAACGCACGTCCACATGTACTTTTCCTGGCAACCAAATAAAAAGTAACAACTTAAGTGATTGTAGATTCAGTTTATGGTAACACCATGTGTATACTTTGCTGTGTAGATTTTGTTCTTTAGAAAACTTGTCTTGCTGTTTGTTCTACTACCGCGGAGTAGATTTTCAGAATAAGTTATGCGAGTATATTTTCACTGCTTTTTATTAACAATCCTACTCTATATGACATTTTTTGAGTGAGTTGACCAACCATTAGAAACCATTCAGCACCACTGGTTTTGTATGATGGCACAACTGTGCGCATAACTAACTTTTTAAATGAATGTATTGTGTAGATTCATTCACCGCATGATATCATTCATCTATCATTCAAAACCCCAGTGATGTTAAATGGTCATACTGTAGGAGGGTTTAAAAAACCATCAAATTTGGTCTGTACTGTATGTCAGTACATGGAACCAAAAACCCCAAAGTTTATTGAAAAAATTCATGCATGAATCAATTCTCAGATTTCTGAGGGTTGGTGTCCGTTCGTGAATGCTGCCGCAAGAGGTGCGGCTGGTATCCACTGTCACCTCGCCAAACGTGGTCGGTTTCAACGTTCGTGTGAAAATATCTTGACATTTTGTTACTGTTTTTTCAGCACGTGCACTGTATTAAGCTGAAATTTTCACCGATTGTTTCTTTCTTTGTAATTTTGCCTATAAATAAGCATTACGTGGCGTGGCCAAGCGGATAAGACCACCGGACTCAAGTTCTGGTGTTTCTGTTCAGCAGAGTGTGGGTTCGAGTCCCAGTCGTGACACCTGTGTCCTTAAGCAAGACACTTAACCATTATTGCTGCGTCCTTCGGCTGGGACGTAAAGCCGTTGGTCCTGTGTGTTGTGTAATGCACGTAAAAGAACCCAGTGCACTTATAAAGAAAAGGGGTTTGCCCCTGTGTTCCTGGTTTGATTGGCTGCATATTGCGCCACAGCACCTTGTAAACCATTACATGGTGCTATAAATGCATAGGTCTCATACTTCAAAAACGTAGCTCCACAATACGTTGCAGGAAAATACTGACAGTTAAAGCACCTTGAGCGTCACTGAGTGATGGATATGAGCGCAATATAAGAAGCCACTATAATTATTACGTTTACAAAAAACCGATCTATGACCCAGCCTATAATTGGTTCTATTAGTTGACTATCTTACCAGATCTTTGGAAACGTTGAGCATGCTGCAAAGCCTCTCAAGCCTGCCGTACGCCAGCTGCAGCACCTTGTTCAGGAACATGTTCAGCGACACGGATCTCATCCGGCGCGGTGACATGGGGATATTGCTGGGCTGAGGGGAGGGGTTGCTGCCGCCCTGGGACGGGTGGTGGGGGTTGGGGTTGGCCATGGTTAGGGCCGAGTGCAGGGGTGTTGCCTCCCTGGGGGCTAGGGGTCTTGGGTTGGGCCTGAGAGGGGAAAGGTACCTGTTGCAAGAGCAAAATAATACGATGGGTAAGAGGGTGATCCTAAAGGCATGATTACACTTCACTTAATCTAAGTTTCTAGCTATTCCCAACTCCCTATGTGCTCTGGCTAAACTCCGTCCCAAATCCATCAAAAGTATCCACTTTACGGTAAGACAGCACCCAATCAGATTTGTATGGGCATAGAAATAGTGGACATAGAACAAAATCTCACAAGCAAATTGCAGGGGCACACTGGTTGACATCTGTTTTGGTTGTTGCGAAGAGGGCCACACTCACTTGAGATGCTAAAATCCCACCTAATCCTCTGATTGTCAACCAAAAAGTTGAGCAAATTTATTCTCAGTGGACTGTCGGGAAACAAGCAAGGACGCCGACCATGAGGAAGCACGATGTCCGACAATCATTAAACCCAACATTCAAGTACAGAAAGGGACGGATATTTCCTCTGACGTAGCAGAGAGTGGGTGGTATAATCACTAATCCATCAAATTCAAATGGTTTATGATTATAGAAAAGAAAATATAAACCCATCTAATAAAAAGATAACTCACATATCTGCAGCTGTAGTAGTCGGTGAACTCAATCCATTGGGCCTTGAACTTGTTGTCTGTTTGAAAAATTAAACACAAGCTTATGCGCGCCCTAATAATGCGTAATGCAATCAGTACATACGGTACTCAATGTAAAAGTATCCCAAACGTACTGTATTTAACAAAATTTGGAACAGTGTACATGGCAAAATAAAGTATGACATGAGATGTGTGTTCCACCAATCAAATGACAAGGATCTCTAATGGCAGTAAATAATAACACATGTTTGAGTGAAAGTCTCCACAGAAACTTACGCTAGGTGAGGCTAACTGTAGCATCGAACCAGCTGATTGGATGAGATCATGAAGGGGTGATGAGGTTTGCCACGCCATTCTCTCAACTATCCTCGTCTCGATCGACTGAAGATGCTATAGCAATACAGATTTTGAAAATGTACACAAAATAATTTTACGTAATATTTTTTGGGATGAACACAGAACTATTTACTCGAGCGGGACTTGAATCTACAACCTCTGGATTAATGTGCCGGTGCTCCACCAACTGAGCTATCTAAGCCCTAATATTGGTGGTCTCCCTATTTTGTCAATATCTTTGTTTGGGGGTGCCAGTCAGAAGCCAGCCAACCTTAAACTGCCATATAGCCATGATAGCAAGGGATCACACCCAAGATTACGATACAACCTCGAAAGCGGCAGCAGAGGGATCACCTTATGGGGATGCAACTTTTTATTTCCCCTTAAGGTGATCCACCGAATAGGGAGACCACCAACGTTGGGGCTAGATAGCTCAGTTGGTAGAGCGCTGGCACATTAATCTGGAGTCAACATTTTAAAGAAATGAGGAAGTCAATGTAGAGGTTAAACTCTTACAGAATCATATGAGAGGTCTTAACACGTTGACTGCCGCCTACGAGTATATTCGTAGTAACAGGTGTAACGGATTCTGCCACTACGAGTATACTCGTAGAGAATGAAAGGCTTTTGTATAGTGAATTGAATACACTGGCATCACTGAGAACGCAACGTATACGCTTCTGGCAGTGGTGAGCACACATCGTTAAAATTTGTATGCTACAACATGTTGACAAAAAAAAAAGTACCTATTTGGTATGCACGCATGCGAACCACACTGGTATGCATGCATGCGCACCACACTGGGATGCTTGGCAAATGGAACGCCCCTTCAAATTTATGACCGGCAGTCAACGTGTTAAACTGCAACCCGTGGCTTTAGTATTGCAGATTTGCAGTTTTAAGCTAAGCACGGTGTAAAATGTAAATCTCAATCACGCCTTTTGACATTTGTGGCTCTGCATGACACAGTGACGAATTGTAGATGTTTTCACCCCAACATGAATTAGAATGTCAATTACCCCCTTCTTGGGAAATTCAAGGACTGAAGGATTGACAAAATAAGCATCGGAAAGTTCATTAAAGTGCTGGCAAGGTTTGAAAACTCTTTTTCCAAAAATGTCATCAGTTTATTTTCGGAGGATTTTGGTTTCTTTATAAATTCAATGATTTCTATTTTGTTTCCCCCTTTTAACTCGAGTACATCAAGGACAGTCGAGGTCTGTGCGAACCCAGTCTAGAGACCACTCCCATTTCCCCCAAAACTCCACTCTATAATGTTAATTGTTATCTTGACCTCTAACACTGCATAAATCTGCATATTCCTGTTCAAACACTGACCTTCTTGGCCTCTTGGGTCAGTTTTGGCTCATCTTTCACGAAGCTCTCCAGCACCTTACCGAAGTCATACGCCTTGAGGGAGAAGACATCCAGTATCCATGGAAACAAGAGACGGGATGCTGTGCCAGGCATCACGGAAAACTCATTCGCTAAAAAAGGAGGCAGAAGTGAGGAAGAATGATTAGAAGAGGGCTGGCCTGGAATTTCATCTTCGAGAGGGCAAGGCCGTTTCATTTTGCAGACGGCACTTCCATTGGATAATCTTTAAAGGAACATTACAGAATTGGTGAGAAAAAAACTTGTAGAATATACTTTTTGATCACAGATTTACATAAAACTTACACTGTCTAATGATGAAAACATCCCTTGAAATATTTCTGTCTGAAATGCCATATTTGATGAGAAATAAATAAACTAATTTTCCGAATGGAGTTTATCGCTCAGTGAGCGTTTCATTCATTTTTTTAATCTATATGATTTCATGCAAATGTCTAATCGGTTTTTCGCTATTTACTTGTGACCCAGATGGCCGATCGATCTCAAACTTCTACAGGTTTGTCAGTTTATGTATATGGTGGATTACATAAAGTGCTTACACTGCCAGCAACTGTTTTGTTAGCAAAAACCAATTCTGTAATGTTCCTTTAAAGTCCATGAGAAACTTTTGAAGGGGCACCAAGGCCAAGACTATGGCAGAATGAACAGGCCTGTAATTTCACGTTCAAGAGGGCAAGGTAATTTTCATTTTGCAAAAAGGCACTTCATTGTGAAAAAAACTTTAAGTCTATAAAAACTTTTGAAGAGGCTCCAAGGCCACGCCCATGGTGACCATCACCCATGCTGTACCTTACCCAGCCATTAGACTTACGTGAGTATTCGTATGTCACGTTGACTACCTCCAGTGCACAGGCAAGCAGGCATTTGTGAAAGAGATCACTGTGAAGCAGCGATGAGAAATCTTTGGTGGACAATCTTTCTTCTTCCTTCAATCAAATCAAATTAAGACATTATCTTTATTTCACATAAATGTTCTCTTTCGGTACAAGTGCAAATAAATAGTTAGTGGCCTGCGGTCGATTTCACAAAACTCTTCCTAACTTAGGACTAGTCCTAGGCAATGCTAAGAGATAGGACTAGTCCTAAGTTAGGACCAGTACTTAGGACTAGTCCTATCTCTTAGCATTGCCTAGGACTAGTCCTAAGTTAGGAAGAGTTTTGTGAAATCGACCCCTGATGTCTCAACCCTAGCAGAGTCTTTCTCGCGGGGAAATCAGGAATCAACATCCCGAGCTTGTAAACATTTCACAGGCCTGGAATTTCATCCTAAAAGGGGGCAAGGCCTTTTCATTTAGCAAAGGGCACTTCCATTGGAAAATCTTAGTCGGTCTATGAGAAATCGTTGAAGGGGCACCAAGGCCAAAACTGTGGCCTTGTGCAACTCTAGGCCTGTTGCCAACATTGGTACAATGTATAATTCATTTAGATGCAAAGAGAGGAAACACAATGGTGGAAGCTTTTTCGCTGCTATTATGACTTTTATATTTTATCTTGATTCAAAGAGTGTAAGCATACCAGTGGCAGGTAATTTCATCATAACTTTTGTACCTTAGCTTGATTCAAAGAAAGTAAGCATACCAATGGAAGCTTTTTTGCTATTACAATATCTGTACCTTATCTTGATGCAAATAGTGTAAGCATACCAGCGGCAGCTTATTTTATTGTAACTTTTGTACCTTAGGTTGATTCAAAGAAAGGAAGCATGCCAGTGGAAATCTTTGCTGTTATTACAACCTCTGTACCTTATCTTGATTGAAAGAGAATAAGCATACCAGTGGCATTTTTTGTTCCTGCTAAATAACTTCTGTACCTTATCTTGATTTAAAGGGTGTAAGCATACCAGTGCTAGTTTTTCTTATAACTTTTGCACCTTAACTTGATTCAAAGAGTAAGCATAAGCAACACCAACAGCCAGCTGTTAAGCCACCACTGCCCTTGCTATACATTATCTTGATTCTAAACCAAAACCTTCACAGGTTAAAGATTAACTGCTGTTACCCGTGGCTGTACCTCATTTTTAGATGTTGGGGGGTTAAGCCAGCCTTACCGCTGCTGTTCCTTATCTGGGTTCAAAGAGTGTAAGAATGGGACGTGTAGCCCTTATTACTGTACCGTTTCTTGATTCAAAGGGAGTATACAATAAAGCACTACGTATGCCATTTCTGCCAACAATATACCTTAACTTGATTCAAAGAGGCGACGAAAACTGTACCGGCAATTCTACTGATATTAACAGCGCATTTACACTGAAGAATTTCTTACTCTTTTCAACATGGATGTCATGACCCTGTAGTACAGCCGAACGCCAATCTGGAATCTGGACCTCGCCACGGAGCCAGACGGAGACCCCATGATCCTTTTGAAGTGACGGACGTACTCTTCTTTCACATCGTTCAATCGTTGTGGGTGCTGGAGGTGGGATCCTGACTGCAGCTCTGTAAACATTTAAAAACATACAGATATTTTTAAATTAAAAGTTTGCATAGAGATTAGGGTTGGGTAGCATTTTTAAGATATCGCAAAAAATCTGGAGCAGTCGTGTACACGCAGGAAGAATAATCCCTAATAGGAATACACAATCTGAGAAACGTTTCTGACAGAATCGTTTCTCAGATTCAATTTTTGGGGGATAAAAACTGACATCTTTTTCCATATCCTCATTATTTTGAACTGAAATTTTTCTCAAAATGCTTTTAATACACCATCGAAAGTTGCTGTACTTCTAACCAAGTCAGTTTTTATTGCCATACATTTTTAGATTGATTACCAACCGTGTACCTTCCCTTTAAACGGAAGTCAAAAGCTCTGATAAACTCAGGAAACGTTATGTAGATGCACAACATTAAATAGAGATCCAACGTTTTCCTGATCAAAACTTCAGGTTCTACTATACACCAATAACCATGAGAACTGTTCTATTGTAGGTTTTGCCAGATTTTGGTTAGCACCGGTCACACTATCAACCCATTGTTAGTGTTATTATTATACAGTACCTTGAAGTATTTCAGGAGAAGCGAGGAGGGGGCGTCACTTGCTTCCGACAACAAGGATTTGAGATTTTGAACGGAATTGATGGCTTTCCTACAATGGAAACAAAAAACACAAAGAATCTCAGTTTCTATTAAGATGAGCAACTGTTATTGAATATGCAAATATTTTGCAAAAACACAATCAATAGCACTTTGTATGTACAGTAAGAGAGCCAAGACTAATAAAAGAAAAATAATAACTCTATTTCAGGTTAAAATACTTTTTCAGGGCTTTTGATCAAATATTTGTCACTCTGTGAAAACCCAAACTGAAAATCTAGCATTGGCCGGTCATGCGAATTAGTGTTCAATTTACAAAACTCAGTTTTAGGTTGTGAAACTTGGTGAAGTTGTTAACAGCAACAGATGGATCAGAATGTGTACACAAAATTATTTGCAAATTGTTTTTATTTTGAAGGATTTGTCAGTTTGATAAAAACAGTGACATTGTTTGAACGCACCTGGGCTTGCCCTTAACACTAGCCCGGCATACAAATTTCTAGCAAAAACTTCAACGGGCTAGTAAATAAGCACCACTTCTCAACTTTGCAACCTACTTGTTAATAACTTCTTCTTTTTTAAGTGTTAACTTATTTTTGAGTGTGTGAGTTTAACCTCATTCGACAATTAAACTGGTTGAGATCGAGGCCATCGATACATCAGATAGATACATTTATGACAACAAATGTTTAAAATCTGGGCTACTAAAACTTCCTGGGAGAAAGTAAAACACACAGTTTACTAGTACAGTGGGCTACTTTACAAGAAAGATTCAGCGCATAAACCAACACATAAACCGAAACAGAAGGCTATAAATATTGCAATGCTTATATAGGGTCATGCCACAGGAGGTCATCCACAAGCAACCACTTCCAGCCAATGTCCAAGAACACAAAACAGTCACATTTTAACTTTGACATTGCTTTTTCTAAGGGCTAGTAAGACACTAGTTAGAAAACTAACTGCTGTCACACCTGGAATTTAATCTCTACAAGGGCAAGGCCATTTTCATTTTGCTAGGGCATTTCCACCCGAAAATCTTTATGTCTATGAGAAACTTATGAGGGGGCACCAGGGCTAAGACAAGGGCAACAGCGGCAATGGCCTCCGTGGCCTCCATGTCTTGTGCTGTTGTAGTCTTTACCTTTAGCAAGCATGCAAAGCCCTTTGCTGCCTCCAAGTTGCCTGCACAATTTGCCTTGTGTGACAAAACCCACTACGCTTATACAGAGCAAAACAAAATCTGTAAACTTATTTCAAATAAAAATACATATGACATGCCGATTCTCAACTTACTTAACTGGCGTCATCGGAACTGCTGGTAGGTCTCTCTCATGACTGCTGTCCGGGGATCTTGGAGGTTCACTGGCTGTGACCTTTTGAACGAAGAGATGCGATGATTGGTCCAGAAAAAGTTGCTCATCGATATCACCAGCTGCCCGGTAGACACGCTCATACTGCTGCTGTAAATACTCCAACTAGAGAAATGACAGCAGTAGTGTAAAGGTAGGGTCATAGATTGTTTTATTGTCAAAGAAATGCTGATTTATAGGAAAAACTAAAAAGAAAGATACACTAAAAGTCACATGTGAAGGTTTCAGCTGAATACAGTCTCTACTTACTGAGAAAACAGCAAAAAACTGTCAAGGTATTTTCACAAGAACAAGGAATCCATCCACGTTTAGCGAGGTGACAGCTGCGGGTACCAACCAGGAACCACATTCTCTGGCCGCAGCATTCGCAAACAGACACCAACCCCAGAAATCTGAGAAACGCTTCATGCTTTCATGGCCACAGGCTATGGCTGTGGCTGGATTGCTGCGCCATTATGCACTGAAGTATTGGGCATCCTTAGCAACAGTCGTAGCCGTAGCCACCCATTCAGGCACCGTGTCCAAATTGGTGGCTATGGCTATAGCTATGGCTTGATTGCTGCGTCATTATGCATTGACATATTGGACGTCTTTAGCAACACCCTCAGCCACAGTCGTAGCCACTCATTCACACAACAAGTCTCACTTTACCTCTGGCAGACCCTCCAGGCCCTGATTCAGCATCTCCCTGGGTATGGCCCTAATGATTGGAGTGAGGCAGGATTCCCGTACCGACGTGACATCAGAGATATCGCCAAGGCAACTCATCTCGGCACACAGCGCTTCTAATATGGCATCGTCCGTGTCTTGTGAATAGTGAGCAGAATCTGGAAATTCAGAAAAAGAAAAGACGACTGAAAGTTTTTGACCCGATACTTTTGTTTAATTCCTTAAATATCCCCCTACCAGCCGTAAATTTGACTGCACAAATCTCGACTGTAAACCCAAGTGATTCTTGTGTGATATTTAAGAGTTTGTCTAGCCTGAAACAAAGTGACTACTGTTCATAAACTGAGCTAATGACTTAGTTGAACTTAGTTGAAATAAATAGATCTTTGAGAATGTTGTGGTCCATCACCTTGTGTCGACACTGTGTGGGTGCTTGTAATGTTAACGAGTACAAAATAGTACAAAGTGACAAACATCATTCATCGTTCTGTATGAAGTGATGAATCCTCCCCACTTTATCCAAAATTAAACCTTTTGACAAAATCTTGTTTAATGTTGAACTATTTTTAAAACATTGTGAAAGCACTACACTTAATAGGTCATAGGATTCGCCACTTCTGTGAAGATGCAAAAGTTGTACTTCGCATATTTGCCAATGTGCCAGCGATATGTATTTCAATGTATAAATTGGCGAATCAGGATTTGACACTTCGTGAAAACTCTATTTAGCAAATCTAGTAATTTGCCAGTCATGCAAATTAGTGTAATTACGAATTGGGTGAAAATGTTAACAGCAATGAAATATCAAGAATTTGTACAAAGTGACGACATAAAGCACCAAATGGACCACTAGGAAAGCTGACATTTGGTGTCGTCTGAATGGTTTTTGCATAAATTTTGGATTTGCGCAGGTAACCACGCATTTCAGGTTTTGGGTACAAATTACACAATTTCTTTAAGGGGTCATTACTAAAGTATGATCTTACCTTTAAGGAATTCAACGAAGCAAAATCTGCCGTTGGATTTTTAAGAGTTTGAAAGGATTTTTTAGAGTTTGAAAGGATTTTTTTACTACCAATAAATAAAAATAAAAAACAGACTTCCAAGACAGGAGTAAACTTACTGAAAGGTTCCTGGAGAAGGAACGCTGGTGACAGTTTTGCGATGTAATCAATACAGCCCATCATCAGATGCAGTGGCATCACCAGCTCATTGGCTGCTTGCCTTAAACTTCCTGATCAAAATAATAGTTTTTGAACAAATTTAATAAAGACAATACAACAAGTGAGATCGCACAAATGAAAGAAAAGTGGTAAATTGGTCTTGTTTCGGCCTCAACAAGAAATCCCTCAACTTCCGAGGTGTCATATTTAAAGGTATAGCACAGAATTGGTGACGATAAAAAACATAATTCTTTACTTTTATTAGCCAAGAACCCCATGCAGAGAAGACAAGGCCGGAAGGAAGATTCAGTTTCTGATGTAAGAGGAAAATCCCAGAGAATCATTTCAGGGAAAACCCAAGCTATTAGGTAGGACTGAAAACCCAATCCACGTAGTTACCCCGAGTGGGTGAGGTGAAAGGCGAAGGAAAGATACCACTACGCCAACCCGACCGCCCCTTTAATGGTGATCTCCTTGTTATGTCAATACCTTTATTTGTGGCAGGGGGGGGGGTATCCCGTCAGAAGCCACACAACCTTAACCAGTGTTCACATCCAAGTTTACTATACAACCTGGGAAGGGACAAAACAGGGACACCTGAAAGGAGGAGACTTTTTTTATTTCAAATATTTGAAAAAAAGATAAATCATCTGACCTTTTGCAAGGAGAAACAGCATCCAGCAGATGTGTTTCCTGTTAGGTTGACCCTGATTGACCCCCGACCTCTGCAAATCTGCTGGCGGACTGCTTGCTCACGGATGAAGATACGGCTGAAGAGCCTGAACAAGAGAAACAAAATATAGCAGCTTGAATGAACTGTGTGAACTGTCAGGGTCCAATTTCATAAAGCCTGTAAGCACAAAAACTTGCTAAGCACAGAAAAATATAGCTTATTTGAAACAGGTAACCAGCCAAAAAAATCATAAAGTCAACATTGTTGCCTATTGTCCCCAACTTTTTTTGCTTAGCAAAGAAATTTGCAAAACCCAAGTCCATTAATAAACTTTTCTGGCATAAATCCAATCCTCATACAAAAACACTAGCTCAATGCAATTCCTACAGGCTTCTGAGCATCGTCCCGTATAAAACACGCCGGTAAAATACCACGTCCAGTTCGCTGCACAGCCATGATCACATGACACATGGAAGAGAATTACGACCTGCATGTACTGGTAATGTACTCATGCTGTTGTTGTGGCAGTACACAGAACTGAAAACTGCATCCCTTGGCTTGCGTTGTTTTCTTCAATTTTTTTGGCTGTGCTTTTCTTCAACCATCGTTTACAAGCTAGGTCATGTATTTTGTCACATCCTGTTAAAGCACACTGGCGTAGCGCCCTCATGTGTTTATATTTAGGTTTGTTTCAACATCGTCTCGGTTAGTTTACCTACGTGACATTATCCACGTGCGGACACAGGTAGGATTTACCCATTGGAAAGCTACCTATGGTCTAGGTTAAATATTAATCCAATGCGAACGCGGCTTAAGGGAGCGTCTCAAAGGTCAAATGGTAGGAACCTTGTGATTGGATCGGCTAAATATGCCAGCGGGCGTACATGGACCGTTGGAATGCCAAATTCCATTGAATCATTCAAAATGCTAAACGCGCATATTCACTCATGTCAGAATGTTCCCTTAGTTCGACATTAGGTTGCGGTCCAGCTAGAACTTTCTAGCGGTCCACTGGATAGAGGTGTGTGCTTAAAGGAACATTCCTTCGAGCCTAGAACGAGCCCAATTTTTGAGGCACTACCTCAAGACACGGACTAGTCTACTAAAATAACCTACTGTTGAAACTTGTGGTAGAGAGCGCTGGTAACACAATACTTTTGCTTGATGGCCATAAGACGTGTTTTAACCACTGGGTCGAACGTAAAGTCTGCCTGTAGCCTTCCCATCCAATCAAAGAATCGCTTTATACTGTGTAAACAAAAAACAAACAAATTAATCACTCGTTACGGTTGCAGTCCAATCTCCAAAAAGGAAGCCATTAATGACCCTCTTACATTACGATTCTTACTCAAGGACACAAATGCCACGACTGGGACCTGAACCCACACTCTGACATGTCTGACAACACCAGAACTAGAACACCTAGCCCTGATGTAACAACTCTTTGACCTATTGCTTTACGACCCATTCAAATGAGAAATATGGTCGATGTGTCTAAAATGTACATGTAGCTCAAAACATTACTTGACTTACTGCGCATCTGCTGCTTCAAGAAGGTCTGACAGAGTTAGGCTCACAGCTCCCAAAGTATCACCTTCATCTTCAGAAGATCTTTAAAACACAACAAACAGCTCATTAATATAACCAAAAATGCAGTCTAACACAGAGATGGAGACAATTCGAAATGTCAAAGTACATTTGTTCCAACCTCACTCCCAGTGGTGCAGGATCTCGCCACGCCATTTTTTCCCCCAGAATGCCTTGTTCCAATCATAGCCCCTGGAAATGTGACTTTGAAATATCCAAATATATTGGAGTTTTTAATTAGTCTTGTGGCTGATACATTCTTTGTTACAGACATACGCAGAGCACGCGATCAAAAGAGCATGTCACTCATAGGGCAACTGGTCCCCTCTCGCATTCTTCTTTGATCTTGTGACATGTCTATTATGCAGCTTAAGTTTACCGTGCAAAAGTACATGTATGATTCATGCAATCCACTTCACATTTTGATACATGCATTCTAAGCGCCATACAAGCACCCTACAAGCGCTCGGAAGTTTTTAACTTAACAAGTATGTGCGCAGAGCAGACACTTTTGATTAGCCAACCAGCGCTGTTTTTCAGTGCTTCCCTTCAGGGGTAAGTGATGAGAGGTATCGATACGGGGCGCTGCCCATGGTAGCGAGGCTGCATTTATTCTGCTACTTGTATCATGGTACAATGTATACACAATGCAGTTCCTGTCCACCATTGATAGGTTTAAGATAATCGTGGCTCTTATAAAGTGTAAGGCCTGCAAATTTAGAGAGCAACCGTTCCCCTCCCAAAGAATTAAGGCAGAATCTGGAAAAACAATGTCCAAATTTGCCTTCAAATAAAAACAACAGCTTTCTCACCAAAGTAGGACGTCAAGTCCAGAGACACCGAGACTCCCCTCTGGCTTTGACAGACCACCCCCCCCCAGCCTCCCTAACCTGGACTCATCAAAACCCTTGCTACATGTATTTCTGTAGCCGCCCCCTTCTTGCCCCTTTTAACTATCAAAGCCTCTTTAGCAAGCCTGGAATGACATGAAGGCCCTGGAGGCCATGGCCTCTGTAGCCTTGGTGCCCCTTCAATGGAAGTGCCCAGTTGCAAAATAAAGATGGCCTTTCCCTCTCAAAGCTGAAGCTACAGGGGCCTTGCTTTAACCCAAAGAATTTGAACTTCTCCAAACCTCAGAAACATTCAACTTATCAATCTCTACAGTACAGATCCGGTACAGGTAGGTGAAGTGGTATCTTGCCTTGCCTTCCACCTCTGGGGACCCCGGGCACTACGTGGATTGGGTTTTTCAGTCCCTGCCTGATTGCATGAGGTTTCCCTAGAATATTTCTCTGGTGTTTTCATCCCACACCTAAAACATAAAATTCCTTCATTGTCTTCTCTCCACGGAGTTCTTGGCTAGTAAAGTGATTAAGTTCGCTTTCTGAGAGTCCTTGGCTTCACAACCAGAATGTTAAAAAAATAAGTACACACTTCTGACCTTTGCATACTGCTGGCAACAAACAAGGCACATAGAGCGAATGATGTGGAGTCTGTATCGAAGGACGCTGCGGACCTCTGGCACTCCCATTTCTGCATCAGCCGACGAGCCACCTGCAAGACGCTGCTGTTCTCAATGTCCAGGTCTCTGGCGATCTTAGAAATTGCATCGCCACACTCCATGCTTTACTCTTTTTTTAAAGTCTCGCTCAAAAGCATGCAGTTCTGTGCTGCTAAAGGAAGAAACAAAGTGGAGAATAATTGCACTTATTGAACCCAGAAATCACTGTTAGTTCTTTTGAAAGTGACAATCAAAATGGAAGAGATGCTGAGTACAGCTCAACTCTTATTTCGCTCCTTTTTGACCCCAAAACAGCACCTAATTTAGCCCAAAATGCCATATCCAACCCACACATTCTGATTAGGTGTTTTTTAACTCTTACCTGCATCTACTGTACACGTACAGTGTTTGATGCACACAATGTATTACAGAGATAAACAGGCACTTATGACAATTATGACAAAGTATGGAAGAGATGCCGATGTACAGCCCAACTCTTTTTTCACTCCTTTTTGACCAAGAAGCAGCACCTAATTTAGCCCAAAATGCCATATCCGACCCACACATTTTTATTAGTTTTTTTATTTTAACTCTTACATGTACCTGCATCTACACGCACAGTGTTTAATGCACAGAATGTATACAGAGATAAACAGGCAAGTTGAATTATGACAAAGTATCGGAATCATAAAAAATAAAGCCATTTCCCGGTCTACAGTCCTGACAGTAGTCTGGACAGCCCTACACGCTCAATGCAACTTTAGTTTCTTTGAGTATGTGTGCTCGAGAGTTCCGATGATGAAATGTCGATCTGCTTGAATTTTCTGGTTGATGAAAGGTTAATAATTAATGTTTACTAGTTAGATGAATAGACTGTGTAAGTCTCGCGACCACAAGGTCATCATTGAGCTTCCGGGCACCACTGAGACATCAGCTATTGGAGATTAATGCAGATGTGCAATTTTGTCAGATTTTTGCCGCATCACTTTTTTTCAGCCCCCAAAAACCATGGATTGGTGGAATTATTACATTTAAAACCAATCAAATTAAAATAAAATCTGGAAACTTAAAGGAACATTACAGAATTGGTAAGAACAAAACTTGTAAAATATACTTTTTGATCACAGATTTACATAAAACTTACACGGTCTAATGATGATGATAGTAGAAAACATCCCTTGAAATATTTATGTCTGAATTGCCATATTTGAAGAGAAATTAATAAACTAATTTTCCGATTGGAGTTTATCGCTCAGTGAGCGTTTTATTCATTTGTTGAATCTGTATGATTTCATGCAAATGTGTAATCGGTTTTTCACTATTTACTCGTGACCCAGATGGCCGATCGATCTCAAACTTCTACAGGTTTGTCAGTTTATGTATATGGTGGATTACATAAAGTGCTTACACTGCCAGCAACTGTTTTGTTAGCAAAAACCAATTCTGTAATGTTCCTTTAAAGGAAAATGAAGAAAATGTTGCTCAACCTCCAACATCAGGCTCGAAGTGTCAAATTGCAAATTCATGCCAACTGTGTTACGCAAACCATGTCGTGTGTTTTAAATTGGGAATAAGTGCTTTGTCACTTAAGGTACACGTTGCCTTGAATCGGCCCAGTTGGTCTATAAAAAGCATTTGTAAACCGTTTGTTATAAAATGCATCATTAGAAAGATGTTTTAAAAGTAGAATACAATGATCCACACAAATATGCCTCGAAATTGGTGATTTTCCTTTTACATCGTGAACTTACAGTCGGCCATTTTATGGAGTCAAACTTTTGACTCCACAAAATGGCCGACCGTGTTAGTTTGCAAAGTTCAAGGAAAACCACGCAATTTCGAGGCATAGGCCTACTTGTGTGGATCATGTATTCTACTTTTAAAACATCTTTCTAACCATATGCATTTTATAACAAACGTTTACAAACAAATTTTATAGACCAACTCGACCGATCCAAGGCAACGTGTACCTTTAATGCGAAAACAGACCTTGCTTGTGTTGCATGGAATTATGCATGACGTTGCATTGAGTCACTGGGACCGAGACAACGACCTCCCTAGTTTCGCTCAGTTTGGGTACAGCACTACCACTAAATGTAGCAGCTAGCTAGCCGCTAGCTCCAGTTTGCATGTGTGTACATCAAGGTCACAATCCCTGACGATAATTACCTTTCATTGCGTGTTCTATATAATTAAAGTCAAACATGAAGCTGAAATTAAGGTCAGCTTAAAAACATATCTTTCAAAGATTTGTGAAGTTATTTACAAATTTACAATTTCTAAATTAACATTTTGTAATTCAAACCATATTCATGGATGAAATTTATTAAAACATCACAAGACAAGTTCTTAAAAAAAAACTAAAAAAAACGATTGCCACAAAACACGCTGTAGCTGCCCGGGAAGCAAAAATTGTTCCGAAAACTTGTACACTCTCGAAGTAAACTTTTATACAGTCTATATCTAAAGATGGGAAATAAAAGTCTCCATTAAAAATCCTTTTTTTTTTTACTTTAAAAGTGTAGGTCCAATACAGCAAGTAAGAAGATGTTTTGGTCCTATTGACCTATGGCCGGGTGAGAGCGGGGCCGTGGTGATAAAACACTTTTTTCCCTAAAAAAATCTTGCATGTTTGTAAAGTGCGATAACTGTAACCCTCCATCATCCCGACGGTCAGACACCGGAGGATGGAGAGTTACGATTATTGCAACTAGCATATGAAAACGCACAAAATTCCTGACAAAACAAAACAAAACATTTATGATTTTCTTTGTGTTAATTTCACTCCAATTCAAGTCGGTACTAAAATAAACAGCATGACTATGCAATGGATGCCATTTTTACAGGGGTAGGCTTCTTCGTACTTGGATTGGAATGATCTGTTTATTGAAAACTAACATTAATTAAACCATGCTAAATTTGCATCGGGGATAAACAAACTATGTTGTTATTCAATTGTTATTAAACTTAAAGTCCAAACGTGTAAAAGCAAAAAGTCTCAGAAAGGATCGGCAGTTTTAAATACACAATTTTAAATAATATTATCGTTTACCGGTACCCAGATATAATTATAGATATGATACATTGTACACACTTTTTTACTAAAAAACTTTGTTCTTGTCAATGAATGAAAGAGAAGCGATCGGATTCGACAACTTTGTTCCGATCACCAAGTGCTGTCTGCTGCTGTGGCTGAACCAATGTTAATGTTATTTATTTCAGGTAAGTTTGTCACTAAAAATAACAAGTTTGTAATCCAAATGTTTAAACACCAAACCATAGGACCGTCAGTTCCTCAATCACTGTGTGCTCAAAGATCAGTTATTCATAATGTTGTTACTTACATTGGGTTACACTATTTTCTGAAGCTGTCTGTTTCAGAAACAAACAGATAATTCCCGCAACCAGCTGAAAACCATTATTGTCCAGTGCATTGTACATGTACATTGTGCATGATACACTGCTATTGCCGCTAGCACAGTAGAACCAGACTATTTGATGTATTAAGTCCAAGGCGAGGAACTAATCTGGTACTTGAACTGCAACGAAATAGTTCAGAAGCCCGTGTTTCCCGCCACACGAATGACGTAATTGATCCCATATTGCGTCATCGATCCTCTGGACGTACAAGGCAGTTTCTCACATTATTGTGTTATACCATAGAGTAAGGATGGCGGAAGGAAACACCTCCATGGTTATACCACATTACTTTATTGTTCTTTGCCCTATGATTGCGCATCTTGCTACGCGCGTAACCAGACATTAATTATCATTGGGGGAAAGGGAATATTATGTATCAATCCATTCCATTGTTGTGGAGGCGGAGGCGGGGGCTTTTAAACATTTCAATTGTGGACGGGGGGGGAGCTATTAAGAGGATCAAACCATTCAAATGTGAGGGGGGGGGGGTGCAGCTATTCCATGTTTCAAACCATTCAATTATGCATTTTTCCCGATCTCATTATGGGGGGGGGGGCGTTCATGGGATAGACCCGCACAAAACTTTTACAAACCAGTGTAGAAAACGCTGTCCACTGCAGCTGAGCTTTGTGTAGCATTCTTTTGTTCCCTTTTTTTGCAATACACACAAAGCTTTTTTAAATTCACTCCGTCACCAGATGTCTAAAATCAGCCCTTAATTGTAAGGAACATCATTTTTTTGTTACTGCCACTGTTATTTTCAATCCCCTGCCAGTTTGCAGAGTCTGTGCTTCTAAAAATGCAAAAAATTTTCACAAAGGTGACCCCGTAGTGGTTTGATTTACAAATTGATTTTTATCCATCATGAAGGAGATAAAAATTTATAAAATAAGAATTATGGGGTTGAGCCGTGAAAATAAAGACAATAAAAGACGAGTTTTGAAAGCTTCCAATTTATTCCCCCCAAAAACGAGAAATATAAATGGGAATACAGTCACACCTGCCAAAGTTCCGTTTTGCTAATTTTTTTACACTGGACATTTCTACACATTTTTTTTTTAAAGTGGACAACAAGTAAAACAATAATTAACATTTAAAGGTACACCGAAATGATGCCCTGAATCAGTCATGTTACTGACATGTGGGCGGTTTGCATGCACAATCATTATATTCATTAAAAAAAAAAATCGCAAATAAAACATTTCAAAATATAACATACTAAAGAGCTAAAAATAATAAGAAGCATAGTTGCTTTTGTTTCCAAAAAATTTGAGAACAATCCGCAAAGTTATTCAACTGTGTATCGATACAATAGTCTTCCTGTATGGGTAATTATGTACCATTCTGAAAAAACATCAAAGAATCATAATATAATCAACTTAGAATTGGGAACTGTTTTGAGAAGTTGACAGAAAATACAGCAGTGACGCATTTAAACTTTAAATAAATTTGGACCATAATGCAAGGAACAATAAGAATTTCAAGACAGCTTATAATTCCAAGTAAAATAACACCTTCTCCTTTTATAACCTCACCTGTATACAATTAAAATAATCACCTGATTAAAGGCCGATACAGTTTTGTTTAATGCCCAGCATTAATTTCAGTTTTGTTGACAATGAACCACAATAAAGGGATTCAAAAACGTCCGAGGGACTGCGTAAACTCTAAAACAAAGTGCCTGACAATGTTGTGCATATACCTAGCCCTGGTAGAATGTCAGTATTCGTTGCACTGCACTGAGGAGTCCAACCTGAGCTATGCATATACTCTAACTTATGCCCGTCTATGAATGTGTTTCTTCGGTTTCACTCCATCTATGGAAGAAAGAAAACCTTCCAGTGGATCTTTCGATCTGCATTTATTATAAAGTAGAGGTTTAAAATGAAAAAACAATAAATGTCAAAGGTCATCATAATTGAACCATATCTTATAAAGGTGTGCGACACTGGATTTTTCTGAAGGAGTACATTTGTTAACAAAAATTACGTTTCTCTAGTTTTCCCACAAACACAACAGTCAAATTTGGCAAATTTATTTTGAGGAAAACTGCACATAGCAGTTAAGGATTTTTTTTCCATGTGCTTGTTTCTAATCGGCAAGGGACAGAAAAGAGAGCAAAGATGGTGAACAGGAATTCAAACTTGTGGGGAAATTTTCTTGCGTATTATTTCAAATTGAATTATTTCTTTGAATGATTCACATTGGTATCTAATCAAATAAAAAAGAGCTTTAAGATTAAAAGCCATACATTTGTTATCCCGTTGATTAACCCTCCTACTGTCTGACCATTCAGTGTCATCCACAGCGATTTGGAATGATATTTAAACTATGCTCATCTACACAGTACACAGTCAACCCTCCTACTGTCTGACCATTCATTATCATCCACATGGTTTCGAATGACATGCATTTCAGTTGGGAATGTTACTGAGAGAACATAGGAGGGCTAGTCCAGACAAAGTAACAACCGAGAATACCTTTAAGTTCAATGCATTATCACACACATAACTTCTACTATATGTTTCAATAAAAGAAACAACACAATCGCAATGAATCACATTTTGTATGGTTCCCCGTGTACGCGTACAGAAGAGATCATTATAATTAGCGTTTCATTAAAATGTTACCAGACTATTTATTGTCCAACCCATCTTTACTTGGAATGAAAACAGAACAAAAAATACAAGAAGCGAGTGAAGCCCTTCAATAACAAGACTATCCTCTTCATATGTAAACGAGTTGTGCACTTTTTGCTACTTCTAGCGCCAAATCTTACATTGAGTTTAATTTAGCCTAAAATCCTTCAGTTGGTCAACAGAAGACAACCAAACTGTTGAGACAAAAGTTACAGTATGTGCATAACATTGGTTTAGATTGAAAATAGAAAAATGTTTACAGATATACACATAAGTTACATGGTGGAAACTTTGCTTAACATATTTCGCCCTGAAATGCTACAGTTCTCAACAAAAAATGAATAAAACACACATATTGATCTCCGATGTTTTTTAAACAAATCACAAATTGATTATCTGTGAGCTGTTCACTAAAAGTTTCAGCAAACTGTTCAGCCCAGTGTACTACAAGAAAACAAGCCTGAAGTTTCTCTTGGTTGGTAACAAGTAAGGAAATTACCATCCCATGTCTCCCATTGATTTTACTGAAGCATCAAAATTCCCGAACGAGCAGACCAAAGGAAATTCATGTTTTGCATGCCTGTTTTGTTCAGGCGTGCAACTTTTTAATTGTGCAAAAAAAAGAAGTAAGAAAAATTGGCCATGCCCAGTAAATTTTGTACTGTTTTTTTAGTTTTCCTTAGCATTAGTTGATTAGGAAAAAAGAAGATGAGGATATCAGCTTCATCTGCTCACAAGTTGCAAGCCTGTTTGTTAAGTCCTCGGTTATTGCTCTTTGAGCCTTTTTTTTCAAATCTGCTTTACTAAGCTTGCTCTTGCCATTAACCCTCTTGCTGTCTGACCATGCAATACCATTCACTGTGGTTTTGAATGATAGATAAACTATGCCAGCCTACAATATGATACCATGAGGGAATGCATGTACACAGTACACAGTTAGTTCTCTGCAGTTGTGCCACCGTACACAACCTTGGCAGTCAAATGGTTTCAAATGGTTGGTCAACTCACTGGAAAATGTTGTCAAGAGTCACTGACAGTAGGAGGGTTAAGTTCTGGCCCCCTTGCACACGCAGCTACTGCTGCCACAATTGCCATTGTGAGAGTCAACTCCTACACATGTACACGCCATGTTGCCTAAAATGCGCACGACACCGTACAAACACACCAAATCCAGGCCTGATATTTGGCTCCTGAAAGCACAAGGGCACCAAGGTGTTTTCTCCTTTGTAAAGGGCACCTCTATGAGGAAATTGTGAATTACTATTGAAACGTTTGATGGGGGCATCAAGGCAATGACCGGGGGCAATAGCCTCCGTTGCCTTCGAGAAGCATCAAGCCTGCAATTCATTCCTCAAAATCATTTTTCAAATGAAATCAAACTCATCCATGCATGCAATTTTTCAAAATGTCATTATTAAACTTGGGAGAAGCAACAATCATAGAGTTTACAAGAATGTCTGGCCCTCCACTAGCTCATTTAAGAGGCACAGTGTATGTACCATACTTGCGGATGGCAAAAATGTAAAAATCAAGATTCAACAAACAAACTCCTTACAGCTCCACTCAATTGAAAACTTAACAAAAACTTGTTTTGTAACCTGCAAATATTCAGACCACAAATGGTCCATGTAATCATAATTATTTTGTGTGCCTTTGTTTTGTTGGAGGGGGGAGATTGGCAGGAGGGGTGACAAGTTTGCAATACGCAATCTTTACAAAGTAATTCTCACCAGTAAAGTTCATTAAGTCAATTACGATTCCCATGAGTCATCTGAATTTGGATACATTCGGATTATTTATCACACATGCCAACAGACCTTAAAGTCACCAGAAGAGGGCGCCATCTCTTAGAGGTCAACAGAAAGTTGCTCAATGGCACAGCCTATGCCAACATACATAACTGTGCTTTTCCATTGTCTTGTCATTGTTTTACCTCAAAGATCGTCACAGAGTCTATATTACTGTGTTACAAGCATTAGAACTTTGGTGCACTCCTTCCATTTCCAGTCTTACACATCAACTTCATGATCCATGGGCAACCGCATTGGACCAAATTCATGCATTCTTAGTCTCATTTAGATATAAAACACAGGTTCGATCACATTAGAGGTTAAAGATCGGGTCTATACGTTAAGCAGACACACACAGGTGTCCAACAACAACTGAATTGTACACAGATAACAGCATCAACTTCAATCCACTAGAGTCCACAGGTAAACATTGTTTTAAAAATTATGCACAAAATGTACAACATTTTCAACAAATTAGATTAATTCATATTAAGACAGAAATTATAGAAACCATTGAGGAAGAGACAACTGTAAAACGTTTAAATTCTAACAGAACCATGATTTTCAGGCAGTCTTGAGTGTCTACAATTGAGTCATAAATAAAAGGAGTAAAGACAAGTTTAACCAGAAGTAATACCTACATTGCAAACTAATAATGCATTGCAGATGAACTATCCCATAATCCACTGTCGCTTTTCTTTTTTTCCCACGATGCACCGTGACACTCGGAACTGGATGCTAGGGAAACGATCTCCCTGGACGAGCCGGACAGTGGGAAGTACGACCGAAGGTTTCACCTATACGGTGCAGCTTGGAAATCTACAAGGGTCGAGGGGAAAGAGGGGAGGGAGAAGGGGGAAGGGGTTGGGGTTGGGGTTGGAGGGGAGGACTGGCGCTACGGCTTCTTCATGTTGAGGCCAAAAGAGAGCTTAGGGCGAGCGCTCTTTTTGTTCAGGATTAAATCCTGGTCTGCCTTCTGAAGGCGCCGTTGCTCCTGCTCGAACGCCAGTCGTTCTTCATCCATCTTCCGCTGGCGTTCGACCATCTCAAGTCTCTCCTCCGCCTAAGGGTCAAAAAGAGAGGGTCAAGCGTGAATAACAAGGTACCAGGAGAGTCTGCGTCGACCTTCGACCTTCGACCTTCCAGTCCGCCACAAGATTTTTCAAACAATAGTACACACTCAATCACTTCAGTTTATCCCTGGTACCGAGCAGGTTATGTCTATGACTAAGGCAGGGTACCAGTTGAGGGACAAACTTGATACGGCGTTCACAACAGGCTCAAATCCCATTGGACCAATTTTTTTAAGATTGGGTTTCAACCAAAAGGCACATGAGAAAGCGAAAAAGGACTCAATTTAAAAACCCACAATACTTACAATAACTTTCTAAACATGAAGTACAATTACATCTGGTTTAGAGTTATTAAACAACAAATGTACTAGAAAAAATAAAAAACAAAGAAGTTATGAGTAATGTTTATGAACCAAATATTACAAAAATTATGTTATGCATTGTTACAAATAAGGTCGCATAAAAAAACTTATAAAGTAAAAAAATAAACACAGATTTTCAACTGATTAATAATCTATAAATGCTGCTGTACAAAAGGCACTGAATTTCAAATTTTCACTCTAAAAACAGCTTCTCATTTTGGGAAGACAATACGAAACTTCTCAATTCATCCGCCCTTTTTTGAACTATATTCCAACTTTTGCTTTTACCATAATTGTTGCTTTGGGGGCGACCTGAAACTCTGCTGATTTTGAGAAAAAATACAAGTTCAACATTGAATTTCTATGCATCCTTTTGAATTCTTGTTGCACCAGACTAACTTCTGCTCACTCAGTGCGATGACTCATTGCCTATGTTTGTACACCATTAACTAGAGACGGTTAAGAACACCTATTTTGATTATGAAAGGTCAAACTCAAAAGTTGTAGTCTTATGTCAACGTAATGCTGATTTATAGGCCTGCTTGGAATGTAAACTTCACTGTAACTTCACAAGTATTGAACATGGGACTATGGGACTAACCATTGAACTATTGAACATGAAAATACCAACAGATTCAAATTCAGTTTCCTATAAATCCTTTGTCGGAAACTTACGAAATCCCATAAATACTCAACCCCACATAGGTTTAAGTGAACAAGTCTCTCTTTCCAGAATTCCCTCTCAAAAAAAATAAATAAATTTAAATAAAACGAAATATCACAAAGTTTCATGACAACAAAAATTTATATAAAAATATCATTTCTCTCAGTGCCTTTCAGTATATGGCAACTGAAAACATGGAGAGAGAAGAAAAAAAAAAAAAAAAAAAAAAAAAAACACTCGCCTTTTCCAGGGAAAAAATACCTACCGCCTTTAAGCCAAACTTCTCTTATCCTACGATAAAGATTAGAATCAGCACGAACAAACCAAAAAGGTGAACAGCAACTTTTGGAGTCTTGCAAGCGTCATGGGGCCAGCAGTGATTGTTGCCATCTTGTATAGAAGGAGCGTAAAAGGCCGCTCCGTGCATGCCTTCCAAGCCAAAGCTGCTATTATGGGGGGTAAAAAACTGGATTTCTGCGCCCCTCATGGAAGTTCCAAATCAAGAGGGTGAGGGGTTAATTCAGGGAGGGGGGAGGGGGTAATTTTGAGGTAAAAGTTTTGCAACGTTCGTTTTATCAAACTAAAATCCCCTCCCGGTGCGATGCGCTAAAAATCTCCCACTTAAGTTTGGCGTTTTAACTCGAGTTGAGTTTTGGGGTTTCGTGTGATGAACTTTTGTTAAAAGAAGGGCATACAGAATGGGTAGCATGGTAGTTATTCTATTGGGGAATAGGGACTCCTGCAAGAAATGACAAGCTGATCAGTTCAAAGGAAGCATTGGCACACCCAAGAAATGTTTGTGAAGGACGTCGCTTTGCTTCTGAGCATATTGCTTTTGAGCTTAACAATTTGAAGTAACCAAAACAAGGATACTGGATCATTTCAAATTTAAACTTCAACCCTCTTCCCCCTCCCCACCAAATATCTTGAATTTCAAAGCAAAGTCCTCCAAAACATTTATAACCTGCAGATAAAAAGAAACTCCATAGTTAGAAACTGAATCATGCTCCCCTTTCCCACCGGAAAAAAAAAAATCTAAATAGACCCCCCTTCCCACCTTCCCCCTCTTCTGCGAACCCTACCCCCCTTAAAAAAAAAAGCCTACACTAAAATCGAGGACCCCAACAGTGTCATCCTCTCTGCACGTTTGCTGTAACTGTCCATGCACTAGAAACAATTAATGCCAGAGCCTTGCACGAGCCAATGAGAACCAACTTCAGAGATTCCAAAAACCAATCAGAATCCAGGATACATATTCAAAAACCTACAAAATTGAAAAGCATGATTATCTGCTGTAGAACATCTATATTACATCTTCATACAACAGCATACAGTATTTGGGTAAGAAACCTTGGTTAACATTGAAACACTGCGAACAGAGGCTCTCTCGACAACGCCTTTTGAGGAGTTTGTCAGGGCAAGGCTTCGAATTTTCTTTTTTTAATCAAACAAATATTAGCACCAAAGTGGTAAATATTCAACAAGAAATATACCACTGTTTGGTTAACCATGGAGGAAGGAACGAGGTCAGATGAACTTTTACACTCCTCGTTCCTTTTGCGTTAAAGGATTAGCGATGGTGATTTGGAGAAAGCATACCATGAAACATCTATCGGTAAGGTACCGAAATGGATTCATTTTAGGATGATTTGATTGTTTAGGATCGCATAGCGTCCGCCTTTCTGCAGAAAGATACATTGCACATTGGTATAACCATAGCCACCAAATCAAAATCAAACAGATGTTTCCGTTTGAAATAGGAACGCACTGGCAAACTGATCGTGTTTGGAGCGGGGCAAAGCATACACACGTGCCACTAAAATCAGAGTCTGTTGTCAGACCATTAGGGACCATTAGAAAAACGATGCAGGTACGGGTTGCGTGTGTGGATTGGGAAAAATAGTGCATGACGTCCTCATTCTGTGCAGTTAATTTCAACGTACCCTCACGACGTTTCTGCATCGCACGTCAAATTGGTAAGTTCGCGTATGGACTTTCTCGAGAAAAATTTCGGCCAAAATTGAATCTTATAAACTTCCAAATGTTTTGAATTTTTAGATGTGGTTTGGAGATAATGTTAATAATGTCATGAGAACAACAATAACAAAGGTATGATTGGGATTGGATTGAATTTTTGAGCCAAACACCTAACCGGCTAATAATAAACTAACAACAGCGAAGATTTGTGTTGCTTCAAGTTGCAGGGGAGGAGGGCATCGTACAACCCGTCCATCATAAACTCTGATCCCCTTAGCCAAGTGTACACATTATACGCGATACACAAACGTGACCTGGACCGTTTTCTAACGGTCCCTAATAACAGTTTGGTGATAAGTAATCAGATGATGTTGAACAGCTTTAATGTGAGGAAGGGAAATAGAAAATTTTGAGTTTTTCTCATTTTGTGAATAGGATTGTTGTAGCTGTGCGCAAAGAAATCAATGGTTTGCAGTGAATCTTAACAGGATTCGAACTGCCTCCAGCCACAAGACTAGCTCGGCGG
This sequence comes from Pycnopodia helianthoides, assembly GCA_032158295.1. NCBI lineage: Eukaryota > Metazoa > Echinodermata > Asteroidea > Forcipulatida > Asteriidae > Pycnopodia > Pycnopodia helianthoides. The sequence goes on from CM063259.1 coordinate 5,727,045, forward strand.
TAATGACATCTGCTCTAGCATAGATTCAACTGCCTTCCAAGTGATATGCCAGTGGATTTTTTTTGTTTAAATCAAATTTTCATGCTGTATTTCCCAAAGTCTTCCTTAAAACCCTGCCTGCCAGCACACATGAAGATAGACAAAAGCCGAGGACAACATAGACACCTGTTGTTGTTGGTTTTTTAAACACATGTAAGAGGAATCAATGGATTTGGTTATACAGTTGGGATAGTTAACAGGGTAGTTAGTGACAGTTCATTATGACAATCCAAGAGAAGATTCAAACCTGAGTTTATGTTAGTACATACAGAACAGACACAATAAATAAATGTTAAAAGCCCCACAGGGGTACGCCTAAACTATCCTGGATTCTGATTGGCTACTCGTCTCATCTGCAATCATTCTGATTGGCTGGGGCAACCACGTGGCGGTAATAGTTTTCCAGTGGGCCAAGACACAATGATAAAAGGACATCGGTGCAGAGAGGTAGGGTGTGCCGGACCCCCGAGGCTAATTGCAAGAGACCTACCAGCTTCCTTTGAGCTTCTTCCATCTTACGCCGGTTTTCCTCCATGATCTGCTCCAGCTTTTCCCGTTTCCGCCTCTCCTCCTCCTGGAATTGCAGTCGGAAAAAAAAGAAATTTCAAATTATATTTACAGTTTATCTTAAAGGCAAAGTATACCTTTGGTTTTTGGAACCATTCAATTGTTTTAATTCCATGTAAATGTAGATATATACAATAAAACTAACCTGTGAAAATTTTGTTTCTAAAGGTGGTCGCGTTTTTGAAATATCGCACAAAATCCGCAGCAAATTATGTCCAGGCATAAAGAATAATCCCTAATAAGAATACACGATCTGAGAAACGTTTCTGACAGATTCACATTTTTGGGAAAAAAAAACTTACATATTTTTCCATATCCACATTATTTTAAATTGAAATATTTCTCAAAATGCTTTATACTATCGAAAGTTGCTGTACTTCAAACCAAGTCAGTTTGTATTGCCATTCATTTTGAGAGTGATTACCAATCGTTTACCTTCTCTTTAATACTCATTGGAATTCATGCTCAAAATTTCCCTTTTACCAGGGATTATTGTTTGATCCCCAATTTCAGACCTTTGTCCATTTGTCTGACAATGCAGGGCTTACGGAAGAGAGATAAGCTGCCATTGCTCTCTCAGCATTGGAGCATTGTATATCGGGCGGTCAGGTTAGCGTAGTGGTATCTTTGCTCGCCTTCCACCTCTAGGTAGGACCACAGTTCAAATCTCGCCGGGGGCACTATGTGAAATGGGTTTTCAGTCCCTACCTAATTGCGTGGGTTTTTTTTTGCCTGGAATAATTCTCTGGGTTTTTTCCTCCTAAAACTAAAGCTTCCTTCCTTGTCTTCTCTCCATGGGGTTCTTGGCTAGTATAGTGATTAAAATCATTTTTCTGAGAATCTTTGGCTTCACAACTAGAATTTATAAACAAATACAACAGTGGATATTGACCCCCCCTCCCACTTCCCCCTAGCATTTTGTTTGTACCCTTGTGAAAATGTTGCACCACCCCATACCTCTTTGGCCTGCTGCGCCTCAAGTTCTTGTTGTTTCTTCTGCTCCATCTCTTCCAACATGGCTGCCTCCATGATTCGTTTTGCTTCTTCGACACGACGGAGGACCTCTGCTTCGATATCATCCTTTCGCTTCTCCAGCTCCTGCTCTACCCGATTGGCGACCATCTCCTCAACACGTTTGGCAACTTCTTCTTCAATGAGACGAGCTTCCATTTCCTGCTGACGGCTGTGAGAAGAAAAAAAACAGGAAGACAAGAGAATCAATTCATTGAACCAGGTATTAACAATCTTTGGTAAAAAAAAACTAAGGCTAGGGTGTAACATCGGTTTAACCCTCCTACTGTCAGTGACTCTTGGCAACATTTTCCAGTGAGTTGACCAACCATTTGAAACCATTCGACTGCCAAGGTTGTGTACGGTGGCACAACTGTGCACAGAACTAACTGTGTACTGTGTACATGCATTCCCTCATGGTATCATATTTCAGGCTGGCACAGTTGATCTATCATTCAAAACCACTTGAATGGTATTGAATGGTCAGACAGCAAGAGGGTTAAAATCCGTTCAGAAATCGAGCCCTGGCCAGTAGCCATCCTCTGAATATCTATTAAAATTGTTGCAGCACCCGCTGTGGTGTAGTGGTAAGACATACTGCTCTAGAATGGCAAAAGTCATGGGTCTTATCTCACCCCGAGCAATACATGTATGCCTCTACAATCCCGGCCAAAATGCTTGGGCCACCCGTTCCTATAACGTTACAATAACCATACAATAACCATTCCCTGTCTCACAATAAACATTCTCTCCCCCGTCCCCCGTCCCCCGTCCCCCCACTCAATGTTGACTGGAACGCAGAAGACCGTGCAACAATGTGATTCAACATTGAAAGGGGGCAGGGGGGCCCATGAGATATGGCCGGGATTGTAGATGTTTTTCACAGAACTCCGGAAAGTACCGAGTGCTCAACACACATCGGTGTATGTGTAAAACAAAACAAAAATGATCTTGAACATAATATGTTAAACAGTTTGATTTCACTGTGTTACAATTCAGAGATAATAATCAAGTGCTTTTTGGAGCACAGGGCATAACAAATTTACCACAACAGCAAATTCGCATCAGGGTTCTGCCCACAGTGGTCGGTGCTCAAAAAAACCTGCCCTGCACTCAGGATTCCACAACCACCACTGGCAGAATTTAATTTGTTTCCAACCACCACACATTTTCAAAATCTTTAAATTACACTTGCAATTTCCTTTCGAAGGTTTTAAAAGAAATGTAAAATTGGGTATTTACCAGTAAAAATGCTATCCCAAGTCATTAATTTTGAGTACTTCTTTTGATTTGAGTCTATTTATGATCTACCGTGTAACTGATCCATCTCGCGATGGTTTCCATGGAAACATTTTTCCACCACTTAAGAAATCATGGGCAGAACCCTGTCACATTGATTAATAACTATCCAATAGATGGATTGCAATACGCAGCATTGACCACCATCTTTGATGAATTGTGCACGCGTGAAGAGCTATCATTGGCTGAGAGTCGTGCGTAGCGCGTACACGCGTGCACTTTTCCATCGTTTTACATCAAGGATGGCGGTCATTGACGCGTATTGCAATCCATCTATGGCACTCTGAACTTTCTAAATGAAGTTTCAATATAAATTTCCTCTCTTGAGATTCTTACATTTTCCGTTGTCTCTCAATCTCCGCTCGTCTTTCCTCTTCCTCCTTCTTCTGTTTCTCCTCGAGCTCGTTCCGTTTGCTCAGGTCCCGCCCGAAGATATCAACGATGGGACTGTTCCGTTCTGACTTGGAGTGTGACCGTCTGTGGCGACGTTCCCGGTCTCGATCCCGATCTCGTCTTTCTTTGGATTTGGAGCGTGATCGCTTCCGTGAGCTGTGGGAAGAGGAGTCTCGTCCCTTGGATCGGGAGCGAGATTTCCTGCTGTGTTTGTGTTTCCTCCTGGGGGAGGAGCTGCGACTTCTTGAGCGTGGCATTTTGGACAAATGTTTTGTTTAAATTTTGTTTTCAAGCTGGGAGGGGGGGAGTTTATTGTTTGCTATAAAGGTCTGCTCCCTAAATTAATTTCAATCTTCAGACCTGAAATTAAAAACATAACTCTGCTAATTAACGTGATTAATAACAAATAAACATATGAAATAAATGTTCTCTACAAAATATCTGATGATGCCTTATTCTATGCCAACTGGTGTAGGGTCGAGCATAGAGAATGGGTCGAGCATCTACTTTTTTTTTCCTAAAAAAATAAAAGCGGAACTTGTGACTTCCATCCAGTGAGCTAACCTTTTATTAAACCATTTCTACATTCCAATCTGAACAAAATAAGCCGATCTGTAAAAGAAGCCATGTTGACACACTTTCTAGGATTGACCAGAATCACGAAACCACAATCCACAGGTAGGTGTGGTGGCATAACAAAGCAAAATGTATAACAAATTGTTCAAGTGGATTTAAAATAAGTTCAACTTACAAAAAGGGTATCAATCATTCTCCCAGGGCTAGCATCTAGGGCTAAGCCTAAGATTTCAAGAAAATTAAGGTCAAATTTTTTTCTTCTTTTACTTAGTTTTTACTGAGTCTGAGGTCTACATTTTTTCTGTACCTTTGTATTTTTTATCGACTTTTCTAGACAGGTACGGTACCATGGGGGAACATAATTAAGGAAGAAAAAGTGGTAGCCGGATACAGCATTTTTGCCCGACAAGAAGTGGGGATGATCGATGATCATTTGGATGGGCATGTTATTGTTAATGTTATGGTCATGATGGTTTTGTTTAACATGTTTACAAACTTTCAGTTTCAAAGCCTTTTCACTTATTTATTGTATTGAAAAGCAATAAATATTGATGAAGATTGAAGAAATACTAGGTCGGATACAAAAAGTTTGCCCAGCCTGTAAACATGGTAAACGCATTATAACATGTTTGAAAGAACTTAAACCATTTCAAGTGTGGAAATGGGTTCACAAATTCGGGTTCACACACACACCGTGGAGGTAGCACACACACAAGCACTCAAAAACAACAAGCAGCCAAGGGCTGTCGAAGGGGGCAACTTTGGGGGCGAAATGACATTTACCATTTCGCATTACCGACTTGCAATTTATACACAACAAAAATCAAAATAATTACCTTATTTGTCACCTTCTCTTACAACCTCCGACACGAATCATTTGTCCTCTATTCTGTGATTAGTTTGCATCTAATTTTGTTTACATATTTAAAGCAATTAAGGCAAAAGACGCCGTAAAAAATGTTCCAGAGTTTAGTGCCGCGCTGTAATTTTCCACAAAATTTTGACTAATGATAGAGCGCCACCCTGCGACAGGGCGTATACAGTTTATTTATTCCTTTATTTTTGTGTGGGGGTCGGAGGTGGGGTGGGGGGGGGGTCGGAGGTGGGGTGGGGGGGGTGGAGGTGGGGTGGGAGGGGGGGTCGGAGGTGGGGTGGGAGGGGGGGGTCGGAGGTGGGGTCGGAGGTGGGGTGGGAGGTAGTCTGTTGAAGAAGTGTGGCTATTGGAATTTTGTAACTAGTTTTGAATTGGTGCTAGGGCCAACTATGGACCAACCCAGATCCAAAGTATGCAGGTGTCTTATTTTTGATTGTGAGCATTAAAAAAAATACCATGTATGTAGCAAATCATAGCCTCATTCAAAGCTCAAAAGTGGGAACCCCAAAACAGGCAGCCTCAAGTACATTTATTTGAAAATGTCATTCTGTTCACAATCACCCACCAAATTGTCAGACCCCCCCCCTCCCCCCAAAAAAACCCTAACAACAAACCACCCCAACAAACCGAAGACGGACACGCATTTGTTTTGTTTTTTTGCAAACAAGAGGAGACTGCATAGCACTTTAAAATAGTTTGTACATTGTTTTTCAGTTTCCTACGTCACCAGAAAAGAGAGGAACAAGGAGAAAATCGGCTGAAAAGAAGTTGAAACAGTTGAAGGGTTAAAAATGTTCCATTGGATACATTTCAATTATATCATTGTGAGAACTAAAAGCATCAAAACTGCAGCTTTAAAAAATGAACAGACTGCCACACTAAATCCCAGTATTTGTTTTATTGCATGGAGGTGTGTGTGAACTGAAATTACTCCGTGCAAAACAAGTAAGTTAACTATTTTGTTGATGTTCTTCATCTTATTATTTTATAAGGCCATTGATACAAGAAAACAACATAGGCAGTCAAAATAAGATAAAACTGATATAAATACTGTGATGCAAGGAAATTTGCAAAGCGCCCTCAAGCAGTAAAAAATACTGTCTGGTTGCATATTATAATGCACTATGGTACAAAGAATTAGTCAAATTCAAACAAAAAGGATAGTCAATGCGCAAGCAATATTGAAATAAATTATTTATTTCACACAAAAAAAACAAAAAAAACAATGATTTAAAAAAAGACTACTGAACAGAAGCAGTCGCCTTTGGACTAAAATGTTTGTTTTCTTAAAACATTGTTTACTATTTAGGTCGGTACCAAACATTAAACCTGCATAATTCCAATGAAAAACATCCTCAATTACATAGTAGTAATACAAATTTCAAAAATATTTACATTCTAAGGGTCTTTCTAAAGTATCAAGTTTTAACATTTGAATATTGACTTTTCACAAATTTATTTGAACCACCCAGATTCAGCCAACCCATTTTTCAATTTTCCCTACCAGATGAAGACCATTGGGTATGTGATTCTCGGCATAAAGTCACATCTTGTTGTAGTAGTCTGTCAGAAAAACTGTAGTTAATGCCACTTTGAAATTGGAAGAGCCGGTCATAAACTTCAAGAGTGTCCAGTTTCATAAAATCTATAAGACCCCTTGCATAATGTAGTCACCAGCTCAAACATCATCCTCAATGAGGTAAAAGGAAGAACAAAACTCTGCCTAATTTACAAAATTCATCTGTCGTCATTGACAATGAATCTCTGTTGCACCACTCTGGGAATCAGATTTCCTGTTTGTTAATGTGCAGTGTGTATTTTAGGTGACATGTGCATGGTTAGATGCCATGGCACCATATCTCCACATGCAAATTGACTACCAAGGTGATCATGGGCAGACAGAAGCCGCCATGTGTCGTTAGTGCATGGGATCTATAATAGAACAGTTTGTTGGTCTTAGTTCTGTTCTCCCCTGTTGAACTTTGGTTTCCCTTGGCTTCAACCTCCATAGTCTGACCCCAGGACCGGGCCCAATTTCATAGAGCTGCTTAAGCAGAAAATATTGCTTAACAAATTTCTGCTCAGCAGCGATGAGCAAAACACCAGTCACAAATTGTACAGGTGACATGGTAGTTTGGCTGGTAACCTTCTTTTGGTAAGCACCATTTTGTTGTGCTAAGCTACTTTCTGTGCTTAAGCAGCTCTATGAAATTGGGCCCTGGTCATAAACTTCAAGTGTCCAGTTTCATACAATCTATAGACCCCTTGCATAATGTAGTCACCAGCTCAAACAGCAACCTCAATGAGGTCAAAGGAAGACGTTTCATTCGCCGAGAGTTACGCATGACGCAGACGCATTCTCATTGTTTGACCTCAGCAAAGGCTGCCAGTGCAGAAGGGTCTTATAGGCAGACTTTTTTTTCTGCTGAGCAAAATTTCAGTTTCATAAATTTTGCACAGCTGCTTAAGCACAAAAAGTAGCTAAGCACAACAAACTTAATGCTTACCAGAATAAGGTTACTTGTCAACATACCATTTCCCATTTTGTGCCTGATATTCCTGCTCATTTCTGCTAAGCAGGAAATCGTTAAGCAACATTATCTGCTAAAGCAGCTCTATGAAATTGGGCCCTGGAAACCAAAAAGGTAAGCTACCGATATCTTGCCAGCGGCTCTTGTAAGCAGGGCCCAATTTCATAGAGCTGCTTAAGCACAAACAAATTAAGCTTACCAGAATAAGGTTACCGGCCAAACTACCTTGTCACATGTACAATTTGTGACTGGTATCCTGCTGATTTCTGCTCAGCAGAACATTGTTAAGCAATATTTTCTGCTTAAGCAGCTCTATGAAATTTGGCCCAGGTGCTCGATGCACCAATTGAAGCGTCTATTGTGTAAATGCAACACACTTTCACTGAGGGTTTAAAAAGTACATACATATTTCTGCTTTTTGTTTTCCTTGAATAATAAGCACAACAAACTGTATTAGTACACAGATTTATGAAAATGGGCCCTGTATCAACAGAAAAAAAGACATTGATTCAAAAAGAGTGTTTTCAGAAATGCACATTTTATGAATTTACATTACTCATTTCCAAAGTGACCACCGAACCACCACACTTCATCAAATCTCATCCAATACTACATTGTACACTCCACATGAAAAACTATCAGATATACTTCACCTGTAATAATATTTACACAAGTTGTTTCAAGAAGGCGCAAAAAAGAGCCTAACTTTCAATTCGGTTTTATTTGTTTCTTCTTTGTACAAAAACACACCTGCAATTCTTACAAAAATATGTTAAAATTTCCACCAAAAAATAATCCAATACAATTACTTTCTGGAATAAATGACAATCCTGCATCTAATACAAAGACCAACCTATTTAAATTAAGACGTACACTCCTGCAGCAAAACATTCTAAAAATAAACCAGCTACTTTCCGAGTAAAATAAAATAATACAAAAAGAGATTTAATTTTGTGGATCATCAATTTTTCATCAGTGGGGAATGTAGGGGGGGGGGGGGTTGAGACTAACTGCATGACAGTGTCATGTGACCTGAACGATCAAGGTGTTCTATCAACAGTGCATTTGAAGTCACCCTTTCCAACCTCATTTGTGGACAATGGTAGAGGGTTAGGGAAAATACGAAGGATAGATTGGGTGGGGGGTGGGGTTGCATTTTGGAAACCTCTGCGGACACATGCTTAAGTTTTGGTGTCCTCCTCTACAGGAATCACAAGTTGTGTATTTCATTGTTTTTCTCAGTTGCAATGCTCAGAGCGAGATGAACATCCTTGATATCCTAGACAGGACAATTCCACATATCTAAGATGAAGGAGGGGGGTCACTTACCAGGGTTGTGTTTTTTATGGGCTGTGAAGAAAAAAACACACAACTTTACCAAGTGTACAAAATCTTCTACATCTGTCTTAGCATTGGACAAGGACAGGGTCAACACGACCCATTAAAACATCCAACCCTCTGATAAAGTGAAACCAATCCAGCCATCTGTTTATTGTGAATATATTAAAGACTATTATTGTTTATATTCAAGAATATTATTGTTTGTATAAAGAATATTATTGTGTTATTTTTACACACATGTAGGCTAAGCACTGCATACCCAATGCTTCCCCCTTGACCCCCAGTCCTTTTTCTATCAAACAAAAAACCAAAGATGGCGGAGTTAACAAAATAATGAAAAGAATATTCAACAGGAGTTTCTTTAAAATGACTAAAAGCTAATGCATAACAATGGGCTCTGGATTATAGAAAGTTCCATTGTGTAAAAACAAAATAAAAGCTGTATGTTTTGATAACATAATGAATTTGCATGATAAAAAGGAAACTCGTTTTGGGTGAGGACTGTCAAAACTTGTGCCAGTTGCAGGCCTGCTACTTCAAAGTGAGGTGTGGGGGGGGGGGGCAATGGAGGCAACAGCCCCTTGCCCCATGCCTTGGCGCTCTCTCGGACAAGTTCTAATACACCTGTTTTATTTCCTTCATAGAGGTGTCCTTTAACCCTCCAACTGCCAGTGACTCTTGGCAACATTTTCCGGTGAGTTGACCAACCATTTGAAACCATTTGACTGCCAAGGTTGCACAACTGTGCACAGAACTAACTGTGTACTGTGTATGTATGCATTCCCTCATGGTATCATATTGCAGGATGGCATAGTTTATCTATCATTCAAAACCACAGTGAATGGTATTGAATGGTCAGACAGCAAGAGGGTTAGTAAGGGAAAACATTGTCTTGCCTTTACAAGAATTATATAAATCAGGCCTGCATTTGGAAGACTAAATCTACCTCCCTTTTACTAGACTTAGTGTGATGGCTCTCTCGCAATCTGAACGCCTTATGTCTAGATCTTGGACAATACGACTTCTGATGTCCTTCGTGAATGCTTGAACACAAACATCAAATAATATTTGGTTTTAATCATTAGTTGGTGTCATATGACAATGAATGTGTGTATGACAAACGTCCAAAGTGCACAATCCACCACACTTCAAAGCTAGTCTATTTAAAATGATATAAAGAGTGAAGATGGAAAACAAAAATTTGTTGGCTCCTCACCAACAATTAAATAAAAATGGAATGGAAAAAATAATGTTAGATAACTACTGTGGTCAGATTTTCACATTTTGGGTTTTCATCTTATTCTTGAAGACAGCAAAATTGGGTTGAATGTCGCCCTTCTGGGGAAAAAAAATTAAAAATATAAACCCATCAAAATATATACATTAAGACCTTATGCATATGATGTCATCACAGAGGTCAAACGAAGGTCACTCACTGGTCCATCCTATACAGTGCACCTATAAAGACAAGAGTTTTCATTGTTCCATCTAAAAGATGGCAACAGGCTGACATCAATGCATAAGGGCCCATTGTACCTTCCCTAAAAATCCCCAAGCCCCCTTGCCATCCCAACTCTTCCCTCCCTCCCCCCCATCCCCAACCCTGCATCCCTAAAGTTATCACACCATCAATTCCCAATGCTTTTCAGCATCTTCAAGATTGTGTTGGTGTCGTTGACCAGCTGGTTGGCGCTCTTGTAGACGTTGGTGATGTGGCCGTCCCTGAAATATACCTTGAGTGTGTCGCTGAAGTTCTTGGAGGAGCTGATGAACTCTTTCTTGTGCGCCTCCAGCACCTGACAAGATGAAGAAGAAGAGTTAAACGATAATAATAAGTTCTTAGAAAATCGCTATTCCAGATCTCAGCTATTTTCAGATCACAGGGCTGTGACAAGCATCAAACCTCGTGAGATAGATAGAACATTCCAGAAAAAGGATGATCTAACATCAAAAAACCAAGAATACTAAAAAGTTTAAAATAAGTGTCTAAATGATTGAATAGCGTTGAACAATCTGACTTGAGATGGCAGCTCATTCCAAAGACCCGAAGCATTGTCACCAGACCAGCACAATTTACAGTTCTATATCAGAATGGCGCATTCAGAGCCCAAGGGTAGGCCAGGCCAAGTACGCATTCACTGAGGTAGCTCGATAGATTTGCAGCATTATCCCTTAACCCATTGGAGGCTGTAGCGACCACAAATAGCCTGTACCAACGTGAGAGTAGGGACCGCTAACGACCACAAGATCTGACCTACTTCTCCTCAACCACAAAGGCCCAAATAAAAGAAAAGGTCAAGTCCTGAAGTGACATTTTCCAATGTTTACCATCTTTGCGTGATTGAAGTGTTTCTGTGTGCAGTCACTTTGTGTTTTATTCAACCTCCTTCTAAAAATGATGATTTCTCTTGACTGTGCCCTTTTAAGATCCAAAAGGATGTATTGTGTTGTAATATTAGCCTTTGAGAAAGACTCTGCTAGGATTGAAATGTGAGACCATTAAAAAAAATTGCTTTTGAAAAAAAAAAATAATAAATCCATATCTTACCTTTTTACGTTCTTTGAGTCGATTTCCTCCGTGCTCTCTGATGAGTTTGTTCAAAGCTTCTAATAAATCTTTGATTCCACTTGCCACTCCCTGTTGACAAAAGAGATGCATTTGAGCTTTACAACCATCTCGGCTTGGGGTCTCATTACAGTTCACGACTTCAGGGATTTTGTGCACGTTCAACAAGAGTGCTAATTAGTAATACTTCTTATACAGCCGACAATATCCTAGTAGCTAGATCTTCCTCTTCTCGCCTATGTCGAGAACAAGACTTATTTAATTTCCAAAGTACTGTGAAGCAGCCACTCGCTCATCTACTTCCATCCGTCCAGGGATGCCATTTGGTGGTTTAAACAGGGGGCTAGACCAAGGCATTTTACAAAATGATTTTCCCTGTTCATCAGGCATACTTAAAGGAACGTTACAGAATTGGTAAGAAAAAAACTTGTAAAATTTACTTTTTGATCACAGATTTACATAGAACTTACACAGTCCAATGATGATGATGGAAGAAAACATCCCTTGAAATATTTCTGTCTGAAATGCCATATTTGATGAGAAATGAATAAACTAATTTTCCGATTAGAGTTTATCGCTCAGTGAGCGTTTTGTTCATTTGTTGAATCTATATGATTTCATGCAAATGTGTAATCGGTTTTTCACTATTTTCTCGTGACCCAGATGGCCGATCGATCTCAAACTTCTACACATTTGTCAGTTTATGTATATGGTGGATTACATAAAGTGCTTACACAGCCAGCAACTGTTTTGTTAGCAAAACCAATTCTGTAATGTTCCTTTAAACCATTCCTCAAACTTTTTTCAAATCCCTGGGGAGCTTATTTTAGCGCCAAGGGATTAAATTGAACACAATAGGTTGGATCAGTGGTTCTTTCCCTGCCTTTCACCTTTATAGACTTCGCTTTAAATCCCACCTCAAACCGGAAACTTTTGTGTTGATTGGGTTTTCAGTTCCTACCTATAATTGCGTGGGTTTTTCCCACTGGGATTTTTCTACCATGTCTAAAACTGAAAGTTTGTTCTCGTTTCCTGTTATTCATCCTGTTATTGCTAATGACCATGTTAACGCTAATTGTGCCATTGGATGTGTAATAAATAAAAATACTGTCTCAGCCCTTCAGGCTCCGACTTATACACCTGGGTTAAGAGAAGCAATTTGTGGCGAAGTGTTTTGCTCAAGGGCACAAGTGTCACGACCGGGAATCGAACCCACACTCTGATGACTAGGCCATCAGAACTTGAGTCCGATGCATTAGACCGCTCGCCCACAACACCCATTATGAAATCCATCAATCAATGCCAGAACAGAAGAAGATAAAAACCAAAACCTTAGACTGTTCCAAATCACTGATCTCTTTTAACCTGACTGCATAAAGGATCACCTCACGCAACGAGCTGAGGGTAACATGGAGACATGTTTCTATTCCCATACGAGAGGAACACCAGAAGAACACTCCAAGATTGCAAATGGAATGCAACAATATTGCTCTTACACCTTCAGCATTGCAAAAAACCTGAGGCGTGTTTTGGCCACCTCGACCAGAAACATGTTTTAGCCTCGGTCATTTGTCATGTTGGATTAGCATCTTCGTGAGTTCGTCTGTGCCCCCAATGACAAAGCTGCTGTGACGACACTTAAACTAAGTTGTTGGCTTGGTTAGACTTGGTTTTAAGAAGGCGAATCTACAAACTAACAAAAAGTGTCTACTAACTTTTAAAAAAAATAACATTGAAGCTCACAAAAAATCAACAGGAACTTTGAGTGAGACTTGGCCTCACAACTTGTTGCATTCTACAACCATTAGACCACAGAGCTTGCACGATTGGTTTGAATCTCCCATCAATAATAATTTCTGTACAAATTCTACTCACTTGATTGTTTGTAGAAACTTCGGCCTGTCTCCGATCTCGTCGGGGAGCCTTGCCAGGATTTTCTTGAGCTCCTTGGCTTGCTTGTTGAGAATCTGAAACTCCTTCTCCGGCCGTCTCAATGTGTATTCTAGAAGGAAGGAAGGAGGACACAATGCAGACTGAATAGATGAAGATCTTATATACGTAACATGCACCTACAATCCATTATTAGAAGATCTCAAAATACTACTACAAAAAAAACCCTGCCAATTTTCTTGGGCGTTCACACTGGACTTAAAAAATGGCAAAGTAGAGCAGGCACCAAGCTTTTTAAGCACTTTGATACAAGGCTTAAAAGCACCTAATAAGGGGCCATCATCATTCATTCAGCATTCAGACACTAAGGCCCCCCCAAAAAAGGGTTGTGTTTCCGGTTCCCCGACCGACCCTAGTTTTTATGCCGCGACCCTAAACTTTTTATTCGGCCTTTAAAAAAAAACGGGGATAAAACGGGGAAAAAACGAAAAAACAAAAACAGAAACCTATTTACCTGGAAGAAAATATCTGACTTTTACCAATTTACCATGTTTTAGGCAACATTTGAAATAAAAACCAGAACATATCAAGAAGAATTTACCGATATCTCCGTGATTTGCGCCTGCGATGTCTAACGACTCGACTACGAGGGAAAAATACCCACAATGCAATGCGGATCGCGCAAGTGTGTACACGGCGCTGTGTGAAGCGCATTCCACAGGTTTGCGCAATCTGATTTTTGCAAAATCGGCCGCTTAAATTGCCTATCTAAAGAGCGCAAACTGAAGATTGCGCACAATTTGCAAGGTCGGGCAGATTAACTGCCAAATCTGCAGAGCGCAAACTACTGTTTGCGCGCAATTTTGCCTAATTCGCTGTGCAAATCCGTTGATTGCGCTCAACACATGAACGATCGTGGACGTATCGTCAATCGTATCGGAATAAAAAAAAAACGCAAAATAAAAAAACTTTCCGACCTACCGACCCTATTTTTAAATGACATGTAATCGGAAACAGAGCCCTTTTTTTGTTTGGCCTAAACACTAAACACTAAATCATGTAAATAGAAGCGATAAGATTCAACCGAAGATGAGTTATCAATATCAATGTAGTGATTTGTACAGACCAATTTTTTTAGCCTGCAAGGGCAAGTGGCTGCGCCTCCACTGCTGGGACGCTGGCAGTGCAAGGTTTTTTTACACAAGACATGGAAAAACCGTTGTTTTTTAAACTTTTAATGTGAATTAAGTGTCTTTCTCATCGATTTACACAATTTAACTGACAGGAAAACTGGGCAAAATGAGGATACTTACTAGTGAATACAGAATTTCTGTTGAAAAAACCTTGCTGATTTAATACATTTTGAACCAGGCGGTGCAGTTTCCGTGTAGTATCACACTGAAACTCACCTATTATCTGCGCCGTTTTCAGGATTTAGTTTCTGTTTACTTTGCAAATATTCATGATCAGTATCCTACATGTTATGTCATGCTGTCCTGTCAGGGAAATTCTGTAAATCGTTGAGCAACACACCTAATTATCATAAAAAGTTAAAAAGACGACGGTTTTTCCATGTCTTTATGTATAAAAACCTTGCGGTGACAGTGTCCCAGCAGTGATAGCGCAGCATGCAGCACTTGCCTGTATGGATTAGTCTTTTGTAAAAATTTCACTGTGCTTTAGCAATCAAGATTAGTAATGGTACACTCCTGGGAGATTAATCACACATGTACATGATGTAAGCTCTTTGTGAAATCAAATTGAGGTCTAGAATCCCTACACACCTTCCCTGTCATGGGCAGCAAGCTTGAGCAGACACTCTGTCAGATTCACATCGGCCAATCTGGCGTCGAGGATTCCACTGATAATGTCCTGACTGATTCCGGGGTTCTGTTTCTCCGCTTTTTCAAATGCTGCCCTCAGCGTCTGCGCAGCGGACAGGTCGATTTTCTCAAGCTGTGCAAGTTTAAAGACGATGTGCAGGATTGGTATCAATAATTTTAAATGGCAAAACAAGAATCAATAGTTTAAATCTGGAATTCCACTGATTACAATCGTCCAAGATATAATCTTCCAGAGAAATGTTTTGTGTAAAATAAAAGTTAAATTGATGACAAGCCTAGTACGAACAAGCACAAAATCCCAGCCAAAATATCGAGTCACAGGCCTCATCTTTGAGAGGGCAAGGACATTTTCATTTTTTCACGGGCACTTCCATTGGGTGTATTGAAGTCTACGGGAAACTTTTGATGGGGCACCAAGGCCAAGACCAGGGCAATAGAGGCCATGGCCCATGTGTAAATTCCAGGCCTGTGTCAAGGCCGAGTCGAAAAGTCCCGAGTCCTAGTCTTTTTGCCGGTGTGACTCAAGTTGAATCCGAGTCACCACAATCATGACATGACTCGGACTTGAGTCATACACAGCAGTGAACTTACACTAAGTTGTAATCTCTCAAAGGATCAACTTCAAGATTATCCATGTTCTAGGCACATCATAAGCAAGCTCCTAAATACTGTATATCACAGTTAACAAAAAAAAAATTGCTTCATTTATAGCACACACATCCTAATAGCTAAGCGTCACTGGGCAAACATTAAGACCAATCCTGTTACTTTCTCAACTCCTTGAGGCATACAACCCCAAGCTGCTTAAATAAGTGAAAATCAAAATTAAAGAGAAAAATTGAAATTATATTTTCAATTCAATAATAGAAGGGAACTGTGTGTGCAGTTCGTTGTTAATGGTCAACCTTGTTTCAATAGTCCACCTCTGTGCCCGATGGGGAGATGGCAAAAGATTTTCTCTTTGATTTCAACTAAAACAGTTGCATGCTGGAAAGCCAGGAAAAGCCAGTGAAAACTCCTGAGCTGGGAGAACATTAACCCTCTTGCTGTCTGACCATTCAATACCATTCACTGTGGTTTTGAATGATAGATCAACTATGCCAGCTGCAATATGATACCATGAGGGAATGCATGTACACAGTACACAGTTAGTTCTGTGCACAGTTGTGCCACCGTACACAACCTTGGCAGTCGAATGGTTTCAAATGGTTGTCAACTCACTGGAAAATGTTGCCAAGAGTCACTGAGAGTAGGAGGGTTAATCTAAAATATCTGCTTCACTTGAGGCATTACTTTGCTCTTCAGTGTATAGGGTATATTAAATAGTCAGTCAACATTCAAAAATCACTATTTGGGTGGTGGGTGGGTGGGTGTCAAAACAATTTCGAAAAAAGATCATTCTAAATGGCCCCCTTGTGTATAATGACTTTTGATTGATTGATTTGCTTGTTTGTCATACCTCATCCAGAATTGGGAAGAGCACTACATGAAGCGAAAACGACACAACGGAAGATGTGTCATTGTCATCCTCCATGGTCATTCTGGGGCATACAGTTCACTCCTTCGCACTCTCACAAAAGATGTTCTGTTTTATCTGCAATGAAAACAAAAAATTCAGAAAACTGATCTGTAGATCTTCAAACTTCACACGAATTGCAAAAGCAAAGCAAATTTCCTTGCGTCACAATTGAAAACATGGCATACCCGATTGTTTGCGCCACCACAGCGATTGCTGTTAAATTTAGTACAGGAACTACAACTTTCTAAATCCCTGGGATGTGACAGTGCTCAAGCTACATGTAATTCAACAACACATTTTGACTTGTCTGACTCGACACATTTTGTCTGGCAGTGTCTGGATTTTGCACAATGTACATGTACATGTACATGAACATGAATCAGAGTTCTGCTCAGAGTGGTTGGTGCCGGAAAACCTGCCGGCACTCAGGATTCCCCAACCACCACTGGCAGAATTTTCTCTGTCCACAAATGAGCTAGGGTAAGTGATGACTGGGAAGAAAATCTCTGCATAAAAATGTGGGTTTCTATTCGGAAAATTAGTCAACTTGGTCTCAAGTCAACTCGGACTGAACATTTAAATGAAGTTAATATTTCTCAGTTAAGTAATTGCTTAAGTTTTCCTTAATAGATTGGTATTCTTTATTTTGTACTATAATTGAATGTATTTTCACTGGAAAGTTTTGTTTATATGTGATTTTCAACCAAACGTGTGAACTATAATTGTCCTACATTAATTTGTAAACAATTTATTTCGTGATACAGCCAATAATTACTTCCTGCCACTTCCCGTAAACCTGTTCTGTCCGAGATGACTTGGGACTGAGATGACTTGGGACTAGAGATTGGACTTGAGATGACTTGGGAGATGACTTGGGACCGAGATGACTCGGAAAGAGTTGACTTTGGACCGAGTTTACCATAACCCCTTTCAAATGCTTGTCTAGCTCTAAGTTAAACTAAAAGAATTTTTAAACATTCTTCAGTTCAGAGTTCTTGGCGTTAATCTAATACTACTGGTGTGTAGGTGGGAGACAGCTCCATGCAGTGGGTATATCGCTTACATGTATATACTCTACTTCGAACTGAATGAATTACCGGTTAATAATGATTAAATTTGTCATCATTTCTGACACTTTTTGCTTGTTTGGCATTAATATTAATATTATTTGTGACGGACTTTGATTTGGGGTTGACAACTCATGAACTGTCATATGACTGTTCCATCGCATCAGCCATGTCGACAGCCAGCCCCTAAACTCCTTTTCATATTGCCATTTTAAGTGTCTCTTTTGCAATTGACATAAAATAATGAAAACTAATCAATCATCATCACATTATTGACTTTTGTTGGATTTTTGTATTTGATTAATTTTGATGTGATTTGAAACAAAATTAGAAACAATTTATTTCCCCCACAAGAAAGACAGACTACAACTCACATTTTGATGCGGGCAAACTTGCAAACACCATGTAGCCGTTTCGAATAGCACACTACCGTCACGTCATTCTGAATAATACTTGAAAATGACCAACAAAAGAAGTAACTTTTCGACCCCAATGTGTCATCAAACACAACCGATGACCGATACGCAATAAACTAAACCGGGTGGAGTCGCTTATATCAACATCGTCAGTGCGCCTGCCAAATCAGTGTGGATAAAACTTTAATGTAGTCTGGGTCACTTACACGATATCACCGTTCATTTTCTGTTAGTGCGCCCTCTTGTGTTGATTGTTTTCCAACAACACTAGTCCTATCAAGCGTCCAATTCATTGTCTAAATACTGCATAAACCTCTCTTTCTTTCGAAAATAAATGAGGGAAATTGTGACAAGTAACGGTTTGTATAGTGAAATCAAATCAATCCAAACACAAACAATATAGAACTCATATAATATAAGCCATTTGTAGATGGTGGACATAATAAAATGACAAACAATGCTCTCCTACAGTGTCAACCATACATGTACATCAAAAAGGTTACTGGTTAGCCTCTCTTCCTCCCCCAAAATGCCTTCGAACATTATGTTCTGGGGGGGGGGGTGGTTTCTGAGTGGGCAGGATGACACAATTTAGAACACGACATAGGCTATACTTCAAACTCTTTGAATTAAGTAAAGACGCCCCAACAATGTATATTTCAAAAAGAAATTGTTTTAAATACAAAAGTTGGTATGGTGCTGGCCATTTTTGATGGTCTACTGGACTCAAAAGAGAATGCTGAATGGTTTAACCATCGCCTGATGCAGTGAGTTATTGCGTATTATTTCCACTAAACTCACCGAGTCCAAATGCTTTATCCGTCTTTGTTTCAGTATTGTCTATCTTGATCTTTATGAAGAGTTGGTACAGCTTGCTCCCCCTACCCCCCCCCCTTTCAATGAGGCTTCATCTTTTCCATAGTAACCCAATTACTACCCCACACCATTAACAATCTTTCAGTTTCACATCCTTTCTTTAAAGAACATTTTAGGGGGAATTATTCCATTGGTCATGTTGGTTACACATCTAGTGTTCCGACACCTCTATGTCCCGAGACCCCTATGTTTTGACACCCTTAGTGTATTTTCCTAACCCTAACCCTCATGACCCTTACCCTAGCGTATAAATCACAAGGGGTTTTTCGGAACTAAGGGTCGTTGGAACACAGGGGTGTCAGAATATAGAGCAGTCACCATCCCGTTCACTCACTGACAACCCTGTGGTTTGCTAAAGCCCTCACAGTAGGCCAAATAGATGGATTGCAATAGAGGTCATCGGCCGCCATCTTTGATGAATTGTGCATGCGTGAAGAGCTAGTTATTGGCTAAGAGTTGCGCGTAGCGCGTACACGCGTGCACTTTTCCATTGTTTTACATCAAAGATGGCAGTCAATGACGCCTATTGCAATCCATCTATACATAATGTTCTTAGTTTCCAAGAAAGCTCCATCTCTACCTTCTTCCAAGTCGGACCTTGTGGTTAGTCTAGTGTTACATTATCGTGTACACTATTTGG
Organism: Pycnopodia helianthoides; assembly: GCA_032158295.1. Taxonomy (NCBI): domain Eukaryota; kingdom Metazoa; phylum Echinodermata; class Asteroidea; order Forcipulatida; family Asteriidae; genus Pycnopodia; species Pycnopodia helianthoides. The sequence continues at coordinate 5,746,494 of CM063259.1, forward strand.
TCCCCAATCCAATTTTCTCAATTCTTTTCTCCAAGTTCTTCTCTCCCTGCTCCTCTTCTGTTTCTGTGATGCTTCTGTTCTTATTACAGCCATAGATTCGAAACAATACACAATCTGCCAATCAGACTAAATATTGTATGGCCAAATTTTTGCTGAAACTTGTTTTTTAGAGACTTCTTTTCAATGAACGAATTTCGACAGATGATTCTATTTCAAAACCAAAACATAAAAAGACCATTCACATAATATGCCACAGACAACGCACAAATTACACGTACAAATTACACGTACCACGCAAAATTGTTAGAACAAAGCTGATACTGTGATAGACTTGAGATAATGTTGGGATCTCGACAATAATTCATTTTTAGTGTTTCACAGGCAGATTCTTTTGAGCAATACCTCAAATAAAAGCTTATAACTTTCTCAAATCTTAAAAAAACATGCTATTTAAAATTAAAATCTAAATTTGGGGGCTAAATCGGCAAAAAATTAAGATCTAGCATCTATAAAGGAAAAGCTGATGTTCAGGCATGGCAATTGGGTACTTGGTCAAAAGTTAAACAGTGCATTACTTGGGCTGACCTACATGTGCAACTATTTTTATAGACTTTTCAAGCTATTTGAATAGAAATGTTGCCCTTTACAAAGGAGAAAATGCCTTGGTGCCCTTGCCCTTTCAAAAAAGAAGCATCAGGTCTTTTTATAGCCAAAAATCTGGCCAGCTTCGGCAACACAATCTTCCTATTTTCAGAGTTACAATGTACACCAATGTTTACTTTAAAAAATAGTGTTCATAAATAATAAGAAATAAATACATGAATAAATAAGTAAATAAATAAACAGACACATAAATAAACAAACTAACAAAAAATTAACACCTTAACACCTCCAACAAACAAACAAACAAATACATAAATACTTAGACAATGTTTTTTTACCTAAAAACGAACAAATAACAATTATGTGTTGTCAATGACATTATTGCACGAAAACAAAATAAAATCACAAAGTGCTCCATGTCATTTTTCGTTCAATAACTTTTCAAGTTACTTTTATTTTATAAATTTTGTTGCTTAAGTTTCCATGAAAAACGTCTGGGCATTGCTGCCAAAAGTGCATCAATAACTGGTAAACCGTTAAATATGTACATGACAAATTGCACATTTTCCGATTATCAAATAAAAAAAACACCGTGGCAACGTATTTACAATCAAGTATTTTTTTTCTCTAGATGGTTAACTCAGACTGAAAGGGCAACTGGTCTTTGGCTGACCACTGTACAGTAATCACAGAATTTATCAAAAATATATAAACATTTCCAGCCAGCCAGAAGCATTATTATAATTTTTTTCTTCTTCTCATCTTCATTACACATATTTTCAGGAAGACGTTTCCTAATTCACCAAAAAAAAAAAACCCAGAAGAACACTTCAATTTTGGAATTTGAGAAATTAACGGTGCTCGTCCTTTTTCGTGAATGAATTAACCATCTATAACACAGGGGGTGAGGGTAATTGCCGACAAAAAGGTCTGAAACTAGCATCCACATTTTGGTAACACCTGGAGTTATAGATTTCAAGGAGCTTCTGGGAACAGTATCTTCAGCACTAGGGAGAGTGGTTAAACAGCAGGGGCGGATTGCACCATGCGGTCTGAAACCGGTCTATGCGCTGTAAGCCGGCTAACTTGAGACGCGTTTAGACAGTCTTTAATTATAGACCGATTGCAATAGACCATGTGACCTGTGACATCACATGTTTTATACAAAAGAGCCACAGAGCCAGCAGCCAATTTCACGAAGCGCTGAGTTTAATCCTATCTGGAGTTAGGATGAGTAACTCGTGCTAACTTAGGATGGGTTCAATGTGTCCTAACGTCTATGGATACGGAACTTAACTCGTCCCAAGTCCTAACATTAATCCTAAGTTAGGAAGAGTTTTGTGAAATCGACGGCTGGACTTCCGGCAGGGCACATTTGTACACAGCTCAATGGAAGAATACAACAAATCTTATGTTTTGATGGAGATCGCCATTTCGTCTGATTTTCCCAACTTTTGATATGAAGAAAGGGGGGACGTCTCAAAAGCTGTACAGCTGTTGCTTTTGTCAATTTTGAATTTATGTGAAAATTATGACACAATATATAAATTTTCCCATTGATCCTGTGTAGCATCTTGCCCGTCAGGAAGAGCATTATAATGTACGATGTCACCACTCTGTAAACAAATGTAACATGGTCTATAGCAAGGTCTATATTCTTAGCCAGTCTTAAATCTTCAGCCTGCACTGAGCTGACTACAGTCAGTCTTTGTTTTGGTTTTTAAACATGGCGCTACATCTGTTACATCTGTTAGTTGCAAGGAGTCCTACGAGGAGACTGTATATTTGATAGCGTTTACTCTATCTTTAATTTTGTCACAGGCTTTTCAGTTTTCCTTCCATTATTATCAAACTGCTTAGTTGTGACTGCAGAATTTCTCTGCAGTTCATGTTACCCTCGACAATTGCCAACTTCTACCTTTGCTTATCTTTGAAAACCATTGTCACTGTGTCAGTGTGCTAAGATAAATGGCAGCCATTGTAACTAACGAACCTAGGAATGCTTGTTCGTATTTCACTACTCCCGACTGACTTATTTAAGGCCGTATCCGAATTGGCGGCTGCGGCTATGGCTACGACTGTTGCTAAAGGTGTTGCTAGGGACGCTCTATACTTCTACGCATGATTACGCGAAAATCTAGCTGTAGCCGCCAATTCAGACACAGCCTTAGACTGGCTTATTGCAGCAGGCTTAAAGACTGACTAAGCTTAGACGTCTAAGGCGGATAGCTGCTATGCTATAACCGATTGGTCTTAGACCGCTGGCTTAGACCGTTTAATGCAATCCGCCCTTGATTCCTTTAACCCTCTTGCTGTCTGACCATTCAATACCATTCACTGTGGTTTTGAATGATAGATAAACTATGCCAGCCTGCAATATGATACCATGAGGGAATGCATGTACACCGTACAGTTAGTTCTGTGCACAGTTGTGCCACCGTACACAACCTTGGCAGTCGAATGGTTTCAAATGGTTGGTCAACTCCCTGGAAAATGTTGCCAAGAGTCACTGACAGGGATAAAGCTGTAGAAATCAACAGCTAATTTTTTTTCACCAGGCAGACAAAAACAAAGTCTGAATCCAGATAAAAAACCTAAAACTTCTCATTTCTGACGATAACTTCCAAATACCCATTCTTCTTAAAGTATGCATTATTCCCTCTTCTCCTCTGAACTCAGCACTAAACGAGACCCCTGTGAACGTCCCTAAAATAACTAAATAAACAAATAAATAAGGGGTGGGAAAGAGTAACAAGGCAAACAGACATGAACATTCTATCAATACTCTGGGATTTCTTTTCAAAACATTTTTTTTTAGAAATGTATTTATTTTCTTTCCCGAGATTGATCCTCTTTTATTTGAACTTGGTTATGTTGAAGAAAACCAAAATGATGTGTACAGCTGACAATCAACTTCCATGAGAAATATCTTAAAACGTGTGTCTTTTTCCTAATAATCCATTTTGTAATCCTTATTAAGGTGATACGATAAAAGGTTACATAATCCTAATCCTAACAGATTACGAGATTATCCTTGGTTGTATACCGTGTGTATTAATTAAACACTAGATGATGGGAATGAATCTGGTCTATCAAAAAAATAAAAATGATGACCTACTCCTTGGCAAACATCACCAGAGGCACCACATCAGGACCAACCATTCAGGGTACCAACCATTCAGGGGTACCAACCGTTCAGGGGTACCAACCGTTCAGGGGTACCAACCATTCAGGGTACCAACCATCAGAACCAACAGAGCAGTGTTTATTCAACACTGGTTCTAAATCTGCATAATTTTAAAGACCGGCCATCTTGACAGTGATTGAGCAGGCAAGTAGTAATTTTGAAACCATAATCCCACTCTGCACAGTCAAGATAATTTCCCAATCCCCCGATCCAAGCGAAAGTAGAAGTCCCCATTTCCCATCTACACCGAGGTAGTGACAGATGTATACAAGTCCCCCGATCCACTAAGCAAAGTAAGAAGTCCCCCAAGTTTCTCTACACCGCGGCAGTAATCAACCAGCAGGACAGAGTCATATCTGAACCAGGTAGTCTCCCAGTTTTTCCGAGTCTATCTGCGGCAGTAGATAAACAGCAGGACAAGTTCTTATTTGAACTGTGGTCTCCCAAATTCCCGACGACAGTGGACAACTAGAGTGTTGTGCTATAAGGCTCACTGTGTATTATGAACTATGCAGTAACTCAGGATGTGATGCTTTATTGGCCAGATTCAAATGACACAGGAACAAATTAAAAGATTCAATCTCCGAAAGGGATATTATTCAGCCCTTTTGTTTCCTTTGTATGATCCCAATCTACTCCGTGACAATAGCAGGACAAGTTCTCGTAAGAACATTTCACAAAGCAGAGCAGATAGTGCCGCACCGCAAATTGAACATAATACACCAATGTACTTTCCTTTTAACAACTGAACTGGCATATTTATTTTGAGAAAAACAAGGTAGCAATGTTGGTGAAAAAGAAGTGGAAAGATTGGCGAAAGCTGTGAGGTGGTACGGACTGAAGATGCAGAAGAACCACTGATGTGCACACATCATGATTTTTCATAAAGAATGCATGAAGTTACGAACATTTTTCACCAAGAAAGTATGCACTCCTCCTTCACGACAAGATTTTCTTTCCCGCCATGAATCCGCCGGACTGTCCAACAAGCGAACATCATGGAAACAACATAAGAGAAGGGTAATTCCAATAAATAAGTACAAATCCATTTCTTGCCGATATTCAAATGTTTTCCCGTCTGAGATCAAGTCCAGCTTGTCCAGTTCCTACCAAATGGTTGAGATTTCTACGCAACCATGCTGCCACCCACGGCCGCCACATTGTCGTTGACCCCCCTTGTTGTGGACTGTAAAAACCACCTTGCATAATTTAAGTGTCAGTTACATATTTCAACTTTTAAAGAGAAATACGGGGGGAAAAAAATAAATAAAATTAAGACAAAAAAAACTTTGTAGCATGTGCTACCTCGGCGTTCCCGATGCCACGATGTGATTCCTTTTGATTTTTTCCTTCTTCTTGGCATTAACCATTGCCGCTCCGCCGCTGTTGTTGTGGTTCATCTCGCACTTTACCAGAGCCTGTTGGAAAGTCTCGAGCATCTCGATGAGCCGTCTCCTCTTGAAGCGACCCGCCTCCCGGATGATGCCGTTGACGAAGACCATCTTGGTGTCCAGGTCACCCTGGAGCGTGTGGAGGTGCATGAACAACCGCGAGAAATCTGCCGACAGAAACAAGTGATGAGGTACACCGTTATAACACATAACTGCAACATTGAAGTTATTTGCTTATTTCTTTTTTTTAACCACTTACAACCGGGAATTCCACAATTTTTCCTTGCTCACCAGCTGAATCGATTTCCAGAATATTTTTGTTGTTGAGAGAAAATGTTGTCGCAATGAAACCATGACTTCATCACATAAGACAACAAGCGTTCTCATAAAGTGTTCCGGGATTTCTTTTCCTCTTTTGAAAAAAATGTGGCTTTTGTTCACCGTGAATCAGCCAAACCGTGGCTGTTTGCGTACTGGAATCTCGATCTTACCTACCAAGCAAAATACAATGGTGTGAGACACAATTGGCAGCGCAGGTTCTAACTCCCAAGGGAGCTGAGATGGTTTAAGGAATGAAATAAGTGTCCCAGTGACTTGGGGTAATAATGTTGAAGCGCCATGAGCGTCACTGAATGATGGATTTGAGCGCTGTATAAGAAGCCACCATTGTTAATTTCTAGTAGGGAAGCTTTACACCCAGGATGTCTGTGGCAGTGCAATAAAGACTGATGCCCTACCAGGGCTACAGCATTGGTAAGTTTTGTGCAACTGCTGTTATTGATATGCTCACACTGCTAAAAATGGTATTCTTGAAATAAGAAAAAATCTTATTTCAAGAAAACTTTTCTTGTGTCACTCCCAAAAATGTTAACAGAAAAATTTTCTAGGGAGTGGCACAAGAATTATTGTTATTTTTTTTCTTTCTTATTTTACAGTTTCAAGAATACCATTTTTAGCAGTGCAGTCTCTCTGAATCAAGATAAGGTATAAAAATGGCAAGTTTGGTAAAACTGCCTGGTACATTAATTTAAAAAAAAAACTTTTTGGCACTCACCCCTTCCAGGCTTCCGAACTTCTTTCACAATCTCTCGTTTTAACTTTGCATTCGTCTCTGCCACATTCTCGTCTTTGATTAACCTTTTCACAGAGTTCCTTTCATTTGTCGGAGAGCGCCGACCATTGTCCTCTGTCCTTCCTGCCGCCAGTTCTAACTCACTCATAAAGGCATCTGCAATGAGTTCGGTGGACATGGACAGTTCTTGGTCCACTATGGACAGTTCCTGGTCTGTCATGTTCAGCTGATCCAGCTCAAGGTCCATAGATTTATTCGGTGGTCCTTGGACGCCGTCAGAAGAGGCCGTGGTGGATTTCTCCTCTGGAGACGCAGGTGCCTGGCTCGTTTCGGTCGATTGCTTGGCATCTTGGAGTGATGGTGCATCCGCAGAACCTTGGTAACGCAAAGGACACCAAAATCATTGATGTAATGTTGGCATTTATGGGATAAAGAGTTTTCATTTGTTTTTTTACACCTGCACCAGTGTGAGAGCACAAGTTCAAAACTTGCCAAGGGCGTACTCATCGTTCAACACATGCATACAAATTCATCGTAGAGTCGAGGTGAGCTGAGGCTAAACTGTCTCATTTGTTCTCAACTTTTACAGGGTTTTCGGATGTTTTTACGGAAAGGTATTTATAAATCAGTTTAAACTAGTTGTTTTAACGCGTTATCAAGAACCAGGCTTCAGTGTGTTAAAACCCTTAATAAAAAAAACCAATTGTTTGAGTATTATATTTTTAAATCCCCATATAAAAAAATCCAAATCGAGGCTGGAAGGTAAAAAAGTATAGTCTGATCCCTTTTTTTGTGAGATGAAATGTTATCATAGTTTATGCAGGACTTCTGACCCAGAACAGTCAGGGTGTGGTTCAGTTCTTTACCTGCACAGAGAGCATCATATGTTGCTTTCTTGATGGATTGCAAAAGCTGCGCAAGTGGCTTCTTCAGAATGACACCCCCTTGCACCCCCGGGGAGGTTGGACGTCTACTAGGGGGTGTGGAGGCCGCGCTCCGTACCCGCTTCGGTGTCGGGGAGCCCGGAGGCGAGTCGTTGAGCCGTCGTCTCTGCTGTGGACCCGTCATGGCTTCGTTGACGTCTGCTTCGTCTACCATGACGCGTTGCTGGAATTATTCAAAAGAGTTTTTCCGAGTTTAAAGGCACTGGACACTATTGGTAATTACTCAAAATAATTGTTAGCATAAAAACTTACTTGGTAACGAGCAATGGAGAGCTGTTGATAGTATAAAACATTGTGAGAAACGGCTCCCTCTGAAGTAACGTAGTTTTTGAGAAATTACTTCTTTCTCAGTAAAATATTCGAATTGATTTTGAGACCTCACGCGTGAGGTCTCGAAATCAAGCAATCAAGCATCTGAAAGCGCACAACTTCGTGTGACAAGGGCATTTTTTCTTCCATTATTATCTCGCAACTTCGACGACCAATTGAGTTCAAATTTTCACAGGTTTGTTATTTTGTGCATATGTTGAGATACACCAAGTGAGAAGACTGGTCTTTGACAATTACCAAAGGTGTCCAGTGTCTATAAATCTGTATTTCAATGATGGTCGTGTGGTCTAGTGTACAACTTCATATAGCTGCTTAAGCAGACAGTATTGCTAAACAGTTTTCTACTAAGCAAAGATGAGCGGAATACCAGTCACAGATGGTGCACAGGTCAATGAGCGGCCATTACATAATGGCTTTTCAACACTCTGATTGTATGCTTTAGAGACACGATTGAAAAAAAGTACTAGCCATTAGCATCTGGTATCCATGACTCTATAAATGTACCCCGTCAGTTTCTCTTGTGGTTTATTACTTGATACTTGAAAATGAAAAAAGTTGCGATCCGTTAAGGTGATCCCCTGGCTGCCGCTTCCCAGGTTGTATCCTAAACTTGGGTGTGATCCCTGGCTACACGGCAGGTAACAGTTGTATGGCTTCTGACTGACACCCCAAAACAAAAATATTGACAAAATAGGGAGACCGCCAACATAGCTCAGTTGGTAGAGCACCAGCATGTTAATACAGGTCGCTGGTTCAAATCCCGCTCTGGTCAATTTTTCTTCATTTAACCCCAAACTATATTGGTATCCAAACGGAGTTTCATTGACAAAAAAAATTGTTAAAGGCTAAAAGAAGAAAAAACTTGCTTTTCAACAAAATAATCCCGCATGTGTAACGGAAAAGGGACTTTCAATCCCAATGCGAGCTGGTCTGTAGCAATTATACTTTACCTTATCCTTGTCGGACGCCAACTTGAAGGGATTGCCGAAGGTGTGAAGCCTGGCGGGGGCGGGATCCGCCTCTCGAAGAGGACTTGGCATCCTCTTCAGGTATTCCTGGTAGTTACCCATCTCTGCCATTGGAATGCTGTGTACTTTATCTGTTATGCATCAACACACACAATCAGCTGTAATTTGAACACTTGTATTTTCTCGAAGTGTTTTTGATTAGTATTATTACAGCCAACTCTCATTAGGACGAGCCCGGAATTTACAAGATCTTGATTGATACAAGTTTTTGTCGCTGGTCCCAAAACGCCCTCTGCAATTTCTTTGAGTATAATGTCAAGATACAGAGGGAATTTTTTCTCTGGACAACTGGCACTGGTGGCAAGTTTACAAAAAGTAAGATTTGAGATCAAAAATTCTTTCTTTTAATCATTAACAATCATGCATTAATGGAGTTGTTGAAAAAAACATCAATATCATGACTGACCAGATTTGTGAACCTTTTCAACAGAGGAAGAAAAGAAAACCAAATTCCAATAACAATAAATCGCACCTTCATTCATGAACCTCGCCGACTTGGACAGCGCAAGCTGAAGGAAGTTGGTCCTCATCCGGACCAGCTGATCTAGAAGCTCCTTGCGGGGAATGTCGAAGGAGTTCCGATACGTCTGCGGGCGGATGTTACGATCGCTGACGTGGAGTGTGAAGTTTGGAAACTCGGTGATGTTGCTGTCCGGTCTGACGCTGACCGTCTCACCCGTGATGGCCTGGAGAAGCTGCTGAAAGTCTTTACGTGCGGCAAGAGAAGGCATCTGCGATCTATAATGATGGTATTATGAACACTTTGTGAAAAGCATCTGATTATATATATTTTTTTTTACGATAATCGTCAAAACTCTTATACCTCAAAGAAATTAATCCCTTCAGGAAAAAATCAGGTCAACCAGATTTAAAGAATGCTTGATTGCAAGTATTTTTTCCTAAATTTGAATTTGTCATTATTGGCGCACACAGAACCCATGATTTAAACTGTCAATTGAAGCAGAAGCTGGATACAATTTCTTCCAATGCATTTGCAACTGGAATTACATTTCAATTGGTGAAACGGGATCACATTTAAATAATGGGTGCAGAAGCTGGATGCTTTTTTAATGGGTGCAGAAGTGGGATTACATTTCGTTGGGTGCTGAAGCGGAATTGCTTTTTTTCAGTGGGTGTAGAAGTGTGAAAAAAGTTTAAACGGGTGCAGAAGCGGGATTGCATATAGACTATACCTTGGCATGACTTTGATGCCCACTTCGCTCTGTATCAGCTTCTTAGCTATCATGGCCGCCATCCTGTCTGCCTCGACCTTGGACTGCTGCTTCAACCTCTTGAGATAAGTAACAACCGTGTAACTGAGACAGTTCTCCATGCCGTCTGGTATGACATTGGGTGCACCCATCCGACGCAGAGCTATCTTCAAAGGCTGTGAAGACATGCAGGGCAAAGTTTAACAATTGAATCTGGAACTGACCTTGCAAGGGTTTGGTTTTTGGTCATGAAGTTTAACAGAACTGTCCCAGCACTATGTAAGGACCAACAGCAAGACTGCTGCAATGAACCCAAGTTGATTGATATCAGTGCTTGAATGCGATATCAAATTTTGATTAAATCTTTAAATGTTTTTGGGGTACCAGGGCTGTTACTTGGGTGTAATCCCTGGCTATATGGCAGTTACAGGTTGATCGGCTTCCGACTGGCACCCCCGAACAAAGATAATTACCATTGAGACCACCAACATTGGGGCTAGATAGCTCAGTTGGTAGAGCGCCGGCACAGTAATCCGGAGGTCGCATGTTCAATCCCGCTCTAGTCAAATTTTCTTTGTTCAACCAAAAACTGTTTAAAATTTGCCCACGTAGTTTCCCTTGTGGTTTATTATTTGGAACAAAACTACACCATTCAATCAGGGAATCAGGTTTGCTGAGTGGTTTCTTTCCCTGCCTTTCACCTCTGGTGGACCTTGCTTTGAACCCCCATCTCAGACAGGAGCCTTGCATGTGGGTTTGGGTTTTCAGTCCCCTACCTGGGCCCAATTTCACAGCGCTGCTTAACGATAAGCAAATTTTCGTGCTAACTGTAGCAGAAAAATTGCTTAAGCATAAGCGTATTTCACAGGTTAGCAAGAAAATAAGGCAGTCATCTTGCGCGTTCACCGTGTAATTGCATTGTTACGTCATTGATTTTCGGGCAGTAAGCACCGGAAGGTTAGCATACCTTTTCGTGTGCTTACGGTTAGCAGCGCTATGAAATAGAAACTCGTACGTAAGCACAGAATCGGCCGTTAAGCAGCGCTATGAAATTGGGCCCTGATTGCGTGGGTTTTCCCCATTGAGATTTCCCTCCCACATCTAAAACCAAACATTTCTTCTTATTTCCTATTTATCCTGTTATTGACCCTCATTGTACTGTTGGATGTGTAGTAAAATAAATGGGGTTACTCTGTTTTTGTTTTGACATTTGGAAGTGTTGTCCTTACCCCAGCGTAGTAGCTTGGCACTTCCCTCAGGTAGTTCTCGAAAGCTTGCCTCCACATAGGGGAAGGTTTCAACCTGTGGACTTTGAAGAGGTCGTCTAGCAGCGGGAGGAGTACTGGGTAGTTATACGGCATGATGAACAGGTTGACTGAGACGAGGTTGGAGCTGGCCTTAAGATAACCAAACGGGTGACCTAGCTCGCTGTTTTTGCCGCTGTTTGCAACAAAGACCTGTGAACATATTTTTAAAAAAATAACAATGATACTTAACCACTTCATGCCAAGGATCACAAATATAGACGCCATCTTCACAGGCAACTTGGGTCTTGGCTTAAGGCCGAGTCAATCATTCTAATTTTGCTATGCGGCCAAGTGGTTCACTGACCAAGCATGCAAGAAATCTGATTAAAGTACCGCATGTCCCAACCACGTGGTATTTACCCACAACATATAGTTGTGTGCTAAACAATGATGATCATTGCCCGTAAAGATGGCCGACTTTACACTGTGTGTCGTCAAGGGGCAACTATCCATACTTTGGCCGTGTCCAAATTGGCTGCTATGGCTATGGCTATGGCTGGATCGCCGCGTCATCATACCTTGGAGTATAGGACGCCCTCAGCAACAGTCCAAGCTGTAGCCGAAGCCGCCAATTAAAATACGGCCTTAAAAATTCTTAAGTCTGGAAGGCGCCAGATGAAACCAAAGCGTCATCCCTGAGGGGGGGGGGGGGAGGTTGGCTCTTACCTGCCAGCAAACGTTCGGGTTGCGTCTCTCCAGGATGTACTGGGTCAGAGGGGAAGGCTCAAGCTCGTACTTGTCAAACGGCAGATTGTCCAGTAGCATCGGCTCACAGTTTGCACACATGAACTTCACCGCGGGTTGGGAATCTCGTGGTTGCTGAACAGTTAAAAAATAATGGAGTTTTTATCGATTATCAAACCAATACGACATCACCTTTAACAAGAGAAATAAAATTAATAGGGGATTGATAAGGTGCTTTAAAACCAAAATGGCAAAGTGCCTTACATTATTTATTGGGCCTTAGGTATTCCTGAGACCATCTCAACTCCTTAGGAGTATGCAGCACCAGCAGCCAAATGTTGCTAATCATTCACATATTAGCTGTACTCTCGCAGGTACTCTAGGATATGAGAAACAGTTTTGGCCAAGTAAGTGCCTTGACCGGAGATTGAAAGCACACTCCAAGACCGATGTGCTTTACTGCTATGCCAGTCTGACAGAACAGAAATAAGTTTACCTCCCCCTTCACATTGCTATTGCCCCTCCCCCATCTCTATGTCTCTCTCTCTCTCTTTACACTGTATATAAGTTTTGGGTTCGGCAACAAACAAATACAGGTAAAAATTTATGAGCATGAAAATAGAATCTTTACCAGGGTCGGTGCGTTGACATCCGGCCAGAAGGATTCTGGGATGGGCCACTGCCCCATGGGTAATCCTGTCTTAGGGTTGGGACGGACGTAGATGAGCTTCCGGCAGTTGTGCCATGACTTGTCTGGAACCGGGGATGCTGTGTTCAGGCGAGCGTTGTTGTTGGCGTTCGGCACGTTAAGATTTGAGGAGCTTGACCCACTTTGTGTTTGCATTTTGACTTCTTTTGAATCTGGCAGAAAGAAAATAAAGGAAGGCATATTTAAAATTAAACAGCAAAACTGTGTTCTCACATGGCTTATTTCATACCTGGTAACAACGGTGCACACTGGTGCACATTGACACTGGCTTCTGAAGCAGAAGCCGAAGCCATAGATGCTTAAAGGCCCCCATGAGAGTCAAAATGAGGCAGTGTACGATTACAGCCTGGTGCTTCATGATAGGGTGAACCAAATCGTCAACAAGCACACTGGCAACCCAACAGTGGTAGCTGGAATTATACCTGAATTCAAACTGCACCTCAAATAAACTGGGAATTCCCCCTTTTTGTTTCTTTCAAATTGCAAAACTGGCACATCATCATCACATAGGCCCCTATAGTTATTTTCAAATAAGAATATATATATTTCAGATGAGGTAACCTGCAAACCAGTTTTGAAAAAACGTTCTAATCGAGCAAAGCTTCAGAACCGTTGTTGTTTCAGGGGGTTTAGGGTCTTTGGCATATCTCCCCGGACAGCCCCCTGCAAGAAATGATGCCAGCCTTCGAACTTACCTGTTTCCGATTGTTTATTGTCGGCCAGGCCGTTGCTAGGGATGAAACCATTAACAGGCCCCTCCCCTTCCTGTGGCATTGGCGACCTTGGACCTGACAGTGGCTTGACTACAAAGGTCAAACCAGACAAGAAGAATACAGTTACGTATTTCTTTGTCAATTTGCACAGCCAGCTCTTCCGGAGGGTATTGTTAACCACATTCATCAGGGGGGGGGGGGGTATGGGGTCAGGCAGGGGAAGGGGGGGGGGGTCAATTGAACCCCGGTAGCAAACCACAACCAGGTTAGTCACATTAAACACACAAATTCTTGCCCCGCATCAAAAGTCTTTGTGACTTTTAAATTAAAGGGGTTCCTTTTCAAGAAAGGCTAGAGTAAGAAATCCATGACAAAGTGTTTAAAAGTGCACAAAGCGAATAGGAGCTGAAGAGCTTAGTAGAAATTTTGAAGATTGTTTTTTTAGTAAAATAGAGATTAGTTGCAAAAGAATTGTTTTAGGAAATGTCACTTTCAACTGAATTTTTTTAATTTTGTATTTATTTGTTTGTTATTTTATTTACATACATCTATTTATTACTATTAGTGTGATTATTTTTGTTTTTATTTTACTTATTTAAAATGATTTCATTTATTTATTTATTTTTTTATATTTGTTTTGCTTGCTGATAGGGGTTGGCTCCATAAAAACGTTTACCCCATGTCTAGTTTTTCAAGTTTTAAGGACTGATCAATAGGAGATATAAAAACAACTAATTTTATTTGGAGAGCTCACTAAATGATAATAAAGTTTATATTTGACGCACCACTCATGACCCTAGAAATCACCGTCTTATTTTGATTGCCGCAATCAAGATAGACCCAGTACGAACGTGCACAAAAACCAGAACAAATCGTAAACTGTGACCACTGATTGTGAAGACATTTTTACAGGTCGGTTGTACATGTATGATGTGATTATTGAAAACTAGAGGATAGAGATAAATTTACACTTCCCCCCCCCAAAAAAATTTACTTGCCCTTTGACCCCGATGTTCCCCCAATCCTCCAGAATCCTTTTCAGGAAGTTGTCTGACTTTTGTCCGACTTTTTGTCCGACTGCAGGCCCAGACAGCGATTGCTTTTCATTAGAAACTGGCCAGCCTCGCTACCATGGACAGCGCGCCGTATCAATACCTCTCTTATTTTGGGGTGTACGCATTACTTCAAAGGAAATCCTTTCTCAAAATACCACCAACAGCTGCAGTGCTTCTCACCTAGTATGTCTTTCTGGTCGTACATTGTTGGAGTATCTACCATTTTATGACCCTACATTTAAAGTGGGGAAGGATCCTATAAAAACACTCTTGGAAAAAGGACTGCGTTAAAGAAACTGGTTAGGTGCACACGGTGTTAGCAAGGTAGCAAGGTGTTAACGTTACCATCGTTTGGAAGTGGCGCCGGATCGGACCCGACCTTCTCGAAGTTTACCACAACCCCGTTCTGAACTTTCTGGACTAGTGACTCGAGACACTGGTTGAGGGTCTTCATGGATGTGACGGCATAGGAACGGCCTGAAAACGAAAAAAGAGTCATGGGTGTGTCATGGGTGTGGGTCATAGGTAGTTTTGTATCTTATTTGTTTAAATCTGTAACCAATTCACGGCGGGCGCCGTGTTTAGACGCACAAATCACAAGGACACGAGGTTGGGGATTGTTACAACAAATATTCATAAGTCTATTTGTGTGGGTAAATGGTTAATCCCAAATCAACAGGTGGTTTCCCATCATACTTACCTCCGGTAACTTCACACATGGCGTTAATTGGTGACCCGTCTACACTGACCATGGTATTGCTGCGGTCATTGTCCACCGGAGCAACGCCCGGGATGCGGAGCACCAGGGAGAAGAGCCGCTGGTCCCAACGAAAGGGCTCTTTGGTAAGTTCGCTGCCTGGTAAGGACATGCTCATCGGCAACAACAGCTGATGGTGGACAGAAATAATGATTTAAAAGTGTGCCACATTAGGAGTGAATCATGAATGATTTCCAGGAAGGTTGGGAACAGCGTTTTTTTGTATTGTAAATTCATGAAAAACAAAATATCAACGATAAATAGAGGAAAATATCAACGCTATAAGTACAGTACCAAGTGTTAAACAATTTCCGCATAAAAGAAACAAGGGCGGTTGCCCCCCACTCAGAACCCTTGTCCCCCCCCCACCCTAATGAGATTGAAAACAAAATGAAAGAATGAATGGCTTTTTTCTCTCTTTTTTTAAGTTGGCTGCCATACATACAATATCACCTCCTCGTTCACTATATTTTGCAAACATCGCAAAAATGCGTCTTGTGCCCAAGGTGCTTCTGTTTGACAGCATGCGCACAAGTTGGTCAATGCTGGCGTTGTTTGCCAGAGCGGAATCACACCAGCTCTGATCCCCTTCGGGTGCAGTCTTTAGGGTAACGGATTCAGGGCATGGTGTGTCGCTGCTACACTTACCTC
Source organism: Pycnopodia helianthoides (assembly GCA_032158295.1). Classification (NCBI taxonomy): domain Eukaryota; kingdom Metazoa; phylum Echinodermata; class Asteroidea; order Forcipulatida; family Asteriidae; genus Pycnopodia; species Pycnopodia helianthoides. The sequence continues at coordinate 5,762,136 of CM063259.1, forward strand.
ATCTTGTACCCCGTTATTGTTTGTTAGCCTGTGTCCGTCTGTGATTGCAATTATCATGGCTGGTTCCAAGTAAAACGGATTCCGACCCTGCAAGATCAGAGAGAGAGAGAGAGAGAGAGAGATGAGTGAGATATGTGATAGGGGGTGGCTTGGCACATACCCCCTCGCCCTCCACCCCAAGGGGGGGGATATAGGGGGTTGCCTGACCTTGCCGGACATTGTAAAAGTGTAAAAGATAACGAAACGGCCGAGCACATTAAGTTGTGTACAGTACATGGACATGTGCATTTCAACTTTGTGATGTCACGCCATCACGAGAAAAAGCTTTCAACTTACTTCTATTGCATAACCTCTATTGCTTTTAACCTAAATGTGTGATTGAAAACTCACAAACTTTCAAGGGTTCACCTCATCGACCAAAAATATAAGAATTGGGTTTTTTACTGATTTTTGAGACAAAAAGTTGACATTTTACATCAGCAATCTTTCAGAACACCAGGGGTCGATTTCACAAAGCACTAAGATTCATCTTAAGATGAGTTATCAGTATTACCATAGTGATTTGTATTGTGACATCACTCTTTGCTAAGCAACTGCGATGGATTTGCAGTGACGATCAGTCTGAACTCTTTGTGAAATCGAGCCCTGATCCATTATTTCATTGTATGGTCAATATAATGATAAAAAAAAGGGAGAAAAAGAAAAGTAAACAAATTTTGTTCACACGACTTATCACAATGCTTCACAACAACAGTCAACTGGCATATATTTTTTATATTGTTTTGCATGTGGTTCAAAAGCCTAGTCTCGTTATTTCTATCCCTTTAACAGCTTCATGATGGTTTCTGTTGATTTGTAGTCTTTTTTTTAAAACAAAGTAAACAAAAACCATAAATTAGACAGGGAAAACATTGAGGCATACAATGTACACTGTGTATTTGGTTTTCAGCTCTACTATTGAATTCCCCCACTTAACACTATGGCAGTGTCCCACTTCATGGCTTTGTCAGTGGTTATCGCCTGAACGCATAAAAAAGTCCTGTTCTCCAATTTTGTTGCTGAAGCCAATGGCCATAGCCGTAGCCGAAGTCACTCGATTCGGACACGGCATATGTAACGGAACTGAAGCTAGTAAGGAAATAGCTTGACTCCTTTATTTAATTTTTTTTGCATAAAAATATATCCTTATTCCCTTCCTTTTACACAGGGAACCTGACAAGAAGGTCACAGTGTGTCGTGACAAAAAACATGAACCTGATCAATATATGGATTTGACTGTCCACCTTGAACGAATTCTCCTTGATTTGTTTTTTCCTGACAGAAAAACCCAGAGAAACCGCTTTTTCCCTTTTTCCGGGGTGACTTCCAGCCAGGAAGGGGGGGGGGGGAAGCTGAAGCAAATTTAATTGGGCAATTCCAAAAACTGCTATTAATCCAGTCTGTCAGTAACCATCAAGTAAAGATTTCCTCCTTTATTAAATGTTACCACAGCGAGTGCATGAATGCTCTAACCGTGCTAACTGGTTATGCTTGGTTGAAGGTAACACAAATTCGACTCAAACAGTTTTGACATGCCAGCAATAACACCACATTAAAGCAGGCCTAACAATTGCCTCCGTGCTACTGGTTTAACCACTCCCCGTGCTACACTTCGTTTCCCCTTTACAAATCTTTGAGGGAAAAGGATACTGGAATTCATGCTCAGATCTTCCCTTTTCGGGGGCTTATTGAGTAGATCCAGATTCTAGACCTTCATCCTTTTGTTGTATAACGAGGATTACGAGAGATTGATAGGCTGCCCCCATTTTATTATTTTTTTTAATTCGGCCCACATTGGCAGATTATTGGCCGTGGCTTATGGCCAAGGTTTGGTTGGCCTATTCACAGTGAAACCATCCCACAATGTCTCGAAAGAGAACAACAAAATCTCGGTGATTTTCATAAGAGCGTTTGTTGTCTTTACCTTTTTCAATTCAAGGTTCCATTTTGACAGCGTTATTCTGGGGGGAAATCTTTTTTAGGTAGCTCCTAAAAGTGACAGCGCATAGGCACAGTCAAGACTAATGTGCAATACCGTCGGGAAGTGGTTAATGCCTTGGTGACCTTTAAGAACACTCCAGTACAAATGTTCATTTCCCTCATGGAGGTGCCCTTTACATCATAGATGTACTGCCTTTCCCCTTACAACATGTACAAGAACAAAGTACCAGGCCATGTTGAAGGAAGGGTTCCTGGTGGTTCACTAGTGTACAGGTCTCAAATTTTGGAAAACAAATCCACAAGATCGCAAGACTTGTAGCTCAAATTTTCTACTGGACCAGAACCAAAATGAACAAAAAATTATACACAGTTTAGCACATAAACTGTTTTAAGATTTTATCTCATTTGTCTAATGAGAAAATATACTTCGATATTCAACAGAATTGAAAGATATTTATCAGACTTAACGTGAAGGTTTGACTATTCAAAAATATATATTACAGAGTGAGGTATTATTGTAGGCCTACAGTTCAAAAACTCAAGACCGCTTGATTTGTCTGATAATGAGTTTACTTATTAACTGATTTAAGAAAATATTTATTAAAAAATATATATACAAAAAATCACAGTATGCTGTAGGCCTACTAATGTGTGTGGCCAATAACTTACTTGTCCATAGTTATCAATTCCTGAATAAAGTCGATTGATATTCACTAGGTCAAAGGTCATCTTGAGCGACTGCCCCAAGCCAGTTAGACTGGTCGCCTGGAGATTCTTCAGCTCATTCATGAAGGCTAAATGGTTGTCTTTCCAGCCAGCCTGTATAAAAGCGGGAGACAGGAAACAAAACTAGTATTATAGAGACAGCATATAATCATTGTTTTTTCGGAAGAGTAGAAAATGTCCATCCTTTGTTTACAATAATGTAGTTGGCCTCCATCCGTCTCGAAAGGCGATGGACTTAAAGGGAGAAAGCTGGTTAGCTTGGATAGTTAGTGGTACTTGCGGCTGTGACTTGCAAGGCCTATCCGTGGGTCACGCTTAGTAGAGTACAAACAGTGAACAATAGTTGTTTCGGCAGGAAATTAATCCCCATTAACCTTATTTCGATTGTGGCAATCGAAATAAGTAACATTGGTTTGCGGGGGTCTTCAAATGTTAGCCTATCACTGGTGCTAAATTTTTCTTTAATTTGAAAATGTAAGATCCAACAACAACAAAATGATCTTTGTAACGAAATGTGCACTATTAGTGACAGGCCTGGAACAATACTTGAGAGGGCAAGGGCATTTTCATTGGGAAAATCTTGAAGTCTATGGGAAAAGTTTGAAGGCTGGGCACCAAGGCAAAGACCAGGGCAACAGAGGCCACAGTGGCTTCCATGTACATCTAACGGCATGCGATGAGCAATTTGTTGTGCTTTGTTTCTGCCAATAACACCAATTTCTTTGGGACCGCAATCACATTTACCGCCATTTACCAATTTTGATAGCCAGTTCGCTTTGGAGGACACAAAAACACGCAAAACTTGTATGGAACACACAGCGGCGGGCTTATAAACCAGCCTTTTCGAGTTTCTGCCTGTTTTGGAGGTGGATGCCAACAGGCCATGTGTGGTGAGACACTGAGCGGATAGCATGTACTATTTCATGGGGGTCGTGGTTTGGTAGCCCAGGGCACAAGGCACCGCCAACAATGAACGGATTAACCCTTTACATGGATTTGTGCCTAATGCCTTTATTGGAGACCTGTTTCCTTTCACAATGAGGCCTTTGATCGGTCGTTAAATAATTTTTTCCAACAGTACGGTTGTTCTTCAGAATTAAAGTCAGCCGGAAAAAATATATACAGTGTATGAGCCACAAAAATGTGTACGTCAAGGAGCAAAATGTCTTGTTTTCAAAATGAGGTTCGTTGACGCAACAAATCACTAATGGCTAGACAAAAATAAAATAATCCCGCACGGATAGCAGGAAAAGGAAGTTTAATCTTAAGGGGACTGATTAAGACCGGTGTGACCTTTTTCGAGGGGGTGGGAAATTCGTGTATAGCGCTGAGGTTTGGAAATGTTTTTTTCAAAATAAATTTATCAAATGTATGCAACATATTCCCATGTGACGTGCTTAGTGACGTTTGTACTAAGAATTTAAGAAACAACCATCTATATTAATTAGCTGTATAGTCCTTTATTTCAATTTTGAGGTAAAGATAAGTTCACTTTCTTGGTAAAAAGTATATTAAAAAATTCTGTCAAAATTCATGAAATCATATTACTAAAAATAAAAATAAAATTGCCTTATTTGTAATCTTAAATGTTACTCTTTGAGCGTTTATTGTTGTCATGGCCGAGCAGACTACTGCATCGGACTCAAGTTCTGATGGTTGAATCAATGTAGTGTGGGTTCGATTCCCCGTCATGACACTTGTTGCCTTGAGCACAGCATTAACCATAATTGCTTCTCTTGCATGGGAACCTGAGAGGGCTGAGCACTAATTTGAGCAGCTTGGGGGATGTACATGTAAGCTCCCCAGGGAGTTGAGAAAGTCAGACAAATGGTAGAAAAGTATGCCCCTGTGTATTTTGCAGAATGGCATATTCTAAGACTAACTTACATTTTCAATGCAATTAGATTTGACTGACTATAAACATAAAAAATTAAATTTAAAAATAAAAAATTAAAAAAAATTATCCCAAAAGGTTTTTGAGAGGTCGGTTTGGTTGCAGGATTTAAAAAAAAAGATTTTAAACACAAATTTTATTACATCGTTGCAGCCAACTGAGGTGGGCAAGAAAAGTTGGTTTAATTTATAGTCCCTTGAAGAAATGGTGCATCAACATGGACATTTAAGAGACATTGGTTCAGACAGAACAAGTGCATGTACTTCAAAACACGTTGCCTGCCTTGTGATGCACACACGTGTAATTGACAGTTACAACATTTGTTCTGTCAATGAAATTCACAACCAGGGCCCCAGGCAAATTTTAACAATCTACAAAACTTAGATAACTTAGGTATATCTGATTTGAGGCTACGATCTGTATTAAAGTTGTTCGTGCTTCCAATCACAAGCTTGGGGGGGGGGGGGAGTGGGAGTCTGTGATCTAAATTTTTTTTATTCTTGCCAGTGTTCTCTTGTTGTACTGCACTGGGTGTTTTGTTTGCTTATTTATTTGTTTGTTGAGGGTTGTCTTAAATCCTTTTATTTTTTTCTTGATACATGTTTTAAAATGTCACTGTCCTGTTCTTGACAATTTAATCTAATTAGACATGCAAATTTTCCTATTTTTACCTTTTTAAAGCGTGGACAAATAACTAAATATTTCAAATGATCAATATAATAAAAGTTTATGGTTACAAACAAAACCCAACATTGATGAAACACGGCGTTCAAATGTACAAACTTATAAACCGTCGTGAAAGAAGATCCTACATATTTTACATGAATGACATTTGTATACTGTATAGAGTCTGTAGCTGAACACATAAATCAATTTAAGACAGGGCCCAGTTATACTCAGCATGTAAGCACAGAAAAATCATGCTTAGCAAAACCAGGTTACCAGTCAAAATGTTATTAAGTTTACATTGTTGCAACTGGTACTTTACTCATTTCTTGCTTGGCGAAGACATCTTCAATGTATCCTACACATATAGAGTTGTTGAGCAATATTGTAGGCTCATTCAGCTCTACAAAATTGGGCTCACATGGACACTATATGATAAAGCAGTCACTGCATGTTTGAAAAATAACAAATTGAACTTGGGCAATCTGGTGTCGGGCCCTTGCTTGGACGACCAACTAATCACTTATTTCCACATTAATCAGATAATCATAGACCTAAATGCTGAAAAAGGCTTGAAGTCCATTTAATCTGAAGGAAAATGTCAGGAAAGAGCACCTTGTGGTTCAACAGGCCAGCGTATCCATTTACAAAGCCTAGGTGCTCTAGGCCCGATTTTGTGTAAGGGCAGGCCAGTTATCCTCGATATTAAAGGGCACCTCTTCATGAGGGAATGCAAGTTTGCCCTGGGCACCATGAAAACAACAAGGGGCATGGAGGCAATTGCCCCTGTTGCCTCCAACGAAGTACCGAGTTAGAATTGCAATATTTCTGGACTGGTACACTGACATTAAAGGGGCTGTGTCGTCATGATCAAAGCAGGCCTGTGGCTGTACATGGAATTATGAACTCTCACCCAGTTACTGACCATGCGTGCCCTCACTCTATATCATATCTATGCAGAGGTGAGTTTAGAGTTCATAATTCCATGTACAGCCACAGGCCTGCTTCGATCATGACAACAAGTAGCCCCTTTAAAACCCTCCTACTGTCAGTGACTCTTGGCAACATTTTCCAGTGAGTTGACCAACCATTTGAAACCATTTGACTGTCAAGGCTGTGTACGGTGGCACAACTGTGCACATAACTAACTGTGTACTGTGTACATGCATTCCCTCATGGTATCATATTTCAGGCTGGCATAGTTTATCTATCATTCAAAACCACTTGAATGGTATTGAATGGTCAGACAGCAAGAGGGTTATTAATTGCTCAGACTTAAAATACAATAAACTTTGTACATAAAATAACTTGGTTCTGAGCAAATTTTGTATCAAATAGCAAGTCTCGGGCATTATCAAAAACCAGAAAACAACTAGAATGAAGACTATATTTTTCTATAAATCAAATTTTCTTTCGAAATTATATTCATACAAAATTGTTGAAAATAAAAATTCCCATAGTACGTTGTTACAAATAAAATTTAAATTTTTATGTAGTATGTAATTTATTTGTTCAAATTAACATTGAAACAAACTTAAAACTTGGGACGAGGATGCTTATTTAAATTATGCTTACCAAAACAAGGTTACCGGCCAAACTGCCATGTCACATGAACAATTTGTGACTGGTACCCTGCTAATTTCTGCTTAGCAGAAAATTGTTTAGCAATATTTTCTGCTTAAGCAGCTCTATGAAATTGGACCCTGAGTGTGACATAGACCAGACACCACTCAAAATTGTGGCTTTGCTGTAGTTTTGAAAAGTGAAGATCTTTTAAAGCACATTTTATTTTATTTATTTACACATGTATTTAAATATATGTTTTGTAAAGTCAAGATCAACCACAAAAACTTAAATTTATCTTTGATTTTTCTTTTTAATACTTTGAAGTGATTTTTGAGCAGGATTGTTACTGACAGTATTGAGATGGGCCATGAAAAGTTTACAAATTACATGAATACACTATTAATAGATGAGAAACTACAGATGTAGAAAATAGAGAGATTTATAAATTAACCTAATTAACCCTTAGGAGACCATTATTTCTGTATAATCGTCACCATACGCCCAACTGTATTTTAGCCTATTGTTTGATTTTTTGGAACATGTTTTTCTTGCAAAAATGTCTGAGAAAAAGAATGTATAAAACAAAAATGTTGCTTTGTTAAAAAGAAACATTTTGTTAAAGTGGGAAACATTGGGAAAATGTTACTTAAAGTCAAGACCTTTACTTTTAACTTTTAGGTTGAGCTGAGTAGGTCATACCTTGCAGCTTAAATTTGGGAGAAAAACCCACAAGTTTGCAGGGCTTGTAGCTCAAAATGTTTACCGGACCAGAATTTGTTTTCACACGACCAGATTCAAAATGAGAAACAAAATTCCTGAGTCCTGATACAGTTTAAAGGAACATTACAGAATTGGTAAGAAAACAACTTGTAAAATATACTTTTTTATCACAGATTGCATAAAACTTACACTGTCTAATGATGATGATAGTAGAAAACATCCCTTGAAATATTTCTGTCTGAAATGCCATATTTGATGAGAAATGAATAAACTAATTTTCCGATTGGAGTTTATCGCTCAGTGAGCGTTTTATTCATTTGTTGAATCTATATGATTTCATGCAAATGTGTAATCGGTTTTTCACTATTTTCAAGTGACCCAGATGGCCGATCGATCTCAAACTTCTACAGGTTTGTCAGTTTATGTATATGGTGGATTACATAAAGTGCTTACACTGCCAGCAACTGTTTTGTTAGCAAAAACCAATTCTGTAATGTCCCTTTAACATGCATGTTTTTATTTGAACAAAGCACTAAAGAAAGACATAAAGAGAGGAATTATCCCATTTGTCTGTATGGATATTAAGAATACTTCATTACTCAACAGAATTAACGGTATTATTTTTATTATTATTTATCACATTCAAAGTCAATATTTGTACATTAGCTTCTAATTCTATTCAAGATATTAAACAGTAAAGTATTGGGTTTTTTTCAATTGAAAAACACAAGACCACCGGACTTGCCCAGTCATAAGTTTACTGGCCGGACACTAAAACCATTGGCTACAGGCCTGTGGTCCAGTGCAAAATGTGTGCCTTGATTTTAATACAAGCCGTTTCTGGCCGTTATCTAAGGTTTAAAAGATTGTAGCTTTACAAAATAATGTTAATTATGCAGTATGAGTATGCCTATCATTTTAGATACGGATAATTTAGTTGAGTTTACTTTCATTTTGTTATACAAAAATTGTAATTATACAAAATGTTGAATAGTAATAAATTATTATTTCAACTGTCATCTTGCCAATCCAATGCATTGTCCTTGGAAATTAATGTGGCATTTGATTTATAAACTAAAGCTAACCAAAAAGGAAATAAAGTTTAAAAAAAACAAAAAAACAAAAAACAAAAGCACATCAAACTGAACAAAAATACTTGAAACAGAGAAAGTGTTTTAAAAAACCTTTAAAGAACAACAGAGCTAGCTTAAATACAAAACTTTTATTTTATAAGTCAAATGATATTGATAAACAATCATGACAATATGATGTACTAGCAATAATATATGCAAATCTGTTGACCTCATGTGTGTTGTTCCCGTTCGTCGTGAACTCTGTGTACCCACAATGCACCATTCGTCCAGAAATGTTTAGTTTCCGCGGTTGGTTAGGCCGATACTGTCCGAGTTAACCCGATAAATATCACACTTTCTGGGGCACTCATGGCATAAATTTCACAACTAACTATCATCACTACCCCATAGTGTATTTAGGACTGAAATTCAAGACGGCTTACGTTCGTAGATGGAGGAAAATTTGTGAAAGATTTACCTTGATAGTTCCTGGAGGCTCGTCACAGCTGACGAGCATGAAGCGGTCCGTACGACTCGCCTGGTCCCGGGAGCGAAGCTATGGCGGGACGGAAAATACACAAAAACTTTTGATGCAAATAAATCAAATGATGTTCATAATTCAAACAAAATAATTTTTATATTAATTTAAATAAATAATTTGACCACACCGATAACACAAAAAGGCAAAATACGTAGTTTTTGGAGTGGTCAATTGATGTGGATCACCCACCCACCGTCTGCAGAGTACATTTTGCACCCCCTCACGCACGAGTTCTCTATGCCTACAATTACCTTCATGAAGGTTTCTACGGCGCCTTTTGCGATGTCGAGTAGCGTAGTGCCAAGGTGAGTCCGCTGATTCATGGACGAACTCGTGTCCACTAGAAATACTAACAGTGGCATCTTGTAGTACGTGTTTCAGTTCATCTGTAGAAATAATCTTGGGTTGATTTGGGGCCGTTTTGACCCGTTTTTCAGGACGTTTTCTTGCACTTTCTTTTCTTTCGCAGCTCGCTCAGAGCTGCCTAAATTAGCAGCAGCAAGAAAACGCCACATAGAATGATCACGTGACATGGGCGCCATGATATTTCTGATTGGTTGACAGAAATAGAATCAATTTGCATACATTTACATGTAACTTCAAGGGGTGAAACGTGGTCTGAAAACTTGTACCGTGTGTACTCCATTGTAAGGATAATGAGAATGGGGGGCAGACTAAAATTTGCACGCGAGACTACGTACTTGAATGATCGATAATTGATGTAGCGAGTGTACTGTGTGTGGTGCATGTGAATGTGACAAATACACTTGCTTTTTGAAGCGCCGACGATCTAAACAATTTTATTTTAATGATTAATCCTACAATTAGTATTCAAATTAAGACACTTGAATAAAAATATGTAAATAAATAAAACAAAGATGTAAGACAATTTAGTAAGTGGTGGTGCCTTTGTGGTATCTATATTTGCTAAATTACATTATAAACAACGGGGAAAACTATAGATTGTCACTGTCTAGAGAGAGCTTAGTTTTATTTCAATTCCATCAATCATCATTATGATGACAATAATGTTGATAAGGATTGCTCCATAATTTCATCCACCCCATTGGGTCTTTCATTCACTCTTCCACCCTTGCTCTAGTCTATGGTTCAACTGATGGTATTTTTTTTCTTCCATGTTTCCTCTTAATATTTGATTTTGTCTGTCTTTCATTTTCACCTTGAAATTTGGCCTTTAGGCAGGTTAGGCCTGCAGTAAAAAAAAAACTGTATTAGTTGTGAAAGCTTACTGTATAAAAGTTTTTACTGAATTCAGAAACGTTGTTTTGGCAGAGTTGGTACACGGTTTAAATACTCCTGAGAAATACTGATCAGATGATCCGCCAAAATTGCCATTGCATGATTTTGATAGTTTCACTGACTAACTAAAAATGGATCACCTATTATAAACGTACGATGACATATTCATTCTAAATGAGATTATGTGAGATTTATGGCAAAGGGATGGTAGTGAATTAAGTCCTCTAACAATTGATGTACTTTGTACCTTTAAAGGTTAGGGCTAAACTTTCACTGTTTTCAACTCTATAGCAGGCCTGGAATTTCATCTTTTAGAAGGCAATTAAGGCTGTTTTCATTTTGCAAAGGGCACTTTAAAATATCTTAAAGTCTGTGGGAAACTTTTGAAGGGGCACCCAAGTCCAAGACCAGGAGCAACACAGGCCATGGTCTCCAGGGGTTTCATGTATTTCCAGGCCTGCATGCTATAGACCCCAGTTGAAACCCCCCTTCTCAGATTTGATTTTATTCTTAATTTCACATTAACCCCTGGATGCTTTTTCAACCCCAAACTACATTGTAGCCAGCCGGACCACTTGAATAGTAATTTGACTGGTCCTTTGGTGTTTTTTAAAATAGCATTTGGATAGCGGATCACTGTTAAGGGAGAACGCTGAGCTGATGATTGCATAGGCCTAATAGTAATACATGAAGTTTGGCATTTCCTCCTCAACTAAACATACGCACACATACATGTCCGAGCTTTATGGTTACTCGTACTGTCGGACAAGTGTGCTGATGATTCGGTGACCGGGTGGGTCTGACAGCCGGGTATTGAGCAAACTGCAAAAGTGATGATTCGTGTGGATCAGTGCTATTGACAAGCAAGAGTACGTGCCATGTAATTTATCTTTAACTTTTTTGCTTAAATTATTTACCAGAAAGCTCTAGCTAACAAGATATTTTTTGTTTCATTGCCTTTTTTAGCTACAAGATGAAGTACTCCTTTCTCAGGCAAAACAGATATCGTATTTTAATATGTGAAGGGCATCGTTACTCCCGCTACATGACAGTGTACAACAAAGAGTACTGGAGATGCACCGACCGCACCTGTAAAGGAAAGTTGCATCTTAGCTCCGGCCGTATCGTCTACAAAAACAACGGGCACTGCCACAAGCCCGATCACAAGGGTATATCGGCCGACCAGGCCCTGGTTATCATGCGGAAACGAGCGCGCACTGAAGAGACACCTATTCGACAGATCTATAACGAAACGATCAAAGAGTTTGAAGAGAACGGGCATGGGCCAATCAGAGAGAGCCTCCCTTATGGTGCGTTGGTATGTGATATACTTCAGCGTGTGAGAAGCAATCGTACAGGTAGTAAGAAGAAACAAGAGGGTGAGAGTGTCCGACAGGAGGGTCTGTCCGCGTTAGAGAAGTTAAGTCAACATTTTAACAAAAGCAGCAACAGCAAAGCTCAAAGTTCCATGTCTGCATCAGCAACTGAAGGAGGTGAGAATGTCTAAAAATAGACCCTTTCTTATAATCCATCTGAAATTGAGCCTATGTTTTTGTAAATCTTGTGTGGTGTTGAAAGGATCAAAATAACTTGTTTGTGGGTGATAAGTATGTGAATTGATCTGTTCTAAGGAAGAAATTAATATCGGTTCTTGAGAAGAACCAAGTTTGAGGTCATGTTGGGTCTTGACGTTTCGAACAACATACTCTACTCACCCTCTGGAGAATGCTGGACTTGGGTGCTGAAGATGTGGCTTGAGAACTGGTTGGAATGGACTGTGGTTGGAAGAGCTGGCTTGAAGAGGGGTTGGACCAGAAGTACATTAGTTGATACGTCAACCCCATGTTTTGGATGAGTTGTGTGTGTAGATTTTGATAGCTTCTCTTATTCACTTGGTTTGGTGTTTCTCGTAGTTATTGTGGCAACCGCTTTTTTAAGAATTGCTTCCAAGCTTTGTACAAGACTTCTCTTCCAAAATTTAAAAAAAAGGCAGTTTTTATATGATTTTGAACACAATCAAATGTGTAATTTGGGGCATTTTGCACTCATACTTAGATTTGAGAGTTCCTAAAAAGGTGTGAAACATAATTTTTACCTTTTCTGTTTATTTTCAGCACATGAATCTTCAGATGTTGAACTTGAGGTCGTTGACTGTACGAATGATGAAACCGATGATCCTTTAAACTTGCTGCATTCTACTTGTTGCATCACCACAGCGTCTGAAACGATTCCGACATCATCAGCAATGGCTGTAGGTCTTGGTAGGTTTAACTCTTCTTTGGTGGCTTACGCTGAAAATGCAGCTGTTTCAACTGCTGCAACTCACACAGATCAACCAGAAAGCAATGCAACTGGCCTGACAATACATAGTGCATATTCGTTACAGACCACGCCCATGGCAACCATCACAACCAATCAGGGCGACAATTTGCCGAGACTAGTCGATAATCGAGTTATGAACCACGTGGATTTGAATATGCATGAGGCAGACAATCTTATAGAGACATCTCTTCAGCACAACGGACATCCTGGGAGCATGAGAACCTTGCCGATGAACTCTGATAATTTGTACATGAAAGACATCGACAACCATGTTGAAACGCAGTCATTCAATGGATCTCCAGATCCTACCCTGCCTCCTGTCATTCACACGGCTGTTAGAAACCATCTCCCAAGACAGGCAGGTCACAAGAGATCCACAAGCCAGACACTTGCCCAACCAAACTCAACTCTGACAGATCCTCCGTTCTTACCCAGTAATACTGCAAATCAGTACGGTGATGAAACCGAGCAGACCTATCGACAGTTTCAGATGCGCTTAACACGTAGAGAGCACCAGTTAAGAGTTCAGCACATGAAGGAGCGTCACGAAGCTGAGATGACTCTGGTGCGATTGCAGCAAGACCTTGTCAAGGAGCAGTTGAGGGATGCACAGCAACAGCGTGACGGTGTGAATACCTGATTGAAATTTATTTATTTCCTCTGGTGGAACAGACAAAACTTGCCTCAGTCTTGTTCAACTCTGTAAGATTATCGTAACATTTTATTTAGGGTCAAGGCAGACATGAAGGCTCCCGACTCTTTAATACATTGACTGCCTCTTACGAGTATACTCGTAGTAACAGATGTAACGGATTCTGCCACTACGAGTATACTCGTAGAGAATGAAAGGGCTTTGTATTGTTGATTGAATACACTGGCATCACTCAGCACGCAACAAATACGCTTCTGGCAGTGGTGAGGACATACATCCTTAGAATGTGTATGTTCAATTTTTGTATAGTACCTATTTGGTATGCACGCATGCGCACTGCACTTGGCAAATGGGAACGCCCTACGAATCTATGACCGGCCGTCAATGAGTTAAAGTCTAAGGCCTTTAATTTACAACTCAAAGGCACACATGGAGAGGAATTTTTTGGTTTTGTGCCACTGCTGTTTTGTTCAATTTTTCCAGAGTATTCAGTTTATAAAATTCCAAAACGGTGTATACTTTGAAAGCAGGATTAACCTTTCTTTGTCAGATGAATGATACTAGTTCTTGGACTTATCTCTTACATGTAATAGTAAAATCTTGTCCTGTTGTTGAAACTCAACTGACTGTTGACAACTTAGATGCAGCTCAAGGATTTTTTTACACCAAAAAGACTTTATAGTAAACATATTTTTAAAGCATTATTTATATTTTATATCATGCTGCCACTAATTCTTGACAAGTTCCCCATATGAGAAAGCGATCAAGAGTGCTGATTGCCATTTTCCATAAAGAGGGCCAGACTGTTTTGCCCAACAATGAGCCTTATTAATGAGAATGGGGCAGACTAGCAAATGGACACTGTTTCGTCTTGGGTTTGTGTTGTTGACATTCGCCAAGTGCATTACAAACTTTGGTCTTTGGTATGCTTCCATGCATTGAGGCCACTTGTACTTGTACAAGTGGCCTCAATGCATGGAAGCATACATTGAGGCCACTTGTACTTGTACAAGTGGCCTCAATGCATGGAAGCATATATTGAGGCCACTTGTACTTGTACAAGTGGCCTCAATGCATGGAAGCATACATGAGGCCACTTGTACTTGTACAAGTGGCCTCAATGCATGAAGCATACCAAAGACCTAAAAAACCAACAAGTCTAGTCTTGGAAGTAGGCCAAGGCCTGGAATTTTGTCTTTAAGAGGGCAAGGCTTTTTTTCATTTTGCAAAGGGCACGCCCATTGGAAAATCTTAAAGTCTATGAGAAACTTTTGAAGGGGCACCAAGGCTAAGACCAGGGGCAACAGAGGCCATGGCCTCCGTGTAATTCCACACCTAGGGGCCATGTCTAAATTGACTTCGGCTATGGCTATGGCTAGATTGCTGAAAAGACCAACATGTATCCTCCAACATTGTCACTGCACTACACTCAACAGCCATAGCCATAGCTGAGGTCGCCCGATTCAGACACGTCCTTAGACTTTCCTCATGTTTATTATTTGATCCATTGCCTCAGGAGGCCGTTATTACATTGTGTGCTTATTACGTTGTGTGCTTTAACAGTTCTTTTGAGCTACTCTGGGTCTGGATCACTGATCTTTCTCTGTGATTATACTGACTGGATATGGAATCACCTCAGTGGTGCCTATTAAGTGCTGAGGCCACCTTGGAAACATTTTGCTACTCTCATTCAAGGGGTTCCTCAAAGTAAATCAAAAAATTAAAAAAAACCAGAGGACACTCAAGGAATGTAACTGGTGTGCAACAAATGGCAATATTTAAGAAAAATTAGCTTGTGGGTGACAACCATGTAATAAATTTGTTTCTTGTGAGAAGTGGTGGTTCTGAGAAAAACCGGGAGTGAGAACTTGACATGTGTACTCTGCTTGTCTTCAGGAGAATGCTAGAAAGCTGGAGATGCTGGGGCTTAAATACTGTTTGTGAGGATCCTGTTCTTGGTGGTAGAGCCGAGTGTTGTGCTTGGTCAATGAGGCTTGAGACGAGTGTGCTGATCAGTGGGGTGTGTCGGGGTTTGATGAAGGCTTGATGAGTGGAAACCAGATGTCGTTGATGTAGAAGCCGATGTCTTGGGGTACCATGTCATGTGAGTAGATTTCAGTGGCCTTTCTGACTTTCCGTTGGTGCCAATGTGTGACAGGGACAATGAGTCGGGCGTTGTTCCAGTTGATGTGGTGGTCTTGTTCATGCGAGTGATTGATGTTTGCTGACTTGTCGAGGTGTCCTGATCTGCCATGTGCTTGATGTTATTTTATTATGGTGTAGAAGTTTCTGCCTGTTTCACCTATAGATGTATTATACATTCCTAGGGTATGCAGTACTCTCCGTGTTGTGCCTGCGAATCTGGTTTGTCCTTATGTGTTTGAAATCTTGCTTGGATCTTGTTGATTGATGTGTGGTAGACTTCAACTTGGGCTTGGCTGAAGATTCATTGTAGCTTGTGTTAGAGATGGCCGACGAAGGGAAGTGCGACAGTTAACTTGTGCTGTGGGCGCTGGTCTTGAGAGAGTGGAGGCTTGGGCTTGTTGATGCTGGTGTTCTTGTACCATTGAGATTGAGGGAAGTCTGGATGAAGGAGAGTTCTTGCCGTAGGCTGACACGACACGAGGCAACTGTCACACCGCCCTCAATCCCGATTCTTTTTTAGAACCAACATTTCTCTTTCTTACAAGAGAGAATTATAACATGGTTGTTGCCCGCAAGCTAATTTTTCCTATACACCATGCAAAGCTTCAAACCTACGAAGGAACATACATTGCAGATGGTTTTTCTTCCCAGTCATTATTGCAATATGTGACTCATTGGTATAGCAACATGTCATCCAGCACATTTAGTGGGAGGGTATAAACCTTTTATCAAGTTAGTATTAACAGAGATCAGTGGTCCGGATGATAATTATATTTCTCTATTGATCCAATTCACCCGACGTGTCATCACATTATAATGGTTGTGCCATTTTGGGATTCAATGTTTCCGTGTGCTATGCTATACAGTATTAGGTAATGCGCCGTTTACACGCTTGCCAAAATGTTTACGTGCAATTCGGCTCCCAAAATGAAGAGTGTAGCAGACAACCAGCTGTGTGAGGCTTTGGTGCAATAGTTTCAAAACATAGTTTCACCCATCCTGGAGAGCTGTTACTTGAGGATACATAGACCATTATGTACAGAACAATTAATAACTAATAGTTTTAGATAGTGTTTCTTTTTATTATAATTTAGCAGGATTCACAATAAAGTTTTTTTTAAATTCCTATACATTCTTTGGTATTTACATGACTTTGTGCCTTTACTATCAAGACAATTTATGAAACAAATTAACCTAAATGTAGCAGAAGACAACATCTCGCTTACATATGTGTACATCTAAATCTTTAAATATGTACATCCGAAAAGCAAAAAATTAAAAATAAACAAATGACAACAAATAAACTTAAAGGGGCACATTGCCTTCAAATCTCTCAAAATGTTACTATTTAGAATTGCTCCTTATCCTTTTCAAGAATTGTTCATGAACACAAACACCTACATTAGTGAGTAGTGATTAAAAAATTGCCTCTTAAAATACAACCAGCGAAGATACGATCTGCCATTTTGTGGAGTCAAACATTTGGTCTACCGAATATCGGACCGTGTTCCGTCATAAAATTACACAAAAAACACACAACTTCAAAGGATATTTATGTGAATCATTTCTTTCCAACCATAATCATTTTATAAACAAATGCTTTTTACTGCCCAAAGCGCCCAATCCGAAGGCAATGTGTTTCTCTAAGCACCAGAGCCCAATTTCATAGAGCTGCTTAGCACAAAAATTTGCTTAGCATGAAATTTTTTGCCTCGATAAAAACAAGATTACCAGCCAAATTTCCACGTGATTTTCAGGATAAGCAAACAACAGCTGAATACCATTAACAAGCAATATGCAACACATGGAAATTTGGTTGGTAATCCTGTTTTTATCAAGGAAGAACTTTCATGCTAAGCATATTTTCGTGCTTGGCAGCTCTATGAAATTGGGCCCAGTTCATCTACAGAGTTGTAAACAAAGCTGTATAATGACATACGACCTTGCTGCGAAGTCCCGAGTCATGACCTTGTTGCCCTCAGTGTTTAGCACTTCAGCAACAAGGTCGTACCTAAGTTACATATTCGTGGAAGAAAAAAAAATGGAGTGAGAAATTACCTCAAAATGCACAAGATATGAATTTTTTCACCAAATTGAATTATGACTATGTTGTTACACTAACATGTATTAGATATTGTGTGTTAAAGTTTCTTGCAAGCAGAAATTGAGTGTAAAAGTTTTGAAACATTCTGTCACAGCTTTACGGAAGGCATACTTGTACACTCATATTTTACAATCCTTAGAAGAAGAAAACAAAATCCAAGAATACTTTGGATCTACGACTACCTCAAAAAAAAGGTTTAATTGTATAAAACTGCACAATGTATGTTTTTTCACCAGTAATATACAAGTTTTTGAAAACTACATTAAAAAACCACACCCTCACAGGACATTTGAAGAAACAAACGTAAAGAAGTTCAACAGCATTGTGAGTCAAAGTTAAATTTTCAACAAGACTTGCACTGGATCCAGAAAAAAAACCTTTGTCATACTGTAACAGACAAAACATACAATTTTAGACTGCAGGCCTCGAACTTCCCCAAAATGAAGGGCACCCAATGAGAAAACTTTGAATTTGTATTGAAGGTTTTCAAGGGCACTCACAGCAATTGCTGTAGTGCCGTGGCTAAATTCGAGGCCTGAAACTGTACAATATTAAATTGGGAATTTTTAGTCTGAAAGCTGGCTTGTATTAAAGTAACTTTTCCTTGCGAACTTATAAAAAACACTTTACCAGGCGCAGCTAGCACTGTCAATTGTGACCGTGTCTGAGCGGTTGCAGTCTTGCACCTTGCATGTATTCCAATTTCCAGGAGTATTGTACATAAACACGAGCTGCATTTGTATATAACTGGTTAATAAAATTGCGCAGGACTTGCACTCAGTCTAAAGTATGATTTTCCCAAAGAGTGGTGGTAACACAACAAAGTTAATCCTTCCAACCCCTATTTAAGCTACAACTTTGACAAATGAAGAATAACTGCTCTCGCCCCCACCCCCCTCCCCCGGAAAAAAAAACATAGGAACAGGGAAAACAGAAACCTTGATCAGGCATTGCGTCTGTCAGTACATGTTGGCACCCAGTATAACCCTGCTTTATTTCATTTCTTGGTCTTAATGACACACTACACTTGTACACATCAGTGTTCCTGCAGTCTTGACTGTACAAATGAGCTGACACTTGTGTCAATATGGCTGGTGCCCCTCAAGGTTATGGAGTACATGTACTGTACATCAGGTGTACCACACACGTATTGCAGTGTGAAGTCATTCTATCCATCAATTTAGCATTCTGCTCAGTAAGTACAGCATTTCCACAATACACCAATAATTCACCAACTTCTTTGAAATAATGATGGCTGCTAGTAGCTATAGTGCATAGTGCCCTCTATTGTCCAGTACAGTCCATCTGCATGCACTCAAAACGTTTCGGCAACACAGGTGTATTTTGCAGAGGTCTGTTTCGAGTGGTGCTATATTCTCCATTTAGATTTTATTTTTTGGCTAATGCTATGCCAGCTCCAACCAGACTGCCGACAGCCAGCACTGCACCACCAACTATTGCAATTCCCAAAAGGCCTTCTGTTCATGAGAAAAATAAACAGAGAAAACATAATTAATAGAATATGCAACATACAAATCACGCGCACACACACACACACAGAGATGTTACTGAGATGTAGAACAAGGAGCCATTCCAACAGCTTTATTCCACGTACTGCATCTCTTTAGAACTCCTTGCCTGGTGCATGTTTCCCTCCATCCTACAATCTAGAGTGTTTTCAGAGGAATATCAATCGACCTTCAGCTCCCCCGAGTTATTTTCACATTAAATAATTTTTCTTCTTGCTTTTTTTAGCCTTGTCTGGGGCGAACTTGCATGGAAAAAATAGATTAAAAAAATACAGGTCCTGACAGATTGGGTTTACAGGGTCCTGCATTGTTGAACCTATCATCCATTTCCTATAAAAGAGTTTCCTTGTGGGGTCCATTGTTCCTCCTTTTGAGATTGCCATGTGGAGTCTATTGTTTTGTTATTGTTAGGACCCTACAAGTCAATTCCAGTGTGATGTTTGTCAAGTGTTCTCCCATTTTTGGGACTCAATTTTTTTGGGGGGCAACATGCACATTGGTTTTGTCCACAAAATTGCTTAAGTGGCAAGTATCCATGATGAATGACTATGCAGGCATTTTAAAACAAAATTCCAGGAGCTTTGTCTTCCTGTACTCTCTGAACTCCTTGGGAGTATGCAGCACCAGCAACCAAATCGGTCCACACGTGCATGGTTTATCAACCACAGAACAATCCATACATAAATCTTTGTCTTGATTAAGAAAGGACACCAATGCCACAGTTCTCATTCAAACTCCCCTTTTCCCGATTGGATCACAGAAACATGTAACACCACTTCTTTTCAGTAATGTGGATGGTCTTTTTTTTCAGGAGGGGATTGATTCAAAGCTAACATGGTGTGGCCCTGCAAGCCTCCTTTCCATATCTTACTGTTCAAGCATCAGGGTTTGCCCTTAACTTTTTCAGTGACTGGCCAGCAGGACCAGTTAGCTTGTCATTTCACTAGTCCGTCACCTTTTTCACTAGTCCATACTCCATATTTCAAATGAAATAGGGATGCTTTTCAATACTGAACTAGCCAGCCGGACCACTTGGACATAATTTTGACCGGTCTTCAGGTGTATTAACTTGCATTTGGCCAGCGGACCATTGTTAAGGGAGAGCGCAGAGCATCAAGCTTACCTCTGTTCATTTTCTTCTTTATTAGTCTCTCTAAATCCCTGGCTTGTATGTTGTTAGGTTCAATCTGCTGCAAGCCTTGTACATACTTTAGTGCCCTGGTGTAGTCCTGGTGAAGTAACACACAAATCGAAAGATTTCTTACAAATATTAACCTTCACAAAGACATCCGTTGTTTCAGTGATGTGTTTTCCCAATGTTCCCTTATCCTAAATCAGTGCCAGGCACAGCAAGGCCTTGTATTGTGTTTAAAAAATTTTGATTTTGAATTTTGAGAAACCAAAAACAGAGGAAATCAGCTTCTCAGCTGAAAGAAGTTGCATGCCTGTGAAAGAGTTGTGTTTAAGGATGTTTCAAATAAGATAAAATCAGGTAAGGTGAGTTTAAATTTGGAAATGGGTAGGTGTGAACATTGGTAAATAAATGGGTAAGTGCAAAACAAATGCACTGTTTTGATGCTTGTTGGGTAACAATTTTGGGACGTACCTTTAACCTGTAGTAACCAACCCCAAGATAGAACAGATAGTCTCGGCGAACTTGAGGGTTACCCCCATGCAAGAGTTCTTCCAGTAGGGCTACCCCTTTTTTCTGGTCATTGGTGTAGCGGCTTCTAATGAGGCACCAGGCATAGTTGAACTGAGTCCGTCCAGATACTCTCCCTCTTGCCAACTCGCTGTTGTAGGTGTGCTCGTATTTCTGCAATTGGTCGAGTAAAGTATATGATTTTTCAAAGCACAAAATCGCAATAACCATAGGTTTCATTATCCCTGACAAAGCATAAACCTTTAGAGGTGTTTACCAAAAACATAACCACCATTTCTTGTTAAATTTTGAACAGCAACAGGGCCCAAATTCACAGAGCTGCTTAAGCAGAAAATATTGCAGAATTATTTGCTGTTAAATGACTGGAAATGAGCAGGAGAGAACAAAGAACACACACAGCCTAATTTTCGCGAGATCCTGTTTCAGAAAAGAACTGCAGTCTATGCATAAACGTGAAGGGCAACAAGTTTTGAATAGGATGACCTATAAGGTTCGTGGAGACCATAGCGGAATGTACTCCTAGAACTATGAGGTTCGATCCGCTATCGTCTCCAACAACCTCATAGAGTGACATACTGACATGTACAAAATCCTATTCAAAACATTTTTTGCCCTTCACGTTTATGCACCTGGAGTTCTCTTTTGAAACTGGATCTCGCCAAAATTAGGCTCTACATGTATGTTCCTTGTATTCTTGTTTGGTCTCTCCAACATGCAATCCGTATGCTGGTAATCAATGGTGTGCTGCGTGCAATGCTGTTTCACGATAACCAACCGTTCATAGTTTTATACATGCAAGCAGAATAAAAGCATGAACCATTGGTTGCCGTGGATCAGCCTTGCGCACAGCCTTGCGCACAGCATACCATTGATTACCGGTGGAAGCAGTCATATTTGTTACCGAAAGGCGGTTCATAAATTATACTGCTTGTATGTATAAAAATATGAACGGTTGGTTATTGTGAACTAGTGTTGCGGGCAGCACACCATTGATTACCAGCACACGGGGTTGCATGTTGGAGAGACCAAACTGGTATGCTATGCGCAACGCTGAATCCCTGTGGAAGCAGCCATATTTGTTACCGAAAGGCGAAAATTCTAAATAACGGTGAGAAATTATCAATTTTTTGCAATTTGTTTTTACGGAGTGAATTTTCTGGACCTGCGCAACGCTCGATGAGAGTACAAAGAACACATAGAGCCTAATTTGGGGGAGATCTGGTTTCAAAAAAGAACTGTAGGCACGCAAACGTGAATGGCAAAAAGTTTAAAATAGGATTTTGTACATGATAACCTATGACTATGAGGTTCGTGGAGGAGACGATAGCGGAACAAACATCATATTTCTAGAAGTAATTGGATTGGATTGAACCTCTAGTTCTAGGAGTAGGGACAACCTACTCCTAGAATTATGAGGTTCGATCCGCTACGCTATCGTCTCCATGAACCTCATAATTCTAGGAGGGACAACCCATGTCAAAGATCGAGTAGGTAGGGGATAACAGTTTAGAAGTCAATTAATAACTACACTTTACTTTAAAAAGCTGTGAGACTTCAATGTGTTTTTGATTATTTAGCATTTTGCACTATGTCTATATGCTAATTAGTAAAACATGTTATCATGGCGCTATGGCTATGGATGGCTGTAAAAAGTGTAAGTTTATTTATCAAAATGTTAGCCCCAGAGCAAAGTGGTAGTGGTATAGTGGTAGTGTTTCGTCCCAACTTTAGAATCGTTCCAACTATAGTTGGGACCAGGCCAAACTTGAAGGATACAGTCATGACAGCTGGGATGGCTCAACTATGGCTGGGATCCAGAGATCCATCCGTCAGTGACCAAACAGGGATCCAGTCATGCCAGTTGCTGAGTTAGTGTTATTGAATGAGATGTTTCCAGCTCTCGAGTGACTGCTGGTGGTATCACGTATAAGCCCCACTGTAAATAGAGTCAGACTCAGAGAGTAACTCAAGAGGATTGAAAATTATTTTGTTTTTGAGGCCAACCTCCATGACCTCCTCTCTCATGTCTCTCACTGGCTCTGCCTCTGACATGTCATTGTCTGAGGCTCTGTCATGCATGTCATGTCTGTGTACATTTTGGGCCTTCCCCTAGCCCAGGTTGGACTCCTTCTAAACTGACAAGACGTGAATGCTTCAGCGCATGTGCGTCCTCAGACACGCCCACAAATCTAATGCAGAAGTCGGTCGGGTTGCTTTGCATGCCGCGCATGCGCAGTGCATGCACACATGAGCTTTTACACGATGGTCACAACGCCAGTACACAACTCGGACTTATTTTCGGAAATAATGTCATCCATGGATGTATTTGTTAGTTGTGAACTCATCAAAAGTGTAGTTAGGACACCAAGAATGTATGAATGGAGTTTATGCTTCTCAAATCAGGTAAAAATATGAAAAAACATTAGCTCAAAATATGTTCGCATTGTAGAGGAGCTTTATACCCAGGCACTGACCGACGTCCTACCAGGGCTAGGCCTTCCCCTAGCCCAGGTTGGACTCCTCCGTTGCATACAACGCGACGGAGTCCAGGATATAAAGGTCCCGTACCATTGCGAAAAAATTTATAACAACATTTTTTTATATTTTTACCTTTTTGAGGAAGCTGAAACTTGACTCACATAATCCTTGTGTCCTAAACCTTACGCCTGCTCTATTCAGAATTGCAAATTATATCCTTGGATGACATTATTGTGAAAATAAAATGAAAAATTTACGCATTCTCGGCGACAGCCTAAACTGACAAGACGTGAATGCTTCAGCGCATGTGCGTCCTCAGACACGCCCACAAATCTAACGTGGAAGTCGGTCGGGTTGCTTTGCATGACGCGCATGCGCACATGAGCTTTAACGGTCACTTGGTACACGATGGTCACAACGCCAGTACACAACTCGGACTTATTTTCGGAAATAATGTCATCCATGGATGTATTTTGTTAGTTGTGAACTCATCAAAAGTGTAGTTAGGACACCAAGAATGTATGAATGGAGTTTCAGCTTCTCAAGTCAGGTAAAAATTTAAAAAAACATTAGCTCAAAATATGTTCGCATTGTAGAGGAGCTTTATACCCAGGACGTCAGTGCAGGCACTGACTGACGTCCTACGTACCACTACCCTAGTACCAGGGCTAGGCCTTCCCCCATCCATACCGTCGTCACAATCACAATCAGGTAATTCCCTCCAAAGTCTAATATACTATAGCTCGTTGGGACATCCCAACTGTAACACTCAAGTTGGAACCGGTCCCAACTATAGTTGAGACGATTCTAAAGTTTTGATAAAAAAGTATGCATTTGCCTTTGAGAGCCCAACCTCAAGAGAACCTGGGCCGGCTATAGCGCTACTCATCCGATTCCAAAATGTGCACTTTTCAGACCATGCATTAACATTAACAACAACAGGAAATACCCGTATCGTTTTGGTAAACAGCAAATATATGGCAAATGTTTGCATTCGGAAATATCTACATAGTTCCACCCTACTGCTGGTCTGCTAATCCATCAAGTTTGCATGTAAAAAACGGACAACCCAAACCTTTAAATCTTCCACTGACACGGTTTCTTCCACAATCGCCTCCATCTTGGATTCTAGCTGGTAGTTGCTCTCTCAATGTAGACAAAACAACAGGAGCGGTCGGGTACCAGTATCCTGAAAAGTTTCACTTTTCCAAGAGGGTGACAGTTATATGTAAATAAGCAGCTCCCGGAAATACAGTAATAAATCAGAGACGTGTCAGGACTAAAAATTACAATAACAACTTTCGTACTGGATTCCTCCGAGGTCTGACTGACCATTTAAACAATTTAATAGTTTGTCAGTTACTACAAATTTATTGAATACTTCGGTAAATTTATAATAAAAAAAACATTGCACCCCTGTTACTGAATAATGAAACAGCCCAAGTAAATGTATTAATTATTCATTATTTTTGCCACATAACCCAGCTGATCGCGCACGTACGTCAAAGAGAGTTCATTCATAAAGTGATGACCACATAGTTTCCATTCCTTTGGTTAACCACTCCCCTTCATATCATCCTTATTTTTGGCCTTATCTTTCATGATCAGAGACCCATTGACTCTAATTACACTGTGGATGGTATTTCATAATGACACAGCATTTATAGTTATTGCGTAACGTAAGTCCAAATGGGCACTTGGGTCATCAGCACGTGCATGCCACAAAAAAAAAGGAGATGACAAAAAAGAGGGAATTAACTTATGACTAATAAACCAAATAACACCCATACAAGTCATTGTAACTAGTACACCTCTCGCCGCTGGAGGTTTAGCGGCGAATGGTATTACAACAGACAAATCTGAAATCCATAAAATGGGTGGAGACTGAATGTAGGACGAGTTAACGGCATTGCACCTGCGCCTTGTTGTGTTGCAACTATGCATACGAACCTATACCACCCCACCCATAGGCCCACACGGGCGCGGGCACATCCGGTTCGCTCCTCCGTTACTCGTCATAGTTGTTTTGGATACCACAATGGATAGACACCGATCCAGCTAAACCAGCTACTCCTGATTTACTGATGCTGGAGTTTCAAAAAAAAAGAAGCTGCAGAGAAGGTGAGCAATTTTTGTTTTGTATTAAAACTAAATAAATAAATAAATAAATAATAATAAATAAACAAATAATAATAAATAAAAAATACGTATTGTGCAAATTTAACTTCGGATCAAATTAATGAACTTATGTCATGTTATTATACTTCTTGGTTTATTGTATATCTTTTACTTAATACCCGGGGTATACCAAAACATACATAATTGGTTCTGCAAACGTCACTACAATTAATTTAATATTTCATACACGCATTATAGTATATACTAACGACAAAGATTATCTCAACATCAACAAACTCACAAACACAATTGGTAAAATACTTTTTGAGAATGAGGTCGATCCGCACAGCTCAATTTCCTTATGACAAATTTGAACCAATTCAAATCAGAAGTTCATAAAACTGCCACCTGAGTTTAAAAAAAAAAAAAAAAAAAAAAAACTTCGTAAGAAAAATTCCTTATTATAGCAGAAACTTTGCATCAACGGTGCCTCGTTGTTACTTCTTATTATAAATATTATTTTCATTTTGTTTTGGGAAACAAAGCAGGGAAACAAAGCAGAATTTCATTAGTAAATGAACTTTTGGGGGCGATCTGCTCCAGGTACAGGCTTATGTTTTTTGTGTGTGATACTAGCAAAATTTAAAAAAAAATTGACAGAGTAAAAAGCATTCCCTCCTCTAATTTTAAACAAACACACTAGGATAGGGCCTACTTAGCCAATTTGTGAATCATTACACCAAATTTGGCGGCCATTTAAAAAGAAAGTAGAGAAACGAGTCTGTGCTTTTTCGGGGACTTTTGTGCGCGTGACGTGTTAACTTCGATTGATGCAATCAAAACAGGAATATTTTTTTTAGGTTTTTTAAAATTCGAATTTTGTTCGACTCTAACATAATTTCAAACGGGGTTTCCTCTGGAGGACTAGGGTACTGATGTGGAGATTTATAACCCCCCTATATCCCACCCCTTCATTACCAATCCAGGAAACGAGTTTTAAAAATAAAACAGTCATTCTGAGATTGCAGAGCAAAACACGTCACCATAAGAACCTATCAATTATTACCAACCCATCCAGACAAATCCGCTTTGGACAACTCAAGAGAACGGAATGTGTTGGAACAAGTGACTGTGTGCACCAGCAGGCCTTGGGGTCAAATTACTGGCTATTGCGAAAAAAATAAGAAGAAAAAAAAATAGCTATTAAAAAATACATGTGTAAATGGAGCTATACGAAAGGGCACATTCTTTCTGCAAGATCATTTTTTTCCCCTACTGACCTGTGTGTGTACCACTCACCCAACCCGGCTCTTGTGAATAATATGGGGTTCAGAAATGACAATGCGAATTCTCGGCATACCTTTTTTCTTTGTGCAAATATCAGTTAATGGTGAGCGGGTGGGTGGCACGAGGCACAGACCCTCTCGTGACGCAGCTTAGTTTATAGTGGTATGGTGTGACAAACCATAAAACTGCATGTATGAAGTGCCCATCGATATAGCTAGACTTTCTATGTAAGGCCAATTAAAAAAAAAAATGTTCAGCGTCCCCGCCCGCTTCCCTTTTTTTTTTTTTTTTTTTTTTCAAGGATCCATTTTTACGATTCTGAGACAAATGTAATTCTAAAATACATAACATCGTATTTTGTTTTACTTAAGCACACAGAAAAAGCTGGCTGGTTGAAAAATGTGTCGGGCTGTCATAAAAAAAAATAAAAATAAAAAAACCGCCTCCTACTTTTTTTTCAAAAAGGCAGGACGTTAAACATGTTTTTCTTTTTACTTTGCCTAAGGGGGTGGGGGTGGGGACATGTTGGTCATTATGAAGCATGGTGTACCCCCTCCCATTATGTCTTCATGGGATCACGGAATCTCAGGATATAATTATTTCAAGGATTTCCGGGGGATTACTTTAAAAGGGGGGATTAGTGCACTGGGGGGATTCCACGTACCCCGCTTGGTATTACTAGAGTAAGGACTGTCCTTACTCTATGGTATTGGGGATGGTTGGGAGGGGGAGGGGAGGGGGAGGGGGAGGGGGGAGGGGGAGGGTGAGGGGGAGGGGGAGGGGGGGGGGGTGTTAGAGGATTAATGGGCCCTTTCGAAAAACATGTCCCAGTCCCCGAACTAGGAACGGTGGCATCTTTGACCATGAGAGCTCGCCGTGACACGCACTGGGGCTTCGAAAACACTATTTATGGAATCCAGCCAAGCGAAACCGAAGTCTTCGTAATCGAAACTGGTATTTTGGAATTCAGACTTACATGAACGAAAGTGCAGACTTCTGAATAATATTATTCAAAATAACACCAATTTGAAAGTGAATTGTTGTTGTTGTTGTTGTTTTTGAAGAGTAAATTAATTAATATCCTCTAGTTTTTAATTAAACAAAAACAAACAAACAAAAACGGTGATACTTTATTTAGTTTGGATGGTCCCGTTTTAGTACAACAAAAAATAAATAAACCGATTTTGTTTTGTCTTGGATTTTATTTCGATAGCGGCAATCAACATATAAAGCAACGCTATTTTGTTTTCTTTCTTAAAATGCTATTTTCCCGTATGTTCCATTGAGTATAGAAATACATAAATATTTCTCTGAAGGATTGGTTTAATGAGATGAAATTTCAATGAGCTTTGAAACAATTGTTTGTTTCTTCTTCCCGATATTTCTCGAATCCTGTATGTATTATTGGTTATAAATGCATTTTTCACAACAGATCATTGTTTTTGTTTCTGCAAGGCCATTTGTAAAACTATATCGAGAAAAGAGCAAAAAGAACATGTGTTAATATACAGTTCTTATCCTGCAAACGAAATAACTTCCTATTGGCACATGGTACCATAGACATCAACTCCACACCAGAAAAAAAACGTGCCGTAACTCCGTAACCATGGAGCACTAAAGTGCAAAAAATAAAAGCCACGATGTACGAATGACAGAGAGTTCAATGTCACTCAAAAAAAAGTGGGGGTGTCACTCTGATGAAATTATTTCATTTATACAACTATTTAAAAACCACCATAAAGAAAGTCCACTTGAGACTGTGAAGTCCCCATGGCAACAACACACATAAATAATACCCCAACCCTCCCGAATTACTGACTGCACTGGATGGGCACGGGATAAAAATAGGCCTCGAGAAAAAAAGAGAATACGCACACGTAGTGAATCTCTCGGCTAAATATGCCACAATGTACGTAGTTCAGAGGCCTACACACAGCGTCCTTGGATGCGTATGTTAGTTGTCAAAGCAAACAGAGCCGCCTACACATTTTTTCCCCGATATTATCGGCTGCTCGCAGCAGTCTCCCTATCATTTTACAAGGCTGCGCGACAGCAGCGGCCGGTCACACAATACTGTGTAGTAAAACTATCCGCCTGCAAAAAAAAGCCCATTCATAAAGTTCGCAGCTGATGGGTGAACGCGGGAATGTATGCAGTTCACACACATGTGCAAACTCGTTACGTTTGTTGCATAGACTCGTTCGGTTTGTTACAACGGCTGATAAGCTAAACTGTAAGTACATTTTTAAATCACTTTTAAAGCACTGGTGCTCATTAAATCAATTGACAAAAATGCACATAATAATTTGTAAAAAAACAAAAACGTAAATGTTGCCGTCGTCGATTTTTTTATATATATATTTTTTTTATGCGAGCTTGTTTTAATGCTTTGGAGTGGCTTTTTAACAAAGTTGTTTCGGTAAATGAACGCTGTAGTTACAAGTGTCTAAATTTGGAATTTTATAATTTGTTAAGAGGGATCGATTTGCAACTTACATATTTTAAAGTTTGCACAAATACTTGAGAAATGCGAGTTTCCACTCCACCATTTACAATTTACTCCATTGATCGACTGTCAAGTGTACATTATGTCACACAAGACTCAGATTAGGGAAAAAAAAGTAATTTATGAACCTTCCATCAAAAACACCGTATAGAGTCAGTGCGCAGCTGGAAAAGTCTTCATATAAATATTATTCTAATACTGGGCGGTAAAATGAAAAATGCATACAGAAGTTGGTGATAAAATTTGCAAATTGTGAGGAGACCTCAAGTGAAACTGCGAGTGGAAATGTACGTCGATTCTATAAAGGTTGTTTTTTGCTGTTCAGTTACCCAGCCCCTAACCACACGTGTGTACATCCGGTACAAAGTTGTGAACCCCCCCCCCCCCGTTGTTTGTTTGTTGTCGTTTTTTTAAACACAAAATTAGATGGATACCGTCCACGGTTTGTCAAACCACCGGAGCCCTTTGTGAAGTTCACTGTGTCAATTGGTGTCAACAGCTCACACTGTTACAAGCACTACAAAAATAATGACGTCACATAACAAATTGAATGTCCGAGTGTACATTGTGTTCGCAAGCTTTTGTATCAGGAAGATAAACACAAATCATTTGCTGATCCGTGAACCTTTATGCCACGGTCCCGTCACTGTCCCGACCATGCTCAGCGTGGTCATTTTCAATAAGCAATACCCGTTGCTCATTGTACAAAGGGACCAGACTAGTTTTGCCTCCCAGCCTCGATTTTGTTACCGTGGTCTGATTAAGGATGTATGTGAAAAGTGACCATAGTCTGTACTTCACCCAATATATTTTCATCCTATATAGAAAGTTTGTATATCAGCTTTCTGTAGAGAAGCGGTAAAACATTTTAAGAATGTTCAAATGTCAATGGTTGGAAGTCAATCAACTCACCTGTGAAACTGCAGTTTCTGTACAAGTATGTTTTCGAGAAAAAAAAGTTGGTTTTGTCATGTGCTCGTTAAATTGTAAAGGAACGACCACTTATGCATACACATTTGTCTCGAATGAAGATGACAACATTTCAGACAAAAATCATCTGGTGCACAGGATCAAATAAAATCATCTTCTTTTCAAAAGTTCATTCTTAAGTGGTCTTTTCCCATAATTATTATAATATTTTTTTTTCAAACAGAAGACAGAGTTACTTTGCCACCAAGTTCCCTGAGACACACTTGAGATGAAAGACACCCAGGCAATGGAAACCTGCGTCAGTCCCAAGCCCATTTCAGCAGAGAGCCCGTGGTTCAAGAAAACCGCATTCGTTCGCCCTTATCATCACAGTGTGCCGTTTCGTCGAATCTCCATGCAGTCTTCTTGCAGAGAATCCCCATCGTCGACCGCAGGCCGGGCCATTCTCAGAATTGCGGCGGACGCACCGTGCGACAGCACACAGGATGCCGCTGAGCCCGAGAGGGCCACGGCTTCCCGCCAAGATAACGATGGTGAAACGCCATTCGCTGCTGCTGAAAAAGAGCAGAAGTCAGTCTGCCGATATTTCGGCACCGTCGTGTCGCTAGAGTCCACAGCGAACCCCGAGCAAACTTTGAAGGGCCAACAGACAACAGGGACAATTTCCACATTTACACCGAGCAGTCATGTTTTTGGAAGTACAGACACAAGCTCCACCATAGACGGAGAACCATGGAAGAAGACCCCACAACACAAGCCCAAAACATGGATGCAGGGTGTTCCTTCGGATGACCCTGTACAAAAAGCTCACCAAAGTCTTTCAACTGCAACACATTCCAACCCACTCACGCCACCATCGACGTCATCTCATGAAAATCAGAAGAACAATTCAAATTTAGTCCAGTACTCTATCCCTTACCACCGTGTACACAATTCAACCCTCACTTCAGCCAGCCCCACTGAGGGGCCGGGAAACAAAAGAGATACTGCCCCACTGAACCCAGAAAGCCATCGAACTTATCCGAAATGGAGCGCCAGAGAGGTCCGCTCAAAAAACGTCACATCCACTTCCAACCAGAAGTGCTGGATCTGAGCGTGAAACGATTGAAGTCAGAGCCGGGCAGCAACATGGGTCAGATACAAGATGACAAGTTCCTGACTAGCTGTGTCCAGTCTTCGCAGAGTGTTGGGGTCAGGCCCGAGCACCGTCAGTTCAACGAGGGTTTTTACACTACCGTGAAGCAAGAGCAGCCGTCGGAAGTCAAGGAGATGGGTAAGCCAGAGACCCATGCTTTCAGGGGCGTTTTTCGAACGGGAGAGGCGTTAGACCTGGACCGACCAGACGCGGGAAGCATCCACTCGGGTCATCAGAGACCCTTGCCCCCGTCTATGCAAGGTTTCCAACCCGGTGAACTTACACACGGTGCTTTTAATGGTACTTTCAACAATATTTATGCTCCTGGGGGTATCCCCGCGCCCCAGTACAACAGGGAGCTGGTGAGACGCTGGGTCTTGCACGTGACTCAGAACAATGAAATGCACGCTATGCAACACCTTCAAGCACAGGTAGTTCCGGATTTGGAGTCGAACTACTCGTCCGCGGCGTCTGATGCCAGCCAAGGCAGCCTGGTGTCCCTGCCGTCGTTCAATGTCGGCACACGGGGCCATCGGAACGCGGCTTCCATCCAAGAGAAGCCGTACGCGTGCGACCACTGCTCCTCGACGTTCAAGCACCGCCACCACGTCATCAGGCACATGCGGGCGCACAACGGCGAGCGTCCGTTCCACTGTCCGGACTGCGGTGCGGCGTTCGCTCGCAAGTGCGTCCTGACCAACCACCGTCGCACGCACACCGGGGAGAAACCCTACATCTGTACGGAGTGCGGCGATACGTTCAGCCGCAAGCACCACCTGGTCATCCACCAGCGCACGCACAGCGGCGAGAAACCGTACAGGTGTCTGGAATGTGGGGCGGCGTTTGCCAGATCGCATCACGTCAACCGGCACCGTCGGACGCACGAGAAGACAGAGGAGAGCGACAGCATTTCCTTGGGCACAGCCGCCAGGTCACCGAGCACCAGCGAGATCGAACATCCTCCAACTGTAGCAAACGCCGGAACAGAACTTGTGGTTCCTACTCCGAGCCTTAGAACCAACGACCCATCAGCAGCAGCAGATGCTCGAAATGAACTTGTTTCATCTACAGCAGTTGCTCCGGGTAGTCCGAACGTCCTTCTTGCAGAGTCAGGAACTGAACATTCCCCGCCTAACACGGATACGCCGGGAACTCGTTCTTCTGACAGTGTGGACACCCAAAATGGGCAGGTATGAGTAGTATAAACCTGATGTGATATCCTCAATAATAAGTAAATAACATTACAAAAAAGTGACTGTAATTATAAGAAAACATAATTGCTGCAATGACAACGGTAATAATATTCCGGCAACACCTTTTGACCACCACTATTAAAGTAAAATAGTTTCACTTTACCGCCGTGACAAAATGAAGCACAGTTGATCCTCAAACAGAAAAATACTGAACATTGTAAATTAAATATTGATTAAAAAGAAAGGGCTTTCTTAAAGTAGTGAACAACTGAAGTATTGGGACATTTTTACCTAGAGTACGTCAATGTCCCACTCGTGTTTAAAAGTGTAGCAGTTTTACCCATAATTCACAGCAGCTTTCATAAAATAGCTCTGCATTTTAATGTGTGTAATTGTGTGTGGGGGAAAATTTAAAGCAAAAAGCTGTCTAGACCGATGGTTAACCTATTTTTCTCTTTCAAATATAAATAAATATCCCCGATCACAAATCTAGATTTCTCATTTAATAAAGGATGGGTTCAATTTAACTTTATGAAACGGAGAGCGCAGATGCTAATTGGCCACCCCCTCTGGTTTGGACTGTAGACGCTGAGAAAAGGTCAACCTGTGATATTTAGAGCTATCTTTGGACTATATCTCTCATTGCACCATATAGCCCTATTTATTTGAAAAGGTCAAGCCCATTTTCGAAATCAATCCAGGATCAACTTTGCCTCTAGTGGGGACAGAAATAGTCGAGAAGAAACTTTAAGCCACTGAATGATTTCTGGTCATTATGGGGGCGGATCCTGCGGTCTAAAATTGAGAGGGAGGAGCGAGGAAACGAGTAAATTATTGTTACCACATTGTTTCATGATCGATATATGGGGACTCGTGGTCAACTTCTTAATTAATTACAATGCGTGGTGTTTAAGCCTGATACTAATTTGTCCTAGCAAACCTAGTGTGTTATTCAATCAATGGAAATTGAGGCATATCCATCAGGAGGTGACGTGGGACCACGTGGGAGGGACAACAAATAATGAATATTCATTTTTGTGTACTTAGTGTGCATGGAAGAAGGACGTAGAGCCTTTCTTCAAGGCACACGACGAATTGTAATCATTATGGTGGAACATTGTTTTTATCTGAAAATGCAATATCGTTCGAAATCTCAGTATTTCAATTTACCAAATCAAACTTTTGAAGCAGTATACACACAATCCACTGACACACCATCTCTGAAATGTGACTCCCAAATATATTTATGAAAATGTTTACAGTTTGGACGCGTCTCACCATAACGCTGGCGGGATCGAATGAAGTACTTCATCCCCAAACCAGTGGTGTCCCAGACCGTCAAGACCAAAGTATAAGAAGGTCTACATATAGAGTGTTACACCATTGTCACTCAGGCAGTATATAAATAGTCTCCTAACCCCCAACAATTAACACCCGAGGAAATCACTCGGTCCAACCGAAGGGAAAAAGGGAGATATTAAAGGCTTGGGTTTCCTGTGACTTGAACTTCTCAGGAAGGGTGACTTCCGGAAAGTTCCTTCAAAGTTGCAGAAACGCATGCCATCGTCAGGAAACTATCCTGAACTATTCATGTGCGTGTGATTGCATACGTGACACAGTCCATGCGGACTATTAAAACTATATTACAAATTCCAGACTATTCTTTTGACCGAACTATGTTGTGTGTGAATAGAGAGAAGTTCCCTTGATAGGTTTACTATAAAATACCAACATGATATAGCATCAACCTCAGCAAAATATTATAAACTTTCTGGCTTGGGTGTACAATAGTAACACAAATATTTTGAGGTATTCTGAAATATCCACAGATATACATATATGTATTATTTAATACAGTTCATGATTTGGTGGTATAAGTCTTTTAAGAACTCGTTTACAACCTTTTGCAATATCAGACAAACTTGTGGAAAACTTGACAAGTCACAGGCGCTCATCGACTATCTTTAAACTATATGGGGGTATTTGGAGAATGCTGTCTATCGATTATGTTTATCTAATGTGAGAATAGCCCTCGTGATGCTTCCAGCTTGTTTTTCTGCCATTTAACTCAATGCTACCAAACCGAGGTTGGAAGGGAATACATAGTCTGGCAACTTCTTCGTGTCATGATTATGCGTATATAGTATAACTATAATTTATATAGTAAGGCTTTCGGTAACACCGTGTACATGAACTATCCCTATAAGACTAGTAGTACTGTGGGTTAACTTATCCTGTATTGATAAACCAAACTATTTAAATGCATGGAATATGACGAAACACAGCTATCAGTGAATTCTTTTAAACATATAATGAACATAAAACAAACTTGTTTAGAGTAGGGGGTAGACTAACGGTGGGGGGGGGGGGGGGTTCACGTCTCGTGAAATCAAATCCTCATTGAGGAAACATTCTATCTCAAACAGGATCCATACAGCAGCAGATTGGGTGTACAGAGAGACAAGTGGGTTCTCCCAAATCCCTTGTGATATTAAAGTACAGGATATGTTATTAATGAGCTGTACTAAAATAAAATACAAAATCCACCAGCTTGCACTGATTGTAATCTTCATATATATGTAAGAATCTTCAAGATCAAAAATGGAAACCGCAAAAGGAGAGCTTGAAGTCACCTTCACTTATTTTGATTGCCTCATTCGAAATGAACGTTAAAGAAATCCTGACAAAACACCGTTTTAAAAAAATACTAAAACATATAGTATTTGATGTATGCAGTTATCAAAAGTGGATGATGGGAATATTTGTTATTTACTCTTAAAAAACCCTAAACCCAAACAAACAAACAAACAAACAAACAAACAAACAAAACAAAACAAAACAAAAACGCACTTCCTCTTTAAGTAAGATGTGTGCTCAAGCAGCTTTGTGGAAATTAACCCATTCGTCTATCATTATGACACATAATGTTGCAATAATATTAGTTTCCTACCAGTGGGGTATAGTGTCGATGCCAACATCTCATTAGCATCCAGTTTCCTGATGATTTGATTATTTAATTAAATGATTGAAAGCGATTTCCAATTTTCAATTAAACAATTATTTGAAAATGCCTCGTCGGATTGTTTCGTAAAATAAAAGTCACATCTAAAAACAGGGCCAAGCCCCAAAATGTTATGCAATATTCGCTTTTGTTAAAAGGTTGTTTAAAAATGTGTTATTATTTAATATTTATCAATTTTTAGTGTAAAACGCTTCACATTGATGTCAAAAGCTGCTTATAGATGACAGCTCTAAGCTAATCTTTTTTAAATGGAATGTTGCTGTCTTGTATAATTGTATTGAATCAATTTTGTACATGTATCAACTCATATTTATATATTTTAAATGTGTTTGTAAAACTTCTGTATGACTAATTTATTGGTGTAAAAAAAGGACAGAATAATACCTTGTCTTTTAATGAAAAAAAAAATCACAATTTGTACTTTAAAATTGCCGCAAAACCTTTGCCAAAACAAAAGCAAACATCTTATTAAAGTTGCTCTACTTTACTCTCTAAAACAACACCTTTTCATGTTGTTGGTACTCTTAAAGCGTATGAAATAGTTAATGAAAGACAAAATGTTTATGTGTACAGAAATATTGTTATATTTTAGTTCCATGCTCTTTTATTCTTTTAAAGAAAAGATGTACATTTCCAATGGACTATGTCACTTGTTTACAAAAAGAGTGACAATGCACATTCTAGGGATTTTCTTGGCAGGCAACACTGGTCTTATGAGAAATGTTAAAATTAAGTTTCATTATTACCACATAAAACAAAGAACTGCTTATACTAATTTGCTGAACAAGTTTGGAAGTGTGCCCCCTTTCTTCATTATAAAAAAAGGTGATCAAAACTGTACCATGCCTTGCTATGATTTCGTACAGCAAATTTGAGTAGCAAAATATTTAGACAGTACATGTTTTGTTCACACTGAATGCTTGTGTAGCAACTGCTGATTTTTTTGGGGGGGAGTAGCAACTGATACATTTTGTGAGCATTTTGCTTTGCATGCAAGGGCAATCGTTCACTGATGCTCGTATAGCTCCACTGAGCTGTGAACGCATTGTTCCTGCAAGAAGTCCAGTCTATGTGGCTCGTCATTTGTAAACATGTGATGTCACAGGTTACAGCGTCCATTGGAATTGATACTAAAAATAAAAAACCTGTTTTGTGCTTTTCGACTTTCTGTCTCCGCATTGCAATCTGTCTGCTATGTAATAACTATCTATCGTGATATAAATTTGTCAGCTAAAAAAGTTACATTTTATAGTGCTTTCCATCACACTTTTGGTTCTGTAAAAAAAGAGCATAATTCTCGGGTTTCTGTGTAAAGAGTAAAACTGTTTTGAAGCTTTGAAACAATCATGCAAAATAATAATACTCTAAAATACAAAGACAGTACAGATGTGTATAAATAAATTTTACACTAAACTATGCAATAAATTATTTTATAGAATCTACTGCGATAACAATAAATAAAACCTATTCAAAGAACGTACATTATTTTGTCCATGCATCATGATCTTGTCTGAGATAGGAAACTTTAGTTAGCTGGAGCATCTGGTCACCATCCAAAACGTTCATGCGCGTGGTTGTCTCATGAACTGGTGCCCCGCTATGTGCTATATGCTGGGCCCAATTTCATAGAGCTGCTGAAGCACAAAAAGTAGCTCAGCACAAGAAAACTATGCTTACCAGAATAAGGTTACCAGCCACCACATAATGTACAATTTGTGACTGGTATCCTGCTCCTTTCTGCTTAGCAGGCAATTGTTAAGCAACATTTTCTGCTTTATTCTATGAAATTCTATTTGTACGCTCTATAAGCACAAAAGATTGCTTAGCACAGAAAAGTCTTGCTTAAAGGAACATTACAGAATTGGTTTTTGCTAACAAAACAGTTGCTGGCAGTGTAAGCACTTTATGTAATCCATACATAAACTGACAAACCTGTAGAAGTTTGAGATCGATAAGCCATCTGGGTCACGAGAAAATAGTGAAAAACCGATTACACATTTGCATGAAATCATATAGATTCAAAAAATGAATTAAACGCTCACTGAGCGATAAACTCCAATCGGAAAATTAGTTTATTCGTTTCTCATCAAATATGGCATTTCAGACAGAAATATTTCAAGGGATGTTTTCTACTATCATCATCATTAGACCGTGTAAGTTTTATGTAAATCTGTGATCAAAAAGTATATTTTACAAGTTCTTTTCTTACCAATTCTGTAATGTTCCTTTAACCGAAACAGGTTACCAGCCAAAATACCAGGTTGTGTAGGCCCGTATGATGTTTGTGACTGGTTTCGACTGCTAACATTTGCTCAGCAGAAACATTGCTACACACCATTTTTGCTTAATAATAGATGGATAAAATTGGGCCAGCACAAATTTTTTTCATGAATAACTTCATTAGGTGACTCTTTCCAATGAGCCCTGAATCTTTCTATATAGATATTGCTTCTTTAAAATCAGCTTGGGATCAGGGCCCAATTTCATGGCTCTGCTTACCGTAAGCAAAAAATCAGCGCTTCTACGGGAGCAGGGAATTCCGCACTTAAAGTACATGTACGTCAATCGCATTTCAGAAATTGTTGTGCTTACCAAATTAATATGCTTACAATGCGAATAGGCATAAGTGTACTATATATTCACATCCTGTAACATTGTATTTGATGGCAAGTAAAGTGCGCGCCTCTTGCTGTTTGGAAACAGAAATTCTACTCAGGCCCCATAAGCAGAAAAATTTTGCTGACTAAAATTTGCTCAATGGTTCACAGTTTTATAAAGATAAGCAGAAAATACTGTTTAACAAATTTCTGATAACGCAAACAATCAGTGGGACAACAGTCGCTAGTCGATGTTATATGGCAGGTAGCAATTACTTCTGCTAACCAATATTTTGTTGTTCTTAGCATGATTGTGTTCAACTGGTAGCTGCAACCTGCAAGTATCGTTTGATATGGTTTGACATACCTGCACTGTTGAAAGAGAGTTCAACGACATCAATACAGCTAACACCCAAAATGTTGTTTTCAGTTTCACAAAGCAAGACTATAAACCTCTGTAAAAAAAAAAAGCACACACAACCCTTTCACCCAGCGTGGGTGGACGGGAGTGGGTGGTGGGTGTTTTGGTATCAGAAAAAAAACCCTGGGAATGTACATGTAATGAAAAGCCACAACTTTAGCGTATCCACCCTTAAGTATTTCCTTGGTCTTTTGTTTGGTTACCATGGAGGCAGTGGTGTGTGTTAACCAGTCCCACCCATAACACAAATCTCAACGTGGTCAAGGTTACAGTGGAGTGTGCACTACACACTAGCCTGGATACATATCATTATCATAGAATATGAGACAATTATCTAGAAAAGTGCCAGTAAAGGGTGTTGAACTTCCCATAGGGAGAGTGATTGCTGGTTATATCATCAATTTAAAACAATCAAACTGTTGGAAGGTCTAGGGACTGGCCTTCCTCCTCAGAACACCTAAGGATTCTGAGAGACAAATTTTGTTTTTTTTTTTATATGCGATTACATTCTTTTATAAACATGTTATCTCCATTTGGCATTAGTTGTCATAGACCCCTCGTACTGACGTCACATGCACTTGCAATACACCCCTTACAAGGATTCTGCCTTTTTATTGGTTAAGAGCGCGTCACATGATATGTTTTATTTTGACTAGAAAGAAGCGCGAAACACGGCGCGCTATACATGTACACGCATCAAACAAAGTACCATACCCGTAGCAACCAATACACTACCCCATAACAACCAATGTCTTATACCCATAGCAACAGCAGCTTCTTGGTACCTAGACGTCTATGAACAATATATGCATGGGGTGTTATTAAACAAATGTTTACTGATTTTACTTGTGGTATGGTTAAAACTAAAGACTCCCTCGGTGACCCCCGGAGCGGTCTATTTTTCTCTCGGCTTAGCCTGGAAAAATAGAACGCACATATTATGATCACCTTGGGGTTCGAAGTTTTAACCATAGCTCTGGAAGCAGTCAACAATTGTATACTAACTACCTGCTTATGATCTTCCAGTTTACTTTCACATTTTATGCCTATAGGCATAAAATGTGAAAATACGATACGCGTCTCTCCATGCCTAAAATGCATATAATAATTTTACAAACACAAGGGCTCGATTTCACAAAGCACTAAGATTCATGTTAAAGGCAGTGGACACTATTGGTAATTACTCAAAATAACTGTTAGCATCAAAAACTTACTTGGCAACGAGCAATGGAGAGCTGTTGATAGTATAAAACATTGTGAGAAACGGCTCCCTCTGAAGTAACGTAGTTTTTGCGAAAGAAGTAATTTCTCAGTAAAATATTTGAGTTGATTTTGAGACCTCACGCGTGAGGTCTCGAAATC
This sequence comes from Pycnopodia helianthoides, assembly GCA_032158295.1. Classification (NCBI taxonomy): domain Eukaryota; kingdom Metazoa; phylum Echinodermata; class Asteroidea; order Forcipulatida; family Asteriidae; genus Pycnopodia; species Pycnopodia helianthoides. The sequence goes on from CM063259.1 coordinate 5,802,026, forward strand.
AAGCATCTGAAATCACACAACCATTATTATCTCGGAACTTCGACGACCAATTGAGTTCAAATTTTCACAGGTTTGTTATTTTGTGCATATGTTGAGATACACCAAGTGAGAAGACTGGTCTTTGACAATTACCAAAGGTGTCCAGTGTCTTTAAGTCGAGTTGCCAGTCATTACCATAGTTTTTTTTTTGTGACATCACATTTTGCTTAGCAAGTAAGATTGATTCGCAGTTAAGATCAAATCTCAGGTCTTTGTGAAATCGGCCAAGGAATCAGGCACAACCAAGATGGTTCATTTTATTGAGTAAACGATCAAATACTTTTGCGCCGGGGTTAAGATCTGATCGTGATGCATGGTAGGACTGGTTTTCCAGTCTAGTATTTTCCCACTGGCTTATACGCTGTTGCGTGCTGTGCCTTCAAAGTCCATAATGAACAGTTTGTGACCTGTATGTGAAGTTGTGTATCATGGAGCTCCATGGTATTATGAAGGTGGGGGATTGGAGAGTAAGGCTTGCGTAAGTTTGTTTTGAATTGATTAACAAGGTTGACCAATAAGGATTAGTCTTGCAAATGAGTTTGGCCGGGAGCAAATTTATTCTCAGCTTCTATAATGCTGTGGCAAAATTTAAGTTGCTTTTGACGTTGTAAATAATACGTGCGAGTAATAGTTATGGGTGACGAAGTCGGATGAATTGGGTCAACAGTGACCTTGATCAGAGTATAGACGCTAGTGGTTCACCCTGCATGCATAAAGACTCAGCAAAGCAATCAATTCATACTAAAAAAAAAAAAAAAAAAAATCACCATCTCACAGATTGAAAGGACAAAAATATTATGGTAAGTATACGCCAAAATGTTACACCCAAAAAGTGAAAAAATTTCAAAAAGTGTGCACCAGGCGTGTAATCTGTACTAAAATAGGTGCACACTAAATGTCGTCAGCAACAGACTCTTTGCAGCATTTCCATTGTTGATTCTATTTTGTTAATACACCCACCCATTTTTAGTTTTGAGACCAAAGTGGGGTCCACCCAGATTGCCGGTCTGATGAAATTTGGTCAAGGTTATGGTATGTTTTTTTTATGGCCTTGAGTTGGCAAAATATATTGAAAAATCCTGTTCATCCAGGCGGAAAATCCTTCACCTTATATATACAAGCTTTTGGAGGAATAGTAGGCCTACAATAAATCTGAAAACTTTTTTTTGTTGTTGTTGAGAATCTGGCCTTGTCATCATTGGAAAACAAAATAACAATAAATAACAGCAAAGATGTTTATAAAGCATCAAAACAAAAGGCCACTATGCACTGACATAAAATAGGGAAATAAACCCAGCAAAAGCAAAGCAAAATAGCCAAGTAGCCGGCAAAAGGCAAGCAAAAAGAACACATAAAAAGGGCAAAGTTTTAACATAACAGGCAGTTTGTAGTGCAAAAAAATAACTGCGATGAGTAAAACAGATAAAACAGTAAGTAAAAACTTAGAAACAGTACAAACAATCACAAAAGAACACAGGATCAGAAATGTACAGAAGTTGTTCAGACGGCATGAAGCAGAAATATAACATATTGACACACGAACAAAGTCATTAGTAAACACCCCAGTTTACTGATTGGCTGCTGTTAATGGACCTCGCCTAGGATCAGTCCATTAACAGCAGCCAGCCACCAAGTCGGTCATTACCACGCAGTGAAGACCATGGGTCCAATGTCAGATAGAGCTGCTTAAGCACAACAACAAGCTAAAAGCACAACAAAATTATTCTTAGCAGAATAAGGTTACCATGCCAAATACCATTCCTGAATGCACTAATTGTGACTGGTGTCCTGCTCATTTCTGCTATAAGGCAGGGAGTTGTTAAGCAATACTTTCTGCTTAAGCAGCTCTGTGAAATTGGGCCCAGCTCCTCACACTGTTATTGCCCAATTAGCCGATTTAAAAAAGGTGAGTATGGAGGTGTGACTTGAATTGAGCAATGGTGGTTTCTGGTGTCATTCTGGAGGAAATCTCATAACTTAGGTGCTATGACAGAGGAACCTCCCTCAGTACATTAGTTTAAAGAAACATTACAGAATTGGTTTTGCTAACAATTGCTGGCAGTGTAAGCACTTTATGTAATCCACCATATACATAAACTGACAAACCTGTGGAAGTTTGAGATCGGTCGGCCATCTGGGTCACGAGAAAATAGTGAAAAACCGATTACACATTTGCATGAAATCATATGATTCAACAAATGAATAAAACGCTCACTGAGCAATAAACTCCAATCGGAAAATTAGTTTATTCATTTCTCATCAAATATGGCATTTCAGACAGAAATATTTCAAGGGATGTTTTCTACTATCATCATCGTTAGACCGTGTAAGTTTTATGTAAATCTGTGATCAAAAAGTATATTTAACAAGTTTTTTTCTTACCAATTCTGTAATGTTCCTTTAAATCATCTGTAAATTCCAATAAACTTGCCAAACAACTAACCAGTGAAAAACACAATATATACAATTTCCCGGCCTTTTGTGCAGGTCAATTTTGTGCATATTTTGTTTAATTGGGTAAAACCAAAAACCCCAAAAGGGGAATCAAGTGTCTGGGAGAAATTTTCTTGCAGGTTATTGCAGTGTCTTAAACGGATATTCCTCCAGACATTTCGAAAAGGTATCAACTTTCAGAGTAATCATTATTAATATTATTTTTTTTGTAAATGACCCAACTGTGCACAATACTTTTAAAAGTAGATTAATTACATCATACTGGTTTACGAACACAAAATTTCAAACTTGGGGGGGGGGGGGAAGAGGACTTAACAGCAATTATCAAATTTAAAGGAACATTACAGAATTGGTAAGAAAAAAACTTGTAAAATATACTTTTGGTCACAGATTTACATAAAACTTACACGGTCTAATGATGATGATAGTAGAAAACATCCCCTGAAATATTTCTGTCTGAAATGCCATATTTGATGAGAAATAAATCAAACTAATTTTCGATTGGAGTTTATCGCTCATGAGCGTTTTATTCATGCATTGTATAACACATGCAAATTTGTAAACGGTTTTTCACTATTTTCTCGTGACCCAGATGGCCGATCGATCTCAAACTTCTACAGGTTTGTCAGTTTATGTATACGGTGGATTACATAAAGTGCTTACACTGCCAGCAACTGTTTTGTTAGCAAAAACCAATTCTGTAATGTTCCTTTAAACAAGAAAATAAAAAGGAAGAAAGAAAATCTTACAGAGAAAACATTAATTATAACAATACTGATTACGTCTTACATTACCAATTATGCATAATCACAATGGTAACATTACATCATTGGTTTTTAGAACGCTACATTCTGTGTGATCATGTAGTTTTCAACAAACACACCATCCAAACAGGCTGTGAGCATTTCATTAAATTGGGTGATCACATTTTTAAGGCAGGGTATACTTTTTGGTAATTGTCAAAGACCAGAATCCTCACTTGGTGTATCCCAACATATGCCTAAAATAACAAACCTGTGAAAATTTGGGCTCAATTGATGAGCCTCAAAGTTGCAAGAAAATAATGAAAGAAAAAAAAAACCCACCCTTGTTGCAAAGAATTGTGTGCTTTCAAATGCCTGAGCCTGGAGCCTCTCTCAGATTCAAATATGTTGGTGAAAAAATGATCTCTTTCTCTAAAACTACATTACTCCAAAAGGGGGTCGTTTCTAACGATGTTTTATAACATCATCAACAGCTCTCATGTGCTCTTTACCAAGTAAGTTTTTGTGGTCACTGCATTACAACTTGTGGAGTAACTACCAATAGTACACCCTGCCTTTAAATGAAAAACAAAAAAAAAACAAACCCACAACAACCAATAAGCAAACTGGTTTATCTTTTGTGTGCATGTTTTTCAATAGGTGCTTTATATAGTTTTGATTAGGCCCGCTACTGCTCATAAAATAAGCAGTGGTGATTTTGGAGGTCCTCGACTACAGACAGAGATATTACTCTGGAACGTGGAAGATTGGTACTGTATGACCTTTATAACTAGTTGGCTTTAATACAGATTGAGAGTAATCATTGTTTTTGTTTCCCTCAGTAATTACCAAGCTGCATTTTGTTCTTAAAACAAGATTTCTTGTTTTTAGAGAAAACATCAGCGTTTTGTTGATGAGGCTTGAGAGTATTGGAAAAGATAAGATTTAAACATGAATTTCCTCGAGGAAAAGATCAGAAAAAGCAAAAGATTAGATTTAGACATAATATCCTTCAACTGAGATGACAGTTTTTAAGGCAATACACGTATTGACAAAAGCTCGTACAATGCCAAGTTAATAAGAATAATAATAGTACATGTATGTACTATGTGTTTTCTTAAGCAAAGAAGGCCACTCAAAGCGCCTTACATTCTCCGTGTTTATTGGAACCCTAAGCATTCCTGAATACATTACAACTCCTTGGGAGTATGCAGCACCGGCAGCCCCCATGGGCACACACGGGTTGCTAATTATTCACATCAACAATCACATTACCCTCGCAGGTAACCATTTTACTCATTTGGGTGATGAGAAGCAATTATAGTAAAATGTCTTTCTCAGGGACCCAAGTGTCACATCTGGATTCAAACACACTCACACAGGTCTGTGTTACCCATGGAGGTTGACAATTTCCATGGTGTTTATTACATACACTCTGTGGACATTCCATTGTTATTAATATGCAGTTAAGAAGCTGCAACAGAGCAAAGGGGCAATGGAGAGAAGAATGTTGCAAATATATCTATCCGGGACAACTTTAAGATGCAGTGATAAGGAAGAAAACAGGAGCAAAGGACATAATTGTAAACAAAAAACTGGGAGGCAAAGTGGAGATGGGCTGGACGCATGGTTCACGTAAAATGACAACAGATGGACCAGATGGAATTTCAGATTGGCAACTAAAAACAGGGAATTGGAAACGAGGCAGACAGAAAAAGGGATGGAGACACCACATCACATCCTACGTAGGTACAACATTGATAAGACAGGCACAAGACAGGGGAAAATGGTGAGCACATAAAGAGGACTACTTCCAACACTGGAAGGACATGACCTTGGCAAATACTTTCAAACATTGGCGAAAACTTTGTGTGGACGTCGTGTGTAAGTCAACATAATGTCTCACGACCGAACATTGTGTAGACGTCTTCTGTTGTCGGGTCCACACCTCTAATGCTTGCCTATTAATGACTCATTAGTGACGGAAAAGTATGCACATTGTGTGTAAAAAAAAGTCAACAAAAACAAACAAGCGCGATTGTTATCTTAAAGGAAAAGCAATAATTAATCATAACATTGTTTCAATCTGAGAGACTGTTGATTGTCAAAGTTCACAACACTACCCCATTCCCCATGGAAATATTTCCGTCTGAAATGTTGCCAAAGTTGAGGAAATGGTATTGCAAATCAACACCGATAGAATAATTGCTCATTTTGATTTGCTGCAATCAAAACAAACCCCGATTCTTTCTGAATCAACTCAGAATGAATCCTTGAACTAGGATTCTTTCTTCTTATTTCCTATCCATTCTGTTATTGGCACTAATTGTGTGGTTGGGTTTGTTACAAATAAATAAAATATAACATCGAATGTACAAAATGGAGGGTAGGCAATGAATCTGCTCTTCCAGAAACATTTTCCCCGCAAATGATTCTATTCTGGTAAAGTTTATGAGACAAAAAACACCAAACATAATCAATGTGGAAACAGCAAACATTATCTTTTCTTCTTATGTTTTATTGAATAATGGAAACAAAGTTACAGAAATTAAATAACTTTTTTAATGTACACATGTATTACCAATTTTTAAGTAAAGCTTCGAGTGATTGATTAATGATATGCCAATTTAATAACAGATTAATTTTTCTCTGTATGAACAAATTATCAGTCAGTCAGCACAGTTTGTGCTAGAAAAGTAGCGAGCATGGTAAATGTTATTGGTTTAGTCTAATCTATCATACCTGGGCAAAAAAATCAGATTCTGATAAGATTTGTATGTCTGGCTCGACGCTCAGCACGTTTGATTTGGCTTTGCAGTACTGAATCCATCAAACTCAGACAAAGCCTTTGGACTTTGATAAGATTGGTATACAGGACCCCCATGCTTAGCATGATTGGGTTTGGCTGTGCAGTACTGAATCTATCAAACTCAAAAGCAAAGCATTTTGACTCCGATAAGATTGGTACGCTTGGCCCCAATCCATGCTAAGCATGGTTGGTTCTTTTATGCAGTACTGAACCCATTAAACTCAGGCAAAACCTTTGCACTTGGTAAACCTCAACACAATTAACCACAAACCGAGGGGTACAGGTATGTACAGGCTACGCTTTTATCTTCATTACAACAAAGACTTCATTTTTTTCAGGCGGGGTGAGGGGGGAAATTCAAACCATTGGATTTAACCAGACACTATTTAAATGTTTCTCAAAATAGCATTTATTTTTTACAGTTTAATTTACATCAATCTAGATTCTTACATTCACTTTAAGAAAAGCTGTACAAAACATCAAATTCCGTTCACCTCTTTGAACCACACCCAATATCCGAAGGCCTGTCTCAATTTTCATTAGAAGTAAACAGGTATCTTATTGCAAAAACATATTACATGTATATGCAGGTTTCAACATAAATTACGAAAAAAAGACACAATTCAGCTTAACTGCTGCATACACCTTTCAAATAACATTCCAATTTTGACCAGCATGTTTGCAATGTTTCAAGTCTAACTTCAAACATATAGAGCCCTATTAAATGTACCTTCCATACACTAACACGGTGTCCAATGTGGTCATATTCGCCCTGCATACCCATTGTCAATGTCAGTGCTGATTATCACCACTTCAAAAATCAGAGGCAGACTGCTGTCCTCCCGGTCTCTTTTTAGTTACAATTCTTTGAATGGGCGAGGCGCCTGAAGGTCGCCGCCCCACCATAGGTCTACAGAAGCTTCCATCAAGGCCTAAAAACAGACCCCTGCGCCCCCATCCAACCTTGAAGGCCATTACACCTCCATCATTTCACGGAATGATTGAGCCATTGATATGGGGGTGTTCAAACTGTATTGTGGTCACATTAAACAATTTCCTGCTTACGCCAAGGGCAACACACTGCACACGTACGGTTGCAGTCAATGGAAGAAATCATGTATTTTTTAAAGTGATGACAAATAACTGTTAGTTTTTGGACTAGTGGTGAAAACCTTTGTGATGTTGCTGGGCCCTAGGGTAAAATTACAGGACATGGTCAAGTGGGAATTTCAAGCCCCCCAAAAATGAGGCCAGTTGTCCCGCAGTAAAAATGATGTTCAAACTATGCAACAAAACAGATCGCATGATTGTTACAGGAAGCACAATTACCTTTAAAACTTTTCAAGTACATGGGGTAATATTGTCAAAATTAAATCAAGTCAATTTAATTTTGGTAACACGTTATTCTTTTAAAGAAAAAAAGTGCTTATTTTTATTTTTATGTACACATGTAGTTGTAGATGAATTACGCAGTCAAATTTGAAACCCTACATTTACAAATGAAATTATTTACATTTTAACTGTCGCAAATATACTTTCATGTCTGTACTTTAATTATCTTTACAGTGATGAGAAGTTGGCAACTGGTTTAAGGAAACAAATTTATGTTTGTTTTCGTAGATACAGGAACAAATAGTCACGCAACAATTTTTTTTCAAAAAGGTTCCTGAACACGTCCACTCTTCTTCCTGGTGTCACATTTGATTTTCTAGGCACAGTGCTAACCACAACAATGCTTACCACCCTCAACCCATCAACATCTCACTGTTTTGCCTTCGAGTGTGGACTGCACTCGTACTCTGATTGTACACTACGAGAGATCAGACATGCCACCGTAGTCAGAGTCCAATAGTCTCAGTGCCGAGTGACCTTTAATGATGGTGCTTAATCAAGGAGCTTGAGCGAAGAAGGATCCTAGGAAATTACTCATGGGAGTTAGGCTTATGGGTGGTTTGAACAGCAGAGTTATTACGTGTGTACTTCAGAGAGTTGTTGGGTCATTTTTCTCCAACTTAATATATCTTGAAGATGCGTGTATTTTTGGTTCCACACATGTCCCACACAACACTTTCTCAACTGCCTTTAATAGACCCCCTTGCATTGGCCCCTATCGCTGAGGTCAACAGGCACACACCACACACAACTCTCAGCTAATGATAGGTCTTCACTGACCTCAGTGAGGGCGCTGTTCGGGCCTTGTGACATCACGTTGTCTATTAAACCACACTTTAATACCAAATACAAATTCAATTTACATTAAATTTTTTGATCGACATGTCAAATGTGTGACGCCAATAATGGATTAAAAGTATGGTCTGTTGATATTGTTCCCCATCTTCACAACATCATACATAGTTCAAATTCCCAGACTATTTTCCTTCAAGCCTCAGCTTGGATACATTCAGCTGTGTAGGAGCAAAGCAATAGAATTGTACAAAGGTAAACAAGCAGCAAAAGTACATAATGGGTACAAATGCCATCTGTAGTGCTTATTACAATATCAATGGTGATCAATATTGTTAAATAAACAATAATGTTAAATATTACTTACACTGGTGTTAATGTGTACCTTTCCTTAACAATGACCCCTTAAGTTCCTTTATTTTAATACAGCCTTGATAGGTTTTAATCGTCTGAGCCATCAATATCTGGGCTACTTGGGCTGTAAGATGGTGAAGCTGGGGAGTAACCAGGCGACATGGGGGAGTAGGTGTCTTGTGGACTGGTTGGGGAGTACGAGGGTGAGCCTGGACTGTACTGGGGACTCGTTGGGGAATATGACGGGGATGTTGGGCTGTACTTTGGCGTCTGTGGGGAGTAGGTCGGGCTCGCCGGGGAATTCTTCGGACTCGATGGCGAGTATTTGGGGCTGGATGGGGAGTAGCTCGGACTGGCCGGGGAGTATGTGGGGCTCGTGGGGCTGTACTCTGGCGAGGTCGGGGTGAAGTGGGATGCCCCACTGTAACCCGGGGAGGTTGTGCTGTATGAGGGACTAGACGGGGAGTACTTGGGGCTGGATGGGGAGTAACTGGGGGAGCCAGGAGAGTAACTGGGTGACTGAGGGGAGTACCCAGCGGGAGAAGTGGGGCTGTAGCTGGGCGATGTGGGGGAATAACTGGGCGATGTTGGACTGTAGCTGGGTGACTTGGCAGAGAAGCTCGGACTTGTTGGTGAATAGCTCGGACTTGTTGGCGAATACTTCGGCGAGCTCGGCGAGTAGCTTGGACTGGTTGGGGAGTAACTTGGCGAGGTGGGACTGTAACTCGGTGAAGTCGGGCTGTAGCTAGGGGAGGTTGGGGAATAGCTGGGCGAGGTTGGACTATATGATGGACTTGTTGGTGAGTAACTTGGGGATGTGGGACTGTAGCTCGGTGATGTTGGGCTGTAACTTGGGCTAGTCGGACTGTAGCTCGGACTCGTTGGCGAGTAGCTTGGGCTTGTTGGAGAGTAGCTAGGACTCGTTGGCGAGTAGCTAGGACTTGTTGGCGAGTAGCTGGGACTAGTCGGCGAGTAACTCGGGCTGGTCGGCGAGTAACCAGGACTCGATGGCGAGTAGGAGGGACTCGTGGGCGAGTAGCCAGGGCTCTGCGGAGTTGCAGGCGAACCGGTAATGTACGACGGCGACGCTGGGGAATAGCTTGGGGACATTGGGCTGGCCGGGGAAGGGATGTAGGGGCTCACCGGGCCTGGGGATCCCGGAGAGCCTGGCTGGGGGGACCAGGCAGGGCTGTAGCCTGGGCTGAAACCACTCGCATCTGACTGGGCTGAAGGACTGAAGCCAGCGGCACCTGGTGTCATTCCACTTCCTGTTGATGCAAAACGGGGGTTTCTTGATTTTCCGCAGGAATTTTAACTCACACATGCACACATGAATAAATGACCTTTCTGATGATAATACATTCTAATAATGTTCTCCTATACTCTTTATCATTTATCAACCTTTATTGTACTTGATCGCTTTGTTCAATTCTCCACAACAAACTGTCAACACTTTTCTACTTTCTACAATCAATCGTCACATCAGACATGTACATGTACCTCACGCCTCTACTTAACCCTGCAAGTTTCCCTTGCTTTTACCATAATCCGTTTCGTAAAGTTCAAATACAGTTTACATTTTCCTCACACCAGTGACCCTCTACAGAGGAACATTTGACATTCCCCGTCAAGAACAGGTGAACAAGTCCTGCTACTTTCCCCCGAGTAATCCCTTTTAAACATAAAAAAAACAAAAAAAACAAAAAACATTGTGTTCCAACAAGAGAAAAGGATTGAAGCAAAAATCAAATCAACTCACCCATTGGCGACCACGCGGCTCCGTAGGCCGGGGTTGCCCCTTGGTTCCAGGGGGTCATTTGTGGGGACATGCTGGCCGACGGTGATGCTGCTGATCCAAAGAACATCCCAGTCATCCCACCTGCAACAACAACAAAACAAATACTGCAATTACTTCCACATTGAAGACACAATTTTCCTAAGATCAGTTTCTACTTCATTGCGTTTTTTTGTAAGAACAGGGCCCAATTTCATGGAGCTGCTTAAGCACAAAATTTTGCTTAAGCAAAAAAATCATTGCTTAGTAAAATCAGACTACCGGCCAAGACTATACACTCAATTGTTATGCTAAGTAAACAACAGCTAAATACCAGTCACAAGCAATGTATAAGGCATGAAATTTTGGCCAGTAACATGTGTAAAATAAGCCAGCCATTTTCGTGCTTAAGCAAATTTTTTACTTAAGCAGCTCCATGAAATTGGGCCCAGGTTTCACACTGTCGTGGCCCCCGAGTGGTTTAACACATCGGACTCAAGTCCCTGGTGGCCGAGTCATTCGGTGCATCTTACCTAGTCCTCCGCCCATTCCCATGGGTATCTCCATGCCGTGCTTGCACTTCTCTGCGTCCAGCAGCAAGGCGAACGACCCGGTGCCGACGCTGGCTAGCTTGCCCAGCATGATGTTCTCCGACACACCCTTGAGGTGGTCCACCTCAGCATGGGCTGCGGCATCCATCAAGATATCCACCTGTTTTTTTTAAACAAATGAATACAAAGATAAAATATTAATGCAAATTGCTGCAAATTTTCGCTCTACTGGCAGTAACCTATGGTGGTGATAGTCTGAAAAAAAAACACAACCCCAATCTCCCAGGAGGACACAAGGAAGAATCCTAGTCAATCATTCAAACAGGGCTCACCCTTAACACTAGCTGGTAAACATTATCTAGTAAAAACTGCAACCCGCTAGTAAACACCACTTCCTAACTTGCCCTGTGGGCTACTACACACTCTGCAACCTACTTGTTTTAGAATGCTCATATTTCTTCCTTTTCAGATGTGAATAATAAAAAGTAATAAGTGTTAATTTTGTAGTGTGCAGTGTAACTTCATTTAACTGCTGAACTGGTTGTGATCACTGCCGTTAGTACATCAGAAAGATACATAAATATGACAAACAAATACATAAAATCTGGGCTACTCAAACTTCCTGGGGGCAAGTAAAATGCAAAGTTTGGTAGCCGGCGGACTACTTTACAAAAAGCTTAAGCAATGCCTGTCAAGCCAGTAAGGTTTCAACAAATTTAAAAACCAAATAAAAGGTGAAGACATGTTGAATGGATGGATTAGTTGCTCAGATTGCATTTATATAGGGAAACATGCATTGTTTCTTCAAAGCCTCTGTGGACTCAAAGCGAGCTGAGATTATCATCATTGCAACAGCTGTTTAGTGTATTATGGTCTGGCGACCAGCCTCTTCATCTGACAACCACAACAACGTTTCTGTGCCCTTTCCCTCTTCCTTGACTATTACATAAGACAGCATTACAGTTACTGACAAGATCAGGCACACTCCCATGGTCAGAGTCCAACAGTTTGGGGCTGATTAAATACCACATGTTGGATTAAAGTAAAGCCGAAGTCAAATTGGCGACTACAGCTATGGCTACGACCGTTGCTATAAAGTGTTGCTAAGAACATCCTACACTTCAACACACAAAGACGCAGAAATCTAGCCGTAGCATAGGTTTAGCCACTAATTTGGACATGACCTTAGAAAGGATCGAAGGAAATCACTCGGGGAGTAGGGGAACAATCAATTCAAGATTCCGACACAAAAATTTAGGTTAAGTACCGTTTCCTCAAAGGAGCATCTCATGAGGGCCCCAACGTCTTGTCGGTTGATCCCATGGCGGGTAATAGCCATGAGGTGACCCCTGGCAGTCATCACATCGCACAGCAGGGCAAGATGCGGTAGTTCACGTAGGAGCCGTCAAAGGAGATGACATGGTTCATCTCCCGCTCTACTGACTTGCGGACCGCTTCGATACCAAGCACCTACGAATGTGAAGACGAAAAAACAACATTTGAAATTTTGGGGTTTTTTTTTACACAAAAAATTATAAGCAATTGCTCACAAAAGTTAAACTGTTCATTCTTTTAAGTACACACTACTTACCTGGAAAATCTCACAGATGTCGTTGGAGAAAGTGCGGACTGGGTCGACCTCGGGGTCACTGAGGACCTTCATCATGCTGGTACCGTCGGTCTCAAGGAGCCATTCCTGAATGGCTTTGAACTCGCCCTCCTCCGTGATGATGATGCGTTTCTTGATGTCCTGCTGCGGCAGATGCATGTACACCTTGTGGGACGAAAGAGGACAAGAAAATTACGATTATGCTGGTATTTGACAGAGGTGGTGACTGCACAAAAAATACAACATAAAATAAATGACAGAAAACCAAGTGGCAGTCTCCTCTTGATTTGGAGATAAAACCCCCTGACCCCCTTTTTTTTTTGGGGGGGGGGGGAGAGGGTCAAGATTCAGTCATAGACTCTACATAGCATCACTTCAACGCTAGACATTTAGGCACAGGAGGGATTTGTCTTTCTCCTACTGTGGATTCATGCCATTTAAAGTTTTAATGCTTGTGAAAAAATCCTGAGATCGGGAAGATACAGAAAAAAAGACATGTCAAGTAAAACATATAGATTGCGTCACTCAGATAGCATTTATATAGGGAACATGCTATGCTCTTCAGTGTCTTGAAGACTCAAAGCGAGCTAGGATTATCTTCATTGCAACAACATCTACAGCTTATACGGAGAACCTATCGTCCCATTTCCAGGACAACGCTACTGTAACTTTCCCTCTTCCTTAACAACAAGGAGGAAAATTTCCACCCCAACCCCTGAATAAGGAAAACAACATACATCGATCAGACACTTTTCATCTAAACAGCTTTGAGAGGACGTAAAGAAAAAAACAAACAAACAAACAAACAACCAATGAACCATTCTCACAAATTGAACAGCCTAAAATCAACCCAATAAATTGGAACAAGGAGTTCATACAGACATGCAAATGCAGTCAACAGACAAGGACAATTTCTGGCACAGCGCAGATACTTTGAAAATGTTAAGGCGCAGCCAAGAAAACCCAAAACTAGAAAAAATGGCTGATCAGATGAAGAGTTGCATGCCTTTCAGTACAAAATATCCAGTTTAGAAGAAAAATTGTTCCAAGGCAATTGACCCATTGTTTACCTTTGCAATTTGCTCAATGCCTTGCAGCGTCATGTCCGTCAAGATGTTGGACTCGATGCAACGGAGAAAGACATTGTCTTCCATCTTGTCCACTTGCTCCTCATCCTGTAACGAAACAAACCAAATTAATTCAATTTTATTTATTTCATCACAGTTTACAAGTAAAAAGTGAAAATTATTTTCCCTGTGTGCACTAAAAACATTCAAATTCAATACAGATACAGAGAAATCGCAGGCCAGAACATAAATATAAAACAAAAGACATGTCAAGTAGAGATTGTGTTACTCAGATAGCATTTATATAGGGAACATGCTATGCTCTTCAGTGTCTCAACGACTCAAAGCGAGCTAGGATTATCTTCATTGCAACAACTTCTTCAGCTTTACATCTTGCTGGCAACCTTGGTGGTACGATCAATTTCCTTCTGATTTTTTCACGGCAGGATTATTATACCAAACAATACAGCTAAAAGTAATGACAGGCTGAATAATACTCTGGTAGAACAGGTGTCAAATTGAATCACGGACATTGAAAGACCGTAGTTCTGATTTGCCTTGGCACACATTCTTTGAGTAATTTTGTTCCAATCAAGTTTGCTGTCTGTGATTGTCCCAAGATATTTGTATTCACTGACAATTTCTACTTTGTCGTTCTATATACTAACCGGATGAATACTTTGTCGGATCTTACGAAAATCAGAAAACAAGTTCTTTGGTTTTGGTTAAATGAAGTCAGACCGTATAATTATACGGGTTAAGGGTTTCTTTTGAAGAAACAAACTCCTTTTTTAATAACAACGGAACATTTTCTGCGGCGTACCTCTCCAAATTTGGCGTCATCGCTGCTCATGATTCTGATACGCAGAACCAGCTTCTCCGCGTTATCGTCGTTGAAGATGCAGTTCAGATCGTCACCGAATCCAGCGTTGATCTTCTCGGCGATCTGCTCCATGGTCAGCTTGCGGTCGGTCATGCGCTTGCGGTCCAGCTCGATGCGGAGCAGCCACGGGGAGATACGGGTGGGGTCAAAGTCGGGCATCTCATAGTAGAGGTTGACCCAGTCCTGGTCCTCCACGATGACGGTGTTCTCGGGCTTGGGGTCGTAGTAGATGGCGGTGTTTGCCGTCACCTTACGGAGGGTGGTGTGCTCAAGCCGGCAAAGGATATCCTGCAAGAGTAGGAGTAAAGTGCTTAGAGTTGGTTTGCAAAGCTCAGCATGAGGGGAAATGAACTCCACTAAAGTGAATTTTGATTAACTTTCAACAGTGCCAAATCCTCTAAATGTAGATCAGGAAGGTGTCCGACTTAATGGAACTGTAGGCCCAAATGGTTGAGATACATAGAGTGGAGAGTTTTGAGGAGATATGGGAGGGTCTTTATCCTTTAGGGTACATGATTAAGGCTTGATTCATGAAATACTGAGATTTTGTCCGATTCCACCTTTCATAGATGTTAAATTTGCACCGAGGATAAAGAATATTATTTGGTTTTACCCTTTCACTGATGTGTGTAAAAGCACTGTATACTCAGTACTTCCCCGAGTTCTGTGTAAAAAATCCACAGGCATATCACTCGGGTGGGATTCGAACCCATGACCTTTGCCATTCTAGAGCAGCTGATTCCACCTGAAAATGTTTTCTTTCTGTTCTTTGCAGTGCACAAAAAGGTTTACAGCTCTCCAAAATTATTTTTCTGGTCTGAATTTAAGTGTGGTGTAAAATTTTTAAAAAATATTCAGAAAAAACAAACATTATGAATGAAAAAATTAGATTGTGTTGCTCAGATTGCATTTATATAGGGAAACATGCAGTGTTTCTTCAATGCCTCGACGACTCAAAGCGAGCTGAGATTATCATCATTGCAACAACTTGTAAATGGTCTAGCGACCATCCTCTTCATTTAACTTCAAGGACAGCATTACTGCAAATTTTCCTCTTCCTAAACAGTTGGGTATAAAATGTTCTACCCATCCCTGAAACGAAATCCAACTTTTAACAATCCACCCCCCCCCCTCCTATGTTTTTTGTCTGCTCTTTCTGGACACAAAATGTTCCCAGCTCTTAAGGAACAAACTTTCAGCGGTACTACACACGTCGTTACTTTTTAAAGACAGTTTAGAAAAACTGTTTTCATTTACCTTGGCCCGTTCGGCATCCCTCGCAGCCTGCCCAACGAGGAAGACCGTCAGCGAGGGCGTCTTGGGTTTCTTGGAGATGTTGATGATCTCCTTGAGACGGGGTACACCCAGGGTGACGTTCTTGGCGGACACCCCGGCGTAGTGAAAGGTGTTGAGGGTCATCTGGGTAGCGGGCTCGCCGAGCGACTGGGCGGCTAGCGGACCTGCCATCTCACCCGGATGTGCCTGTTGTTATGAAGAAATGATCAACAAGTGAAAAAAAAAACAGACAAATCTAAAATAAAAAATATTACTGTTACCAGTCAAAGCCATATGTGTAAATGTCTTTTGGCAGAGCTTGGGCTCCGGATTGGGCTCCACTAGTTATTTCACTCTATGTTTGCCTTCGGTACAGGGCTTTCAACAGGCGGACAGAGCCCAAGCAGAAGCCCTTTTTAACCTTAACTGAGGGAAAATCCTGACAAGTCACAAAAACAGTATGACAATATTTTGAAGGTGGAAAAGTAATCTCAAAATAAGGAGAGGGGATAACAAAGAAAATGCTGTTGCTCAGATCAATAGGAAACAATTATGTTCTTCAGTGCCTTAATGACTCAAAGCGTTCTGAGATTATCATCACTGCAACACATACCTCACAACAAACGGAAATCTCTCCTGAAACCCCAGTGTCTTATTTCCAAAAGCTCAACAACCAATCTACTAGTGTTCACACATCACAATAATGAAATCCTCAGAGCTGGTGCATTACAATGCAAATCCAGAGAGACAGCGAGGCAGAACCCCTTCCCTTTCAAAGTCCCCGTTTGGATCTGACAAAGGGGGGCCAAACAACGACAACGAAAAATGTACAACTTTTACACACGCACCAAGGCCTGGTTGAATCGGGTCTCGATCTCTCCCAACAGCCAATCGAATGACTCCATCGTCAAGTGGTGTTCGTCGATGACACGTTTGGAGCAGAGCGTCGAGCGCAGGAGCATGTTGAACAGCATGGTGGCGTTCTCCTGGGCCTGTTTGCTGATCCTATCCTGTCCCTTGACGACAACCAACTTCTGGGAAATTTCGCGAACCCCTGTACGAAACAAAAATGGCATGCTGGCATTTTGAGTATAAGTGTAGGGGCGGGCCATCCAATGTTTTCAACACTTTTACCATCATACACAAAGGAGGGAGTACAAATTTATAAGCTAAAAAAAAAAAAAAAAAAAAAACTTACAGCCCCAACTTTCGGTAGGCCCCCCAAAATGGCGTATCACAGGGTCAGGCAAACTAATCTTATCCAAGTCCAAACAGTTTGATGTGGAGTGACATAGGAAAAGAGAAAATCGGATGTTTGAGGACACATACTAGCCAAACTGCCTAGATTAATGTTGATTTGTTAAAAAGGGAGTGAATCGTATTAGTTTTGCTTTCTAAATACCCCCTGTCTTCTTTTGTACAGGGTGTTGCTCAGATTGCATTTGTATAGGAACAATGCTAATTCTCATCAGCGCCTTAAAGACTCCAAGTGAGCTAGGTGGATCATCATTGCAACAAACTCCCTCAATCTGGTTCTACTTGCAAGAATCACGAGCTTAGCCAATTACATTCAACATAACAGCGACAAAGTTTCCACAATCAGTGAGATTTTCAATCTGGTTCAACTCGCAAGAATCCCGGGCTTACCCACATAAGTCAGAATAATCTGCTCTCGGAAACTTTCGCAAAATCAAAAGAGAATTTCTCCTTCAAGACTGGTGCACGATTTGCTCTTACCTTCAACAATTTTCATCGGGTGCAGGTCCGTCGGGTGGCGGGTGTTGATGTGGAAAATCTTCTGTGCATTCCAGATCATGCGGTCCAGGTTACATGGCAAAACAACCTACATACAAACAAAGACCAATTCCAAGTTTAGGAAATTTAACGGGCAGAGTGTGGAACTACACCACCCCTTAATTTCATCAAGCTGTTAAGTAGATTAATGCGCCTAAGAAAAATCCAGGCCTGTATGCTTCGTTCTAGAAAGGGAAAGGGAAATTTCTATGGGAGCATTTCAAGGGCACCAAGGCAATGACCAGGGGGCATCGAGGCAATCGCCTCCGTTGCTTCCGTGAAGTATCAGGCCTGAAAATCTTTTTGTTGGGTAAAAAGAAGCCGGGTACCAGCAACAACTTCCCCACAAGCACTTTAAATAACATAAATGTTTGGCCTACTAATCAGCATTACATTTGACAAAAAAACAATCTATGACCCTACTTTTAACAGGGCGAGTTTTAACAAAACCAGAGGGCTTCGCCTGTCAATCTTAAAGCAGGTTGATGTCTTTGAGAGTTTGGAACAAAAAGAGAACCGCTAATAAAAAGAATCCTTCCTGACAAATCACAACTACACAATGGAAATATATTGGCCGCAAAGTAATCTTTAAAAAAAAAGGAGAGAGAAAAAAAAAGAAAAAAAAAGGAGTCATTAAAAAAGTAAATGGTGTTGCTCAGATCAATAGGGAACAATGTTCTTCAGTGCCTTAATGACTCAAAGTGTTCTGAGATTATCATCACTGCAACACATACCTCACAACAAACGGAAATCACTCCTAACCCCCATGTATCATTTCCAAAGATAATGAGCATTATACAAGTACTCATCACATAATATACTCTACATCCTCAACAATTTTCCATCACAGAGCAATTCACCACCAATGACGCAAGTCCCTTCTCTTTCAGCGAAAGTATCATGGGTGTTTTACGTGTATTTACAGTTGTTACGACTCATCTGACAGAGTTTGGGCTGATACAAGGGGGGCCCTGTTATGTCCTAGATAAACCAACGACCACGACATTGTATCGACCATCCACATATTGACCACTGCCAATAGAAATCAACTTGGCTCTGCCATTGAGCGTATGGGCAAAGATCAAATCCAAGGTTATTCCCGGCGCCTACCTTGGCTTCACCCGTGGGCAAGATCTTCCTCATGATTTCACGATCTTCTTTCAGCTGCTCGAACTCTTTCTCGATCTCGAGGTGGACATGGGCGTTGGCGACCACGTCCTTTACGATGTCCTCGTTCAGCTGGCGGCGCAAGGCTCTGTGGAAGACACTGGTAGTTTAGAATCTACAATCCCGGCCAAAATGCTTGGGCCACCCGTTACTAACGTTACAATAACCATACAATAACCATTCCCTGTCTCACAATAAACATTCTCTCCCCCGTCCCCCCGCTCAATGTTGACTGGAACGCAGAAGACCGTGCAACAATGTGATTCAACATTGAAAGGGGGCCGGGATTGTAGCAGCTTTAGAAAACTTAGCAGTCAGTGTTGTCACTGGTTTGACCTCGGTCCTTGGACTTAATATCTTGATTATTATTCTTTTTCTTAAAAAGTCACCATCTGATTATCGGGCGATTTCCTCCCATACCTTAAACCCGCCACAGCTCTGAATTCCACCAAACAGTAATATTAATACCGCGCATGGTTTTTCAGAATATTGACACAAAGTGGTCAAGCAAATAATTGTTTTGCCTGACTGGTCTCCTGATAAAGAGAGAATAAATCGTATTAATTTCACTTTTAAAATACCAACAGTCCTCTTTATTACAGGGTGTTGCTCAGATTGCATTTGTATAGGGAACAATGCTAATTCTCATCAGCGCCTTAACGACTCCAAGTGAGCTAGGTGGATCATCATTGCAACAAACTCCCCCAATCTGGTTCAACTCGCGAGATGAAGCAATGCAAGATTTTGGCGCTATGTTGCAGCAGGCTTTCCATCAACATAGCTCCGCTTATGAGCACGGTAAGTATGCTGCCACCTAGTGACCCAAAAGTCTCCACTGCAGAGGCCCCGCTTTTCTTTTCTTTATTTTAAACTGACCTCTCATTAGTGCAGTCAAACTTGAACCGCTTATCGAACGCCTTGTGGGAGGGTTTGAGTGTGGGTAGATTCTGGAACTCCACCTTGGTCCCGTCCAGTCCGTCCTCTCCGTACCGAAGCTGCACCAGGTGTTCGTTGCTGTTACGCAGGGTACCGTCATAACGTACCATGACGCTCTCCATAGCCTTGATGAGACGTCGCTGGATGTAGCCTATGAAAGAGGGCATGGAAAATGATGTTGTGTCAGCGCAGAAACGTTTAATCTGCAATAAGTAGCCTTCACACTAAATGTACGTATTTAAAGGCATTATACAGGACTGGTAAGGATAAAAAAAACATCATCGTTAATTTTAGTCTGAAAGCTTTCTGATTATGAAGATCACACCAGAACCATTTTTTTCTGTGAAATGAGTGCCACTGAAATGAAGTCATATTTGAGAAATCAGAACAGCTAATTTTGGTTGTTTCAAACAAAATTAAGGGCAATGTTGCGCATGGTTTTTCACTATTTTCTCCCGACTCACACTTCGAATTAAGCCCATATTTTCACAAGTCCCAAATACAAAATTGACAAATATTGAAAAAGGCAAAGTACTTTCATAAATAGGAGAGATGATTAAGAAAGTAAATGGTGTTGCTCGGATCAATAGGAAACATTATGCTCTTCAGTGCCTTAATGACTCAAGCGAGCTGAGATTATCATCATCGCAACACACTACCGTGAACATGAATGACAGTTATTAATAAATTTAACTCCAAATATGATAATGGTCATGTCGACCAACTTGGCTTTTAAGCATGAAAACCTAACTCTAAAAATGAAAACAAACTTCAAAAGCTGAATCTTCCTATTGAAGTTGGTAATAACTACATCTATCCTGTATTATACGAGTTACTTTTGGTCCTTTGGTAAACATACACACAATTGTATGCAAGCTTTGGCGCTGGGGCAGATTACGTGTACAGCAGATGTGCGTGGAACACAAGTGCGCGCAGCGGATGCGCGTGCAGCAGATTGGGCGGAGCAGATGCGCGCACAGCAGATTGGGCGGAGCAGATGCGCGCACAGCAGATTGGGCGGAGCAGATGCGCGCACAGCAGATTGGGCGGAGCAGATGCGCGCACAGCAGATTGGGCGGAGCAGATGCGCGCACAGCAGATGTGAATGCAACAGTTGCGCAAGCGTGTTTAACATTATAGCAATTTACCAACACTCACCAGTTTCAGCAGTCTTGACGGCAGTATCAATGAGTCCTTCTCGACCGCCCATGGCGTGGAAGAACATCTCAGACGGGGTCAACCCAGCCAGGTAGGAATTCTCCACGAAGCCTCGACTCTCCGGGCCGTAATCATCCTTGATGAAATGGGGCAGGGTACGATGGCGGAAACCGAACGGGATACGCTTTCCCTCCACGTTCTGCTGACCCACACAGGCAATGACCTAGACAGATGGAAGACAACAAAAAAGTCAACAAATTTGAAAGCGGTCATTTTGACACAAGATAAAAATTTCTGCTTATTTGGGGTGGGGGGGGGGGAATAGGCCACTACCAATGTACAAGAGCGATTGCTACAAAACACAGAAAATGTTCACGTTACATCAAAATCTGTTGTTTTTTAAGAAACACAAGATTCCACCGACATCTTAAAAATTCATATTCACGGTCACGTTTTTTCTCTCTCAGATAACACCCATAATTTTTTTTTAAAATGGTGTGTGGTGGCCGAGCGGTCTAACAGAGTCGATAAAAAAGTAAATGGTGTTGCTCAGATCAATAGGGAACAAAGTTCTTCAGTGCCTTAATGACTCAAAGCGTTCTGAGATTATCATCACTGCAACACATACCTCACAACAAACAGAAATCACTCCTGATCAGCAGAGTGTAGGTTCGAGTCTCGGTCATTGCACTTGTGTCTCTGAGCAAGACACCTCATCTTTTATTATTGCTTCGGACGGATGGGACATAAAGCTGTGGTCCCATGTGTTGCAACGCACGTAAAGAAAATCACAGCATCCTCATTGTTAATAGAAGAAGGGATTTGCCTTGACGTTCTCTGGCACAGTTGGTGTGACATTCAGTCATGATTTGTACCGACGTACCCAGAACCAGAAATGCTTTGCCAGGGATTTTGTGCACTAATTCATTTGAAGAAATTTTTTTAAACACCCCCCTTTTTTTTTTAAATGTGAGAAGCCATTATTTACCTGCGAGATGTTGATTTTGGACCCCTTGGATCCAGCGACCACCATGGTCTTGAAGTTGTTGAATTCCGACAAGCTCTTCTGGGCGCTGCCTCCGGTCTTGTCACGAGCGTTGTTCAGGATGCGATTCACCTGAGGGTTTCATAAATTAAGGAGGGGCAGATAAGAGGAATTAGACGTATTGAAAGTAAGGGAGGATTCAAAATTAAACAAGCTGTACAACAAGGTTGACCATGACAGGTTGGATAGTCTTCCAAATTTGTTCAGTGTACAGACAACAGTAGTTGTACTACACTCCATGCAACCTTCAAACTTGTGTTACTCAGATAGCATTTATATATAGGGAACATGCTATGCTCTTCAGTGTCTTAACGACTCAAAGCGAGCTAGGATTATCTTCATGGCAACAGCTTCTCAGGGTATACGGCCAAGTGAACAGCGTCTTTCATCTGACAGTTATTTTTCACTTTAAAAAACAAAAAGGGAATGGGAAGGTGTTGAAGTGATTGGGTTTGGAAGTCACCAGTAGGATCTATGCAGGCAGTGATTCACAATGCAGAATAAATAAGGAAAGAACTTGCAAATCAGATAATCTGGACAAAACTTTTTACTGCTCCTTGAGCGTTTCAACTGGCATTTGGCCAGTGGACAACTGTTAAGGGGGAAACTTTTGAGAATATGGGGTGGGGGTGGGTGGAGTGTGGGGGGGGGGTGCTTGAAGAGATATTCTTCGTCTCTTTACCTGGTTCTCAAATGTCTGTCTGAGTGTATTTCCTGGGGTGGGTTCCAACTCATCGTTGTGAGCTTTCTCGATGACGTCAATCACTTCTTGCTTGGCATTACGGATTGTGTTCTGGATGTCCTCGTACGTCTGCGCATCGGCAATACAATCACCAATACCTTATAAACGAAATCAAAATGCGTTTTAAGAACAAAGTTTTAACGCAAACACAAAGTCCGCAACCCACTCTAGCCGAATGTCTGGTAGGACGGAGACCCCTGATCCTCCCGATTGTTACGTTACAAAAGGTTAACAAACTCTCTACTTTTTTTCTGCAACGAAACAGGATGGCAAAGTCAGGTATGCAACTGCTGTTTGTCAAAGAAAGAGGAAAACACCACGCACAGCAAGACTTAGTACTGTGTCCTTTAATTTTCAATAGCACAACTAAGAAACCCCAAATCATGTGCTTCACGCTTGAAAAGTAAGTAATTTTTCACCACTTAATTTAAAAACTTTATTTCTGAATTGATCAGCTTCAACCAGAAATCTTCAAGGTCGTACCAATACCAATCCAGCAGAGAAATATTTCCATCTAAAGTATTTTCAAAGCCCAGGAAAAAAGTATTGGAAGATCACAGAAGTCACCGCTACTTAATTGGAATGCCACAAAATCTACAGAGGCCCAATAAGAATAAAAAACTTCAAAATCCCACTTTTTAATATTTTTAATAAAAGGTGGCAAGGCAGTAAGTAAACATTAAGTACAGAATTTTTGACGCACAAGTCTGCTGCAGGCAAGATAATAGATCTGATGTATTTTAATTCTTAAGTGATTGTTTCCTAAAGGGTGTTGCTCAGATTGCATTTGTATAGGGAACAATGCTAATTCTCATCAGCGCCTTAAAGACTCCAAGTGAGCTAGGTGGATCATCATTGCAACAAACTCCCTCAATCTGGTTCAACTTGCAAGAATCGCGAGCTTAGCCAAATGGTAGACTTTGGTGCGCTACATGGCTGGCAGCAGACACTCTGAATTCCAGTAGAGTCCTCGACTAGATCAGGGCACAATGTCATGAAGTTGTTAAGCACAAAAAAACGATTGCTCAGCAGAGACAGGTTACCAGCCAAGATGCAATGTCATATATATTATGTGTAACTGGTTCCCAGCTTATTCGTGCTTAGACAAACTTGCCGAGCATAATTTTCTGCTGAACAGCTCGATGAAAATTGGGCCACACTCACCGATACTGTGACCCTCCAGGAGAAGCCAGTTGTTGACGACAGTCTGAATGTTGCCGTAGAAGTCTCTGGTGATCTCATGTCCCTTCTCCATGAACATGATGTGGCCGAGCGAACCTCCCGAGGCACCGATCGTCTTCTTGCAGACAATTCCTGAGATGAGTTCCCCGTTGACAATAAGCACCTGTTGTAAAATAAAAAGAACGGGGGCTCAATTAAAAAAACAAAGAGTCACTACCCAAAAAGGTCAGAGCTGCGAACATTTGTAATCAGAAAGATATTAGAATTACATTCAACATAAAAGAGACCAAGTTTCCACAGTCAGTGAGATTTTTCAGATCTGTCCATCGCAACACGGAAAGATCGATTTATTTCCAGGGAACTTTATGCAGAATCAGGGACAGTTGGCAGCTCTGAAAGGTTATCGCTTTAACGACTCAAGGAAAATACAGTTCTGGAACGAAGGGCTAATTTACTCCCATCCTCTTGTTTCCAAACAATATATGAAAATGCCGTCCAATTCAGTGGTCTTATTCCGGTGAAAATCTTTAACGATATAAAAAAAAAACGCTTTTTAATATTTATAATAACAGGTGGCAAGGCACTAAGTAAACATTAAGCACAGATTTTTGGCCGCACAAGTCTTCTGCAGGCAAGATAATAGATTTGATTTACTTCCATTTCAAAGTAATTTGTTTTGTACAGGGTGTTGCTCAGATTGCATTTGTATAGGGAACAATGCTAATTCTCATCAGCGCCTTAACAACTCCAAGTGAGCTAGGTGGATCATCATTGCAACAAACTCCCTCAATCTGGTTCAACTTGCAAGAATCGCGAGCTTAGCCAATTACATTCAACATAACAGAGACAAAGTTTCCACAATCAGTGAGATTTTCAAATCAGTTCATCACAACATCGAAAGTTTGGTTTATTTTCAGGGAACTTTATGCAGAATCAGGGAGAGTTGGCAGCTCTGAAAGATAGTCGCTTCATAAACTTAAGGGAAATACAATTTCGGAAAGAAGGGCAAATTTACTCCCATCCTGTTGTTTTCAAACAATATATGAAAGTGCCGTCCAATTCAGTGGTCTTATTCCGGTGAAAACAGAGTGTTGCACATGTGATAGTCAGAGTTCATAGACCTGCCAAGCCAACAAATTTACTGAGCACAACTGCTTAGTAGCAAATACAGGCTACCAACCAAAATGCACACAGTGTGCTTTATATGGAAACGGCTCCCTGATCAATTTCTGCTTAAGAAATAAATTTGTTGTACCATGCATTCTTGAGACACTGAACTTAAAAATAAATGCTTCGTCCCTACCACATTTTCGAAAGGAAAAGCCATCAACTTAGGGGGTCCTTAAGCACGACATCACCGTTCCATACCTTGGTGTCTCCCGGTGAAATCCACTTGTAAGGCCCCCTATCCTCGTCATCCGGATGGGTGCTGTGAGTTTTGATGAGGTTGATATTGGACGGAATGATGAGCGACATCATTTGCTTGCCAGTCCAGAGGGGGCGGGGCTTGATGATGGCCGGCTGGGGGATGTGGCCGTCCCAGTTTGGGAGCCACATCAGGAGGTTCATCAGCTCTTCCTAAAAAATAAAAAAACAAATATCAGGATTATTTTCAGTCACACCAATCAAAGATTTCTCTGGATACTAGTTTTACTGGTAAATACCCAACTTTACATTTTGTTGAAAACCTTTGAGGGGAAATTGCAAGTGTAATTTAGAAAATATGTGGTGGTCGGAAACAGAGAAAATTCTGCCGGTGGTGGTTGGGGAATCCTGAGTGCCGGGCGGGTTTTCCGGCATTGACCACTGTGGGCGGAACCCTGGCCATTGGTCAGAACTATAATGTACAAATAACAAATTCTTACATCTATTGAATAGATTGTGTTGCTCAGATAGCATTTGTTTAGGGAACAATGCAAAGTTCTTCAGTGCCATTATGACTCAAAGCGAGCTGAGAATATCATCATTGCAACATTACAAAGTGAACAGTAAAAAATAAGTAATAATAAAAAGACACAGTATTAAGCAAACGCCTTTTATACATACTTTTTGCAAAAAGACATCACGTTTTGTGAATTTCCTCGTCGCCGTGAGCGAGTCCTGCACGATACCCATGACGGGGCGGTTAGACTGTGGGGTTACCATCTGACGGGGTACCATCATGATCTCGGTGACCTCGGCCCTCGTTTCCATGGACTGGGGAACGTGGAGGTTCATCTCATCACCGTCAAAGTCAGCGTTGTAGGGAGTTGTTACACTGCACGGCAGGAAGACAAAACGGGTGATGGTGAATAAAATTCAGAAAATGATTTATCCTGTACGAATAATCCATTGAGCGGTGAACACCGTGTTTGTCACCACAGAGATGCTCTCTTTTGGCCCGCCTTGTTGACAACAACCCAGCTAAGAAGGCACTAACTGCAGAGGCAGAATTCCTCCCAGTACCTGGATGGTCAAGTCCCAGCGGCCGCCCCGAGATCATCTTGGATCGAGCAACTGAATCCACCTGGCAAGGTTAACAGGCTCTGGAATCAAGCTACTAACTATGGTCATAGGAGATTTAGCACAACGAACCCTGGACGTCTGTGTTACAGTAGAGTGAGTGAGTGAGTATGAATGTCACGAAAGGTCTACAGGGGACAATTTCACAAAGAGTTAAGATTGAACCGTGTTTCAATCTCATCGCTAAGCTAAGTGTGATGTCACAATACCTTTCACTATGGCAGTATTGACAAATCATCTTAAGAGGAAACCTAGTGCTTTGTGAAATTGAGCCCAGGTTTGCTTAAATAAAAAGAACAAAACAACAAACGAGCAGCCATCCTTTCACTGTAAAATGGACACAAAACAGATAACTTACTCTTACAATTTGTCAACAATAAAACTGGTGTTGCTCAGATCAATAGGGAACTTGTACATTTTCAGCGCCTTAATGACTCAAAGAAACTTGAGTTGTTATCATCACTGCAACATATCTTTTAAAATCTTTACATCTGAACGTCTAAGGAAATGCGCTACAACTTTTAGCTTTTGCCTTCTCCACAGATATCCCCTATTTATTTTCAGTCTGCCTCATTTACTAACTATTTACTTTTTTTCCCTTTTACCGCCTTTGATATTAACCTTTGTGTTTCCAACCGCTTGTGTCCAAACCAGCCTCTTCCCTTTCATTTCTTTCCCAATTGACTGTTATTGCTAAACCAGTATACCAGTTTATGTGTGTTGTCTTATCATTTAGCCTTTGAGAAAGACTCTGCTACAGTTGAAACGTCAGGCAAATAATATATTTTTTTTGCATGTAAAATCTTTACACACAGCTAATTGTTTACCACATAGACGTTTCTTTTTATGCGAGACAAAAGGTCACAGCATTTTACCCTTCTGGATTCACTTTGGTTATAGTACAGTATATTATAGTACCTGAGATTGAGGCGGAACGTTGACCAGTGAAGAATCTTCACTCTGTGACCCATCATGGACATTTTGTGGAGGGTAGGCTGTCTGTTGAAGATGACCACGTCATCGTCGCGCAGATGACGCTCCACCTGAAAAATGACAAACGGAAAGGTCCATTGTTGATCTTCGGGAGACGATAGGATTGCACACAAGGTCACGGTGGCCCTCTACAATGAGATCATTGCTGGTGTGCTTGAAGAGGGCTGCCTTCAAATCCCCCAAAACATCAATGTACTCTTCCCTTCTCACAGCACTTGATTCGAATTTGCATGGCGCAAGCCAAAATCACACACAAAATACAGCTATTTCCGGTGTACTTGAAATACAGTTTGTCCAGAAACTACACTACAAGCATTTTTCACAAACAAATGGATTGTAATACTTTTGGTTTTTACCCTACAACAATTTGTGATAAGAAGTTTACTTCTGAAATACAGCTAAAGGTATTCCGCAGTTCAAGAAAGCTTGTAGAGAATATTTGAGATGAACAGACTTTCTACCTCGACTTACCTGGAACACTAGAGGTTTTGAAACAAAAATTTGCCACTTTCGAAACCCAGCTTGAAAAAACAAGCTTTTTTTTTAATTACTGAGATCAGACTTAAGTAGGACAAATATCATGCCTGTGTTATCTAAACAAATATGACAAATTGCCACCAGGCTAAGCTCACCTTGTAGCCACACTGCAGGTGGAGATCACTAGTCTTGGGGTGGAATCTAAGGTCCACACGCTCACCGTTGTCCCTGATGATGTACTTGGCGCCTGGGTACTGGTTGTGACCGATTCGTACCAGTTCCTGCAGTCTGGTAGAGCAAAGAATGACAAACTTTGCGTTAAACACACAGTCTTGAGGAAATTAATGTGAATATTTTTAATTCGGGGAAGACATACCACTGGGCCACTCACCAGAGTCAAGTAACTACTAGCTTAAGCCCAGTGACCTCACAATCAAACAATTCTAGCTATCTGGTACCTTTTTAAGATATATTACTAATGTGAACAGTTAGCTTTTGCCACTGGCATGGGAAGTTTGGGATCTCGAAAAGGCCGACAAGAATGTGAAAGACATTCACCAGGTCACCAGGCTCTAAAAAAATAGTCATATACTGTAAACACAGCAGGAAAATATGTCCTTGCTGCTTTTTAGACATGCACACCACAAACAAACAACTGGTGGGCACAGCCTAATGAATAAAAAACTTGTTGACCTTCCAAAACAGCACCTCCTCTGCAAACTCTAGAGGGCGCACAGCATTGTAAACTGAGGAAGATTGGAAGACATTCTAAAATCCTGTTTATAAAACTTACTTGTCAATGTTGAAGGGTGTGACAATCTCCGGATAGGTCAGATTTGACGCGATAGTTCTCGGCACGCCAACCTGGTCGATGGAGAGGTTGGGGTCGGGTGTGATGACAGCACGGGCGGAGAAATCTACACGTTTACCCATCAGGTTACCACGGATACGCCCCTCCTTACTCTTCAGTCTCTGTTTGACTGACTTGAGTGGCCGACCAGACTTTTGCATTGCCTGTCCAATTGAGGTAAACACAGGTTCAGGTACAGCTCAGCACAAAATATTGCACAATATCATCATCAACGCAACAAACTGACACACACCTTTAACTAGGGCCTATGTCAAGAGTAGAGAGTTAAGTGCTTAGAGTTGGTTTGCAAAGCTCGGCACGAGGGGGAAATGAACTCCACTAAGGTGACTTTTGATTAACTCCCAACAGTCCCCAATCCAGATCAGGAAGGTGTCTGACTTAATAGGCTATGAAACTGTAGGCCCAAATGCCTTACCACTGTAACAGGTGTACCAATCTTATCTATGTCCAAAGATTTGACTGTTGAGTTACCATAGAGTGGAGAGTTTTGAGAACATATGGGAGGGTCTTAAGCCAAAGACCAGGGGGGTACAGGATTAAGGCATAAAATATTGAGATTTGAAAATGTTTTTTTTGCAGTGCACAAAAAGGTTTACAGCTCTCCAATTTTATTTTCACGGCCTGAACTTAAGTGTGGAGTAACCTTTTTTTTTTTTTTAATATTTTGAAAAACAAACATTATGAATGGAAAAAACAGATTGTGTTGCTCAGATTGCATTTATATAGGGAAACATGCAGTGTTTCTTCAATGCCTCAACGACTCAAAGCGAGCTGAGATTATCATCATTGCAACAACTTGTAAATGGTCTAGCGACCAGCCTCTTCATTGAACTTCCAGGGCAACATTACTGCAATTTGTCCTCTTCCTAAAATGTTCTACCCATCCCTGAAACGAAATCTAACTTTCAACAAGTCAACCCCCCCTATGTTTTTAGTCTGCTCTTTTTTGATACAAAATGTTCCCAGCTCTTAAGGAACAAGCTTTCAGCGGTACTACACATGCCGTCACTTTTCAAATACAGTTTAGAAAAAACTAGCAATCAGAAGAAACAGCGTCAAAAGTTGAATGCTATTTAAAACACTGCCATCCATCCAAATTTCAGGGCATTTTTAACCAGTTCCTTATAACTGATACTTGATGCTTTGAACTTGATAAATATACTGTTTTTGAATCATTGACGTCCTAAATTAATAAGCAATACAGTAAGGAAGGTTTGTGGTAATTTCGGCAAACCAAAAATAAAAGCAAAACAGGCAGTTTTTATTTTATTTAAGCGACACAATCCAGTGTATTACACCACTGCGGGTTTGTCACTTTGTAAAAAACGGATGTCCGCGCTCTCGTGTCACACACAAGGCTTGTGTCAGTTCATTAATTTTTTTCTTTCTCTTCTTCACATTTGAGCTCAGTGCACGCTGCATGCCGTGGGTAAGTTCTTGAAAATGAAAGTTGTCACGCAAAGGTTGCAATGCATAAATATCGTAGCTGAAAAAGTACAGCTCTTGCAGCTTTGAGACTTCATGAAACTGAAGGCCTTAATGAATATTGTTTAACCCTTTCAGTCCCGCTCCCGGGATATCCCGGGTTCTGTAGACGCGCACCAGATCCCGCTCCCGGGATATCCCGGGTGGCGCGGTCGCTTTACATTTGTATATGTCACGGTCGTACCATAAACGCTATAGGAATAAAAAAAACAGCACAGCACAGCTGATGAATGCCGCCCTCTTTTGATGTGCTTTGAGAATGTTTGCTGTCGGGAATAGAGGACTTTTCCGTGTTTTTTTTAGCGCGACGTATGTAAGGCTGTGCGACAGTCAAGTTGAGCATTTCCTCTACTCTCAGAGTTTTTCCTTGAAAACATGAGGCATTACTTCATCTGTGGTGTTCTTTTTTGAGCCTTTTTGATTTCTTAAAGATATAACAGAGTATTCAGGTGTGTATATTTATAACTGAAATGAAAAAATCATCGAAATCCATCAATGTTTGTAATCATTTGGGATGTCATTTGAAATGGTTGTAATCATACATGTATATTCAACGGTGTAGTTTCGCATCACTTTCGGCCAACTATTTCCGGTTTAACAGGATGTCAGAGGTCATTAAGGTCACCGAAAGGTCATGAAATTGTTGACAATCCTCTGGGTAATAAAGTGTTTTAGTATTGTTAAAAAATAATGAAAATTATTTTTTTTTAATGAATTTTAAGGTAAACACAATCCAAATTGTGTGTTCTTTAAAAAAGTATACGGGATATGGGGGGTAACTGTGTACAAAGTATATGGGAATGAAAGGGTTAACCATGTGAAAAAAACTAGGACACAAAAAATTGGTTTTGTACACAATGTGTCAGTTTGTGGCAGCAGTTACGATATATTTCAGACCTGGAATTACACCGATGCCATGGCCACAGCCACTGATGCCCTTCCTTGGCCTAGGTGCCCCTTCAAATGTTTCCAATAGTCTTTAAGATTTTCCAATGGAAGTGCCCTTTGTAAATTTATTTAAAACTGCCTTGCCCTCTCTAAAGTTAAATTCCAGGCATTTATTTCTCTGCTAGACAAAAACTGGGGTTGATGGGGGGGGGGGGGAGGGGCATGCAGAAGAGGAATAATAATGTTTACCCTTGGAAGTCCAGGAAGCTCATTGTCTGTTAACGTAGCCACGTGAAATTGCAACATTCTAGTGTCTTCAGCGATAATGTGTGCTGCAGCACCATTCTGCTCATTCTTCTGGAGCTGGTTGTTTGCCTTGATGATGTCGGCGAGCTTGTGGGTCAGATCATCCTGAGGTTGGTGAGGGGAAAACAACAATTACAAGTCTGGCAACTTGGCAAAAATATCAAGAACCCATCATGATGGAAATATTTTTAGTTGACGTACTGATTGCATCGGGGATAAGGCAAAATGTTAGTTTTGTCTTTACCCTCCACAGATTTTCAAGAAAATCTCTACAAGAGAGCTCAGAACGTTCATTGGACCAGAAATATATTTACAAGACCTACAATGTTGCTTTCTTTTATTTATTTTAAAACACTTTTAGAAGGTGGTATGGAATAGAAAAGGTTAAGAATACATAAGTAAATCTTCTAGACTTGTTCCTTTCTCAATTACTGGCCAAAGTGCTTAAATTACTGGACTCTTGCCCATGGTCCTGTTGGTATTTCGATCCCCGATACTGTACCCAATTGCAGGGTTTAAGCTGGCCTCTCCACACAAAGCAACTTTCTTTCAAAAGTTGTGGAAACCCTTAATTGATCTACTCAAAATATGTAAAAATAATAGGAGTGAATAAGTTGGACACTCTGGCTAATAGCTAGACAAACAGAGGTTCGTCAGAAAAATCCGGAAATCAGAAAAAAATCCTGACAAATCGGTTCACTGTTCTAGTTTTTCCCACATGTACCTGGTTCCGGGCTGAGCCGAACATCACTACGGCCGGGCGTACACACAACGGGGGGACAGGCAGCACGGTGATGATCATCCAGTCTGGCCGGGTGAACTTCTGGTCCATCCCCAGAATGTTGCTCTCCTCATCCGAGATGCGCTTGAAGATTTCGTGGACGCGCTCCGCAGTGAGGTTGATCTTCCTCTCCTGGGTGTCTTCGTTGACATGCTTCCACTCGGCAGTCAGGTCCAGGCCGGTTCGCCGGATCTGTGGTTGGTACCTGCCGCAGCCGCCATGACCCTGAAAATTCAAGGGTGTATAAAATCAGGCCTGGAATAACAAAATTTCAACTTTGAGAGGGCGAGGCCATTTCCCTTTTTTTTATTTATAGCAAAGCGTATTTTCATTTAAAAAATCTTTAAGTGTCAGGTAAACTTTTGAAGGGGCACCAAGGCCAAGACCAGCCGTTGATTTCACCAAACTCTTCCTAACTTAGGATTAATCTTAGGACGAGCTAAGTTCCGTATCCATAGACGTCAGGACGCATTGAACCCATCCTAAGTTAGGACGAGTTACTCATCCTAACTCGAGATAGGATTAATCCTAGCGCTTTGTGAAATCGGCTGCAGGGCCTCTGTGTAAATCCAGGCCTGAGGTAAATTGAAAAACACAAGACCGTCGGACTTGTCCGGTCAGGAGTTTACCGGCCTCGGACGCTAAAATCACTGGCCTTCGAGCCCTGGTGAATTTATGAATTTTTTCGCAGGTGGTTTGAATGTATGATGTGTTCATTGAGCACCATGGGATTGACTCTTCCCACACCTGAGGAAGTGTAATCCATTTCTTTATATACCTGTGCCCTGGGTTCCGGTGTCTCCCCCTCCCTCTTAGCGAGGTCAGCGTTGAAGGTCTGGTCCATTTCTTCACCTCCTTCACAAATCTTCTTCCCCCTGCAGAGGTCGTAGATGTGGGCGAGACGCTTCCGAGGGTAGCCCTTAGATTTACCCAGGATCTCCTTTACCTTGGGGTGGGTCTGGAATCATGAGAGCAAAGTTACATCAATTATCGTCATTTATTCATAAGGAATTTGAATATGAAACCATAATAAATAGAGTGCAAATTTTTTATAATTTTTTAGATTTTGTAATACATGGTATGTCGCATGGGAGTTGCTCTGTGTGTCTCGTCACAAATAGGTTCTGTGGGATACTTCAAAATGCTATTAGGCAAAACAAAATAAAAAACATGTTTAGCGTCCTGCCTTTTTTTCCTCTTTTTTTTTAATGGACCCCCGACACATTTTTCAACGGCTGGGATTTTTTTCAAGATGATTGCAAGATTTTTTCTTTGTTTTTTTGTGTGTGCTCAAGTCAAAAATACATTGTTTTGTATTTTAGAATTGATTTTTTTCGTCAGAGATCGTAAAAATTGATCCTTTGAGGCGGCCTTTTAAAAGGAAGCGGGCCGGACGCTAAACATGTTTAACATTTTATTTGGCCTTATAGGAGATTTTTTGCACTGACAAGACGACATGAACCAGTCTGTTGTTTATGTGCATCACTGTTATTAAGCGGTGAAATAGCCAGCTGGCACTGGTCTGGCTGATCGAAGCTCAACTTGATTTGGAAAACAGATCATTTAACAAAGCATCTGGGTTTTGATTCAAATTATTCAAAAGAGACCGAGTTTTCACCTGGTCAACGAGAAGTTTGGAACAGAAAAAGCAGACGCAGCGTAAAACCTTCACGGACTTAGTCAGGAACCCCGGATGGAACACGGGCTTGGACAGCTCGATGTGTGCAAAATGCCCGGGGCAGTCCACTTGGTTGCAGGCGCAAGTCTGGCATCTGGACTGCCGGTCGACGCATCCTTGCCGTGGGTCCATCAGGCCACCCAGCTTTGGTTTTCCACCCTCCATGACTTCTGCATAGCGTATGCCGCCCTCAACGACTGACATGCGTTTCTAGAAATGAAACAAGTGTGAAAAATAAGGCTTTTTCAAATGAGAAAAAGAGTATGAAATGAAAATGTACGTTCAAACTTGGGGCAAAGAACACACCAGTTGATAGTCCTGGCTTCTTCAGACAGACTTGATGCAATGCTCAGAAAGACACCGGCTTCCGCAATTGTATTTTAGTAAACTAGAACTTGGAAGTCTAAAATAATGGGTAAATTAAATCAATCCTTGAGAGGGCGCCATGATGAAGCAATGTAAGAACAATGTATTTTTATTTTTTTCGGGGGAAATATAATTAATTTTCTTTACTTGAAATGGATGCGGGTGATGGTGGGGTCAATCAACCGTTTTTACCATGTTTACTAGCCTTTATTTTATATTATAAATTAATTGAACCCATAAATGAACTGGACACATCATTACACGTCCAACAATGCCGAGGTGACGTTTTCTTTCAAAAATTGAATTAAATAAAACTTAAAGGAAACTTTCATTTCATTCAATATGAATCATCATCATGAATTCGATCATCATGATGATTAAATATAAATTATTGCAATAATATAAATGAATGAAACACTTAATAATGTTTAAATGGTATTTTTAGGAACTGTATACAACAACGAATAACACACTGATTGACATAATAAAACAAAAAGTTAATAACATTTCCTTATAAAAAAGTACACAACTTTACAATACTAACAAATAACATATTAAATGCTCAAAACTTACAATTTCTTGAGGGCTTAGAACACCAAACTGCACCCTCCTCACATCACGCATTGGGGCCTTCGAGTCATGAAATTGAAGCGACATTTTGAGTTATTTCTGTAACAAAATACCGATGAAACTGATGACGTTTTTGTGCAAACGCAGCAGTTTGCAGAAGTGTGGACTATGGCAGTGGGTTATTGTGCAACAATCGCAATTAGAAATCTTGCAGTGCGAGTGTGAAAATGACCACGGGAATGATTCAAAAATTCATCTTGAAACAGCCACAAAAACGGCTACGTGAGAGGTAAGACTTCTCTATAAAACACCAGCATTGTGGTGAATGGAAATACGGGCGGTTTACGATCGATTATGCGGAGAATTCTTTGCTAAAACGACGAGCTGTTTCCACAACGCTTCTGTCCTTCTCCTCCCAAGCGCTGATGATTGCGCTCGGGCGAGAATATTGCAGTATAAAACGTTGCCTGTATTTATAGTCTTTTGGAAGAACGGGTTTCACAAAAGTCTCGCAGGGGTCACTCAGTCATCGCTCCCCTCTAATTGAGGGCGCCCTTTATACTTAACTGGGTCCAATTTCATAGAAAAAAAATTGTGTGCTAAGCAGAGATGAGCAGGATACCAGTCACAAATGGTACGATTGGCATCGCAGTTTGGCGGGTAACCTTATTGTGGTAAGCATAATTTTGTTGAGCTAAACTACTTTTTGTGCTTAATTAAGCAGCTCTATGATAATAGGGCCCTGGGTTGAAAAGGTTCAGGCATTTTGCCGTTTTTTTTTTGCGCAAGTTAAAATTGCTTCGATTGAGTGCAATCGAAATGATAAACAATCAGTAAGTAGAGCAGGAAATAAATGAGGTTTATATCTTTACTCACATTTCTCTGGTAAACGAAAATCTTGATAAGCGTGCAAACAGAGGAAGTGTATGCATCGACGAAACAATAATGCACAAGAAGAAATTAATGCATTTAAACTTTAAAGGAACATTACAGAATTGGTAAGAACAAAACTTGTAAAATATACTTTTTGATCACAGATTTACATAAAACTTACACGGTCTAATGATGATGATGGTAGAAAACATCCCATGAAATATTTCTGTCTGAAATGCCATATTTGATGAGAAATGAATAAACTAATTTTCCGATAGGAGTTTATCGCTCAGTGAGCGTTTTATTCATTTGTAGAATCTATATGATTTCATGCAAAATGTGTAATCGGTTTTTCACTATTTTCTCGTGACCCAGATGGCCGATCGATCTCAAACTTCTACAGGTTTGTCAGTTTATGTATATGGTGGATTACATAAAGTACTTACACTGCCAGCAACTGTTTTTTTTTTAGCAAAACCAATTCTGTAATGTTCCTTTAACTAGAGCCTATGTCAAAACTTCGTTATAAGCTGACTGACGGTTGCAAGTCGTCGTAAAGGCCCCCTTCTACCGGGCACACAAAGTACTGTTTTTCAGTAATGAAAGAGCGTAAGCAACAAAATGGCTCCTCTGACAAAAAATATGGTATAAATGTTACATTTTTGTTGCTAGAATTACCCCAAAAGACATGTTTTCTCATTCCCATTCAAAATTTAACCTTCCTATGTCCTTTGCTTACGTCCTTTTACCGGGCAGACGACGAAATGCAAACGAAATCTATAATTATAATGGATGGATGGAGCCACTAAGGCAAGACGCAAGTCATGAACAATCCAAAATTAATAAAGATGTTGAAGGAAGATTTGGGATATTATTTTTTAAAGGGTTTTGGTGGTGGGGTCAGGCTTCACAGAGAAAATTCATAAGATTAGTGAAGTCATTTCCTAGATTTAGGTTGAAGGACAGGGGATGGTCTGGAACCTTAAGTCCGTACACGAATGTGTGTGGTGGTCAGTTTACAAAGAAATGGAAGTGAACCTTGAAATTACAGAGTTATGGACCACCTGTTATTGGGGAAGAGTGAATTAATTTAGTAGGATATTATCCTTACACTATCTTCTTGTTTTTGACAGTATTTCTGTTCGGAGTATGTTCGAAGGAGTGGTACTGTTATAAACGTTACCAAGAGCTTAACATGTTGGAGCAGCTGATTTAAAATTGCTTTCCGCAATACTTAACACAAATAATTTGTAAAAAAGAGGGAAAAAAGTGTAAATTTTGCTCAGACTTTTCGAATTAAATTTTATGAACGATTTTGTTTTAATCCATCGCACTATAAAATCAAATGATGTTGTCAACCGTTATTGCTTCGTCCTTCGGATGGCGAAAGCCTGAGGTTATTTCCAATTTGTTGTAACTAATCTGCTAATTAAATAGCATTTATAATCCATCCCTTCTAAATCATTCTCCAAAAAGTCAAATGCAGCAACATTCTCTGAGGCTCCGCCCCGAATCCTTCCATCCCACCCTACCCCCCCCCCCAGAATAAATAAATAAATAAATACAAAAATAGACGTGCACATCTGCATTGTGCTGCCAGTGATCCATCATCCATTGAACAAATCCACTGTCATCACTGCCTGGACAAATTGATTGGTAAGCCCACATGAGTCAGGTCATTATAGCGGCACGTTGCCTTGGATTGGTGGAGTTTGTCTATATAAAAAGCGTTTGTAACCGTTTGTTATAAAATGCATATGGTTAGAAAGATGTTTTAAAAGTAGAATGCAAAGATCCACACAAATATGCCTCGAAATTGCGTGGTTTTCCTTTAACTTTGCGAACTAACACGGTCGGCCATTTTGTGGAGTCAACAATTTGACTCCATAAAATGGCCGACTGTGTTATAGTTCACGATGTAAAAGGAAAACCACGCAATTTCGAGGCAATTTGTGTGGATCATTGTATTCTACTTTTTAAACATCTTTCTAACCATATGCATTTTGTAACAAACGGTTTACAAACGCTTTTTATAGACCAACTCGGCCGATTCAAGGCAACGTGTACCTTTAACCCATGTGCTAAGAGGACAATGGAAAGGCCCAAGCCACAACATGGAATCGAATCAATCGATCACATTGTGTTAACCCTGCACAGTATAAAAATATGAGCTGAGATGCATTATAATGTTGATGCGAAAACGTAGATTTTATAATTTATTTTCAATTATGTAGGGCTACTGACAGATTTGATAAAAGATAATCTATGATGCACACATTGAATACACAGTCACCATTATTATTGTTCAACATTATTGATCTTTTGTGTGATTCTCTAGAGCTACGACGGTACAATAAGGTTGCAAAAACTTTGTTTTTATGGTGCGTTGGTAATGTGTGAAGGAAAAACATCGCGTACCTTGACGCAACACAACTTTTGAAAACACGAGAGAATTGCACTGGAGCAGGATATCAGTGAGTTCGCATAGTGTCCTCAACAATTTCTATTAATTACAGCATTCTGTATCGTCATTCTCTATCAAATTGAACATTAAATCTACTCAAATCATTATAATATTTGGCAGTTAATTTAGATACAACACAATTATTATTCACAAAAACGCAGACGGCAGGCGTGTTACAAGATAATTGAACAGCATGAGGATTTCCAGTGGCTTAGATCATTGATAGAATATTGGGTTGGAGGGTGAGGGGAATGGATATGACAATCTTACAATTGCGGCTTTTAAAGGTTTTCAAAGCAATTGAAATCAAATTTCCATTCAGTTTGTACAACAAGCTCACGAAATTGGTAAGTAAGTATTAGTTCCAATTAGATTAAGGCTCTTGGCTCAATTTCAAACAGCCGCTCATAAAGCACAAGTGGCTATGCAAAAATGATGCTTACCAGAATAAGGTTACCAGCCAGCAAACTACTATGTCACATGTACACTTTTTTACTGGTGTCCTGCTCATTTCTGCTCAGCAGAAAAGTGTGGAGCAATATTTTCTGCTCCACGAAATGGGGACCAGGTGTTGGTTTAATAGTGCGTGGATATCAGTCCAGGGTCGAATTTCATAGAGCTGCTTAAACAGAAAATTGTGCTTAACAAATTTTTGCTGAGCAAAAATAAGCCAAAAATACCAATCACAAATTGTACAAGTAAGATATTAATTTGGGTAAGCATAATTTTGTTATGCTTAGGCAGCACTATGAAATTGGGCACCGAGGGAAATATTAGGGGGGGGGGGTGATCCACTAGCCCCTCCCCTAGTTACATCCAAAAGTGTATGTGGTTTATGAACGCAGTAATGGGGCCTAGGTATTGGTTAGTGCGTGGATATTGTTGTCGGTCCAGGGTCGAATTTCAAAGAGCTGCTTAAACAGAAAATTGTGCTTAACAAATTTTTGCTGAGCAAAAATAAGCCAAAATACCAATTACAAATTGTACAAGAAAGAAATTATTTTGGGTAAGCATATTATTGTTATGCTTTGCCTAATTTTGTGTTTGGGCAGCACCGAGGGAAAGATTGAGGGGGGGGGGGGTTGATGATCCAGTAGCCCCTCCCCCAGTTCCACCCTAAAGTGTATGGGGTTTATGAACTCAGTATTCCTTTGGATTTACGCACTTGGTGAAATTTAGACTAACATTTTCGTCTCCAAATTGGGAAAAACATGCTCCAGATTTTAGGAATCAATCTAATTTTCTAATGCTAACAATTTAAAAATAGAAAAATTCCAGTTATTCGTTAGAAATATATCGCACATTTTGTCATGTTTGAGGTTCAAAGGATACAAAATTCTACCCCCTCCTGTTTTTCGCTTGGTTTGAGTAGCAATGAATAAAACAAATCTATCCCATCCACCTTTCAGATAGGTTTGAGGAACAAGGGATACCAAATTCTATCCCCTCCTCTTTTCGGCTGGCTCTGAGCAACAAGGGATAAACAAATTCTATCCCCTACTTTTTTAGGCTGGGTTTGAGCAGCAAAGGACACAAAAATCTAACCACTCCTCTTTTCGGCTGGGTTTGAGGAACAATTGATGAAAAACCTATCCCCTTACTTAAATTATTACCACTCAAACCTCAAATAAACTCTCTTTTTGGTCAGCTTTCCCGATAATGAAGTATACATTGTAAGTAAAAAGGTATGCGTTTTTTTCTTTGATATTATAATGCAATAATAGTTTTGGAGAACAAAATGTGGCAATTTTTTTGCTAAAAGTGCACCCGATTCTTACCTTGTTCCTTCAAAAATATTTTATGAAGAAAATCAGCATGATTTTTATATTTTGAAAACAATTTCACGAAAAGTTGCTATATATATATATTTTTTTTTAAAGTAAAAAAATGTAAAATTGTAGTTAAAAATGAACCTGTTACTAACATAACCGCAAGAAAAGCAAGCATAAACGCGAATAGTTGAAGAAGAATTTAAATAAGTCCAGCGGCATCAAGCACAAGTTTGTTTTCACGGCGAACAGAGTTTGTCTTTTATCACAGTACTTGCTTAAGCTTCGTTCTCTTGTTCTACATTTCTCAGTCTTGGCGCTCCATACATCATCGTCTGCAGGCGGCTACTGTGTCCGTTGGATATCTGTCCAGGGTGTGGCCGAAGAGACAGCGAGACACAAAGTGACCAGTAGACTCATCTACTGTAAGGCGATGGACGCTACACATTCGTACTGGATTAAGCACATCTGGGTTGGCGAGGACGCTCACAGACAGTGTACTTATGTTGATATTTGCCCGCATCGCCCCAATAGCCAAGTATGTCTGGATTATTCTTGTAATCACGGGTTATCATGAAGCCATAATCCTGATCCCGTGGCCGGTATTCATCATCTGGTTGGTTTGGCTCCCACTTCCGATATTCAGTTGGATATTTACCATCCTCGGAGCAGATCCATTCACCTTCAACTTCGGCGTCTTTGCAATTGATCCAGACACCTTTTAGATCACCATGATGCTGAAATGATGTAAATATGAATTGATTCTCCCAATCTGAGCTTGGTACCATTATAGATGCATTGTTACGATCACACTGCATCACGGCAGTGGACCAGTCGCCCTTCATGGATCCATCCAGACCCAAGTAGCAAGAATCAGCAAACACCACCCATCCATCAGGGCACCCTCTCAATGCAAAGACACCCTTGGTTACCATGATGATTACAGATAGAGTAACAACTGTCGACTTCATGACATCAGATGCAATGAGCACTTTTAAAATTTAAAATTGTCGGATTTCTTGTTGGAATTGGTTTCTAGGACTCTGGTGCGGTGCAAGCAAAAGTCAGCAGTGAGTATTGCAAAATTTGTGACGCAGTATCGACCTGACTCTTCTACAGCGCAACATAACTCATGGTCCAGGGTGACAAACAAAGGAGAAATGCGTGGAAGCACACATTGTTGCGTAGAGTGGAATCTTTGTTCATAATAGTCGTTACTTGGATACAGTCAAACCTGGTTATTATTATCATAAAGAAAGGATCAATGTTGTTAACAATTCGAACGGCCACAGACAATGAGACAATAAACAAAAGATTTGCATCCGCGAAATTAATCAGACCTATTATACTGCGCGATATAAACCAAACCACAGATGTGATTGATGTTCTTTTCAGATTATTTTATGATGCGTTAAATTAGTAAAAGAAAACTACTCAAGGGGAGATAAAATGATCCGTGTTTTTTCTCAGTTTGTTAGACCCATTTTTACCCGTTTTTAGAACGGCTATTCCCGAAGGTATAACAGTTTTTCATCGACCCCCCCCCCGATAAAGCAACATAGTCAGCAAATACAGTACAATGAAATGACAATACGGTGCGCTTACACAGTTGGAATGACGGTATCCGCCATTTTGATCGTTGGTGTTTGGATGTTTTTAGGCAATCACACCCAGCTAGTAACCAAACTAAGTGAAGTCATGAAGCATACGTGAGTGCAGTGCACCCATAATGGTCCTCTGCTTGTTCATGTGCATGCGGCGCTTGTACCGCTGTGACTTGTTCACTTTGTTCACGTTGACTGTGTCTTTTTTGTTAAGGTGTGGCGTACCATTAGGCAAACAAAACACACCAAAACATGTTTAGCGTCCTGCCTTTTTGAAAAAACGAAGAAGAAGGGCCCTTTTTCATTTTTTTTTTAATCGGCCACCCGTCTAAAGACAACCGGCCGGGCTATTTTGTTGGTGTGCTCAAGTCTAAAAATACGATCTTATTTAATTAAAAAAAATAAATAAAAATCGTCAGAGATCGTTAAAATGTATCCGTTCGGAAAAAAGAAAAAGGGAAAAAAAAGGGGGCGGCCTCTAACAAGGAAGCTGACATTGTATGGCCTTAAATTAAAATTTTTCCCCAGTGCAATTAATCAGATCTGTTTATACCGCGCTATAACCAAACCACCGGGCTTGAAACTACCAAAGAGGGTCCCGGGGGGAGGGGAGGAGGGGAGGAGGGGAGGAGGGGAGGAGGGGAGGAGGGGAGGAGGAGGAGGGAGGAGGGGAGGAGGGGAGGAGGAACGAGTGAGGAGAAGAAGAAAAGTCGCAGGTGTGTGTGTGGATTTTTTCTTCGGCGGCAGGATGGATTTTTGTTTCATTTTATGTCATTCGCATTTTTTTTCTTTCTTCACAAATTACTCTTTTATGATGTATCATTTGTAATTTGCAAAAAAATAACTCAGCATTTGAAACCACTGTGTGTGGGATAAATATATGTGATGTCCGTCCGTCGGTTAAGTGTTTTCCCCCGGGGGCGGGGCGATTGCAGGACAATATGTAAAGGGAGTACTACACTTGAATTTAAGAAACGCCGGATAGTACCGTTTTTTTTATAACACCAGCGATGTTTTATTTATAGACGAAACATTAATGTTTGTGTGAGCACGAGACTGGCCCTCGCCTGC
Source organism: Pycnopodia helianthoides (assembly GCA_032158295.1). Taxonomy (NCBI): domain Eukaryota; kingdom Metazoa; phylum Echinodermata; class Asteroidea; order Forcipulatida; family Asteriidae; genus Pycnopodia; species Pycnopodia helianthoides. The sequence continues at coordinate 5,844,490 of CM063259.1, forward strand.
TTGGCGTTTATAACTATACACTGGGAGGCCACCAAGATTACGTACAAATGCATGCTCGGCCTATGTGATTTGGGGAGTACAATTTTCATTGAGCCCGCTGATGTCACAGAAATATTTCCTGTAAAATGATTGATACAGATCAAAGTGCTTAAAAAGAGCAAATGTTTCTCTGTTTTTGGGCAAAAGGAGGCTTGATTTTTCATCCCCCAAACGCCAGAAGCTCAGATCTTCCGGGGGGCTTTGCTCCATGGACCCCGACAGGGGCCGTAAAGCCGGCCCCTGGACACCAACCGTTACATTTCTTTGAGCCCCCTTTGAACGCCGGATAGTACTGTTTTTTTAATAATAATATTGATGTTTTAATTATAGACGAAACATTCATGTTTGTGTGAGCACGAGACTGGCCCTCGCCTGCTTGGCGTTTATAACTATACACTGGGAGATCACCAAGATTACGTACAAATGCATGCTCGGCCTATGTGATTTGTAGGAGTACAATCATCATTGAGCCCGCTGATGTTCTACTGCATCACTGCCTTTCTCATCATGCAGTGACACATCACTTCAAGAAGCATTTGCCGACTTGCCAAATTCCTCTCATCCGTCAGTTGACATTCCAAACAATCTAGCTTCACTCTCAAGAAGACTTCCAAGTATCTCAGATAACGCCCCATCACTCACAACCGCATCCCCTAGTCACCTATCTGGGCTGTTATTTAATGCCCGTAGTGTCCGAAACAAGGGTTTGGATCTTGCCACGGCTATCGCCTCTTCGACCCTGCCTGACATCCTGGCACTCACAGAGACTTGGCTCAAGGAGCATGATTCGGACGCCATCTTGGGACTCCCTGACGACTACATGATCTTCCGCAAGGACCGTCCCTCCCGCGGTGGTGGCATCTTGACTGCAGTCAAAGCTAACATCCATCCTGTCCACCATGCCGAGTTTGACTCCCCTGAGCTTAAACTCTTGTGGGTGTCCTTATCCTGTCATCGTGGAAGGTGTCTTCTTGGCACATTATATCGCCCTCCCTGCGCAACTACTTCGTTTTGGGATGATCTCAACGCCGTGGTCTCCAGAATGGATCTCTTTCTTCCCAAATTTGACTGTATTATTCTCATGGGAGATTTCAACATCGACTGTAATCCTGCAGTAGCGGACTCTCCGAACCGCTCTCGTTTGTATGAATTTGCCGACTCGTTAAACCTATTTCAGCTTGTCACAGACATCACTCGTCCCCCATGTAGTGATGATACCATTTCTTCTGGGTCCACCATCGATTTAGTCTTCAGTAGTTCTCCGCATAACTTCGTTTCCGTTGAGACTGTTCCCAACCCTGTTACCAGCGATCATCTTGCTGTTCAGTTCGTCACTCGTCTGAATACTTCTCCCCCGCATCCCTCTGTTGTTAGACAGTTTTTGTCTTACAATCCTGATTCCATCACTCATCTCAACGCTCTCCTCCAATATGCTCCCTGGAATCTTGTCTTTGACAAAGATGACATCGACTCTTCTTGGGAAGGTGTTTTGGACCTTATCAATGCTGCTGTCAAAGACGCCATTCCTGGTTCAAGAAAGCGGACTAGGAGAAGGAACAATTCTCCATGGGTTGATGCTGACCTAAAACACTTGTGCTCAGTAAAGCGTAAACTGTTTTCCAAGGCTAAGCGCTCTGGATCTCTTGCTGATTGGAACTCTTATAAACTTGTACGTAATCAGCTTAAATATTGCACTCGCAAGGCTTATAAACACTTTGTTAATAACATGTTTTCATCTAAGGACAACAAAAAACGTTTTTGGTCCTTTGTTCGTAGCAGGAAACGATCACCTACCCCATTGTCTTTTAAACATAATGCCCAAACACTAGTCAACCCTCATGAAATAGCTAGTGCTTTTAATACTTATTTTGCTTCAGTTTTTTTCTGCTGATGTCCCTGTTTGTCAAGACCCTCCCACATGTGATTTTCCCATTCCAGCTCTGTCTAGTGTTATCTTCTCAGTTGATGATATTCAGCGTACCTTATCTTCCTTACCTCTTGGGAAGGCTCCTGGGCCAGATGGAATCAGCGCTAAATTCTTGCGTAACACAGTTTCTACTATCTCTCCAGTTCTTTGTAGGATCTTCAATGATTCCATTGCCTGTGGACGCCTTCCCCGTGGTTGGAAGCTTGCCAATATTACCCCCGTGTTTAAATCTGGTGACCGTTCCCTTCTTAGTAACTATAGGCCTATTGCTCTCACTTCTCTCGTTAGCAAGATCATGGAGAGACTGTTATCTAATGTTGTTAAAGATCATTTAAATTCTAATTGTTTATTGTCTCCTAAGCAGCACGGTTTTGTTCCTCACAAATCTTGTGTCACCCAACTTATGAATGTGTATCATTCATGGGCTACCACTTTAGATAAACGTAGTCCCCCAAGGATTGATGCAGTCTTCTTGGATATGAGTAAAGCTTTTGACCGTATGCCCCATCATATACTTGTACGTAAACTTGCTAGTAATTTTAACATCCGTGGCTCTCTCTGGAGTTGGATAAAAGATTTTTTGGTTGATCGTCAACAAAGAGTCACATTTGTAGGTATGAACTCCTCATGGTCCTTAGTTAGCTCTGGTGTTCCTCAAGGTAGTGTTCTTGGGCCTCTGTTATTCAATTTATTCATCAATGATATTTCTTACAACCTCAGTTCTAATTGTGTTCTTTTCGCTGATGATGTATTAATTTATCGTCCAATCCGTTCCCGTTTAGATGTAAGCTCCCTCCAGCATGACCTTGATGAGCTGAGCACTTGGAGTGTCTCCAATGGTATGACGTTCAACCATACAAAGTCCAAAATCATGCATATTTCCCGTAAACACTCTCTCAACCCCCCCGTTTACACTCTTTCAGGTTTTCCCTTGCAACCCACAACCTCTGTCAAATACCTTGGAGTCACTCTGAATGCTCAGCTCTCTTGGAATAACCATATTAAGAATGTTGTTTCAAGTGCCAACAGAACATTGGGCCTCATTAAGACCATTGCTTTCAATTCTTCTGTTTCAGCCAAGTTCTGTCTTTATAAATCTCTAGTTCTCCCTATTTTAGAATATGGTATGCCAGCATGGCTCCCTCATACATCTCTCCAGACTCAGGCCCTTGAACGGGTACAAAAACGTGCTACTCGATTTATTCTTGGGCAGAGGATGGGTGAGATGTCTTACCCCGATAGACTTAAGTCCCTTAATTGGTCGTCTCTGTCAATTCGTCGTAATTTTTCTGTTTTGTATTTTATCATTAAGTGTAAGTTTAACCTTATTCATTGTGATGTGGCTGACATCATTTCTGTCAACCATAGATATCCTGACATTCTCACCTTCAAACACCTGTATGCTAGAACCGATGCTTTGCATTTGTCTGCTCCTCATCTTTTCCCCAGACTTTGGTCTAGTTTACCAGAAAACATTCGTAATTCCCTACTGCTATTGCCCTTCCACAGCTTCCTCAAATCACTTAGATATTCCGTCTGCCAATCTCATGAATCAACTTGAATAGTTTTTATTATTAATTCTTCAGTGTGGGCAGGGTTTTCTGTCCGTATTTTTGTATTACTCTTTCTTACTTGTAAATTTTGTACTATTTTATTTGTTCTTGTTTTTATTTATTTATTTTACATGTATTAAATTTTTATCAGGATTGTTATCAACCCTTTTAATAGCCTACTTTAGCCCATTCACTTGTGCAATATTTTATATCATTTTTATTTAAATCGTTTTTATTTGTTAACAAGTTTATTTATTTATTTATTTATTTATTTATTTATACATGTATATTACTTCTTTGTTTATCTTTACTTTTACTGTTATTTTACTTATTCATTCTCGTTTTATAAATTAGATATTATTATTTACTTTGGTTTTGTATAATTATCTGCTTTTTCATTGCATGTACTATAATCTATATTATATGTTTAAATCTATTTTTATTTCTTTGTGTACCCCAGATGTGGGGCAATAGATCTACGGATCATAGTATGTATTTGCTTTTGTTGTCCCTTGCCCATCTCGGGGTATATTGTCTTGTATTTTGTTTTGTACTGTTATGGCAAATAAAATAATAATAATAATAATAATGTTACAGAAACATTTCCTGTAAACTGATCGATACGGATCAAAAGTGTTTTAAACGTGTGTTTATTTCTCTGTCTTAAGGCAAAAGGAGGCTTGATTTTTCATCCCCCAAACGCCAGAAGCTCAGATCTTCCGGGGGGCTTTGCTCCATGGACCCCGACAGGGGCCGTAAAGCCGGCCCCTGGACACCAACCGTTACATTTCTTTGAGCCCCCCAAAGACTTACCTCTTTTAAAAATTGTTTTATACACCAGCAACAAGACCAGGACCAGCCTAAACAATACACGGCTCATCTTGAGTAAAGAGCAATGGTAAAGTACTTGCGACTCTATCCGCTCCAATGAGTGTCAATATATTCATTACAACTCAAAAACATTGTATACAAAATACACATTCTATGTTATTATTAATTTTATTTCTTTCATGCGATTCTCTTGAACTACGGTGCAATAAGGTTGTCATCATAAATTGATTTTAGGGTGCGTTGAATAGACCATATCAAGTCTCGCGTGTGTTCAACAAGTTTGGGGAACCGTTTGTTCCAACTTAACCTTTAGTAGTCCTTGCACCGCCCGAGTTTGCTGAATCTGTTTTTTTAGTTTTCAAGACTCATGCAGTCAATTACCTAGAATCGTGCTTCAAATATTTTAAAAGATACCCAATAAGGCTTGTTTTTTTTTACGTACAATTGCTGTTCTTTTCGTTAATATTGTCATTGATTAACATATTATTTCAATTTCGGAGGTGATAAGTCACAATGGAACAATAAGTGCCTCCCAATAACGACTACCGCTAATATTTATGGATATTCTTTTCTATAAGGTTGAAATGAACACAATCGTTTTGAAGGCCGTTACCTGGCATCGATTGCTCATACTGATTTATTGCTAAGGCATTTTAATTAGTTTTTGACAGTATCATCATGATGAAAGAAAATGTAATTGTTTTGTTTAAAGGACCTATTAAAAACAGTTGTTAATCAATGACAATTTTAAAGATAGGAACATTATTTCAAAGTAAATAACAATCCATTGGTATCTTTCAAAATATTTTGAACCATGATTCTAGTAATTTATTGCAAGAGTCTTGAAAACTAAACATTTGTCGGCAAACTCGGGCGATGCAGGGACAAAAGGGACAAACGATTGCCATTGTCTTGACACCAACGCGTACCAATGACTATATAGTTTTCATATGATGTCACTTTTTTCTCTCTCCAAATACAAGCTGGTGAGCGTTTCCCCCTACCCCGTGTTACGGCGTATCGCCTTGGGCGGCTGGGCGGTCCATGGCTAAAAGGATTGCCTTTACGTGTGAAAGAAAAAAACACTGCGTACCTTGACGCAACACAACTTTTGAAAACACTCGAGACTTGAACTGTCTATTGTAATAAACATGATACCAGAGAGTTCGCATAGTGTCTTCAACAATTCGGTATTTACAACATTCAGTATCGTTACTCTCTATCAAACTGAACATTATATACGTCTTCTCTGGCACAGAAGCTTCTTAGCTTAATTACACAATTATTGATGAAAAAGCACGCAAGGTGTAACAAGATAATTGATCACAAAGAATTCCAGTGGCTTAATAACACAATGGGACTAAAGTGGGGGGGGGGGGGTGATTGGGGAGGGGGTGGGTTGTGAGGGGGTACTCGATTAACATTTATGAATAATGGCTTCGAAGGGGTTTTAATTACATAACAGAACATAGCGCTCATTTGCGTTGTGATGTTTTCAGAGCCGCAGTACGCGCAAATTTAAGTTTACACATGCGACATTTCGTGTAAAACCAGAAGCATACCGGATTCGCTACATGCAAATTCTATGGATCATCCACTTTATAAAGAAAATGTAATCTGTTTTAAATGAAACAATTTTATAAGTTATTTGTTGGGAACAAGTTGCCTGTTTTTGTTAAACAAGTTAACTTTTTTTCTTAAGCCTACGCAGTTTGGGACAAAAACTTACATTATTGTCATAAATTAGCGGATGCCAGAAAACAATCTTGTACATTGTGGTGATTGTACATGTACATCCAAACGTGCACACACACAGCGCATCATTATCTGAACGCTTCTCATACACCATGCTCCGTTTTGGAGGTAAATTCAAAGATCAACGATAATGAAACTTTGGTTTCTTGTAGGAGGTTTAGGAATTAGGCCGTGTCCGAATTGGCGGCTACGGTTACGTCTACGGCTTAATCGCTGCGTCATCATGCGTTGAAGTATAAGACCTCCCTAGCAACAGCCGTTGCCGTAGCTGTCGCCACCAATTCGTTATCATCGTCACTTCTATTTTTCTATTCTTATGTGCCAATGGAAACCAAATTTCTGTATTTTTATGATACGGACAATAAAGTTCTAAATCAAAAAATTATAAATATAATTCTATTGAACAATCGGAGAGGGGTGTGATGAACTACACCCTCTTGCGTTACTTGACCCCAGAATTCCCCCGGATTTACATTTAGTGTTGAAATGCAGGTATTTTAAAACAAGTGGAGCATCAGGCAGTTTTACGTGCATTACAATGGAGTCCTTAGAAGAGATCAACGTGTTATAATATAAATAGAGATAGACGTCATCTCGTACTACAATGTAATATCATAACATCAGGAGAAAAAAAACCACATAACCGTGTATAAAGAAGACGTGTAAACAACCGTTACGGCAACAAAATAAATTAAGCGCTGTGTTGTAGAGAAACATTTACATATATTTGTTTACGTTGCGTGCAGTGCTGGTCTTTTATCACAGTAATGTACGTGTTCTCCTTCCAGTCAGAAAAATAGAGTAACATAAGGAGGAAAACGAGACGAGGATAGTATTTTTTGGAGTGTCTGTCGTTCTGTTCACAAGGAAAAATACAAAGAGGTGGTCTTGTCCCGATTTCAATAAGAAACCGGAAAGGCTGAAAATTAGTGTTCAGATATCTTGAAAAGGGACTTTTTATCTTGCACCGTATTCAGTTAATTTACCGCGCAACAAAGACAAATATCATGATCAAAGTCTAGTTCCGTATTAGAAACATGGAAATCCAGGTAGTAGCAGTCCACACTGTTTCAAAAATATCCCTCCAAGACTTGGTATAGCGAGTGGCGTTATTGAGCTCACAGACATGGGGCGTGGAATCAGACGAACTCCGCTTGATGTTGAATGAGAGACAGTCTTGGCGCTCCATATCGTCGTCTGTATGCGGCTACTATGTCCGTTGGATATCTGTCTAGGGTATGGCCGAAGAGACAGCGAGATACAAAGTGACCAGTAGACTCATCTAGTGTCGTGCAATAGACGTTACACATTCGTACTGGATTAACCACATCTGGGTTTACGAGGACGCTCACAGACGATGAACATAGTACTATATTTGAGAGCATCGCCCCAATAGCCAAGTATGTCTGGATTATTTTGTAATCACGGGTTATCATGAAGCCGTAATCCTGATCCTCTCGCCACTTCGCATCATCTGGTTGGTTTGGCTCCCACTTCCGATATTCACTTGGATATTTACCATCCTCGGAGCATTTCCATTCACCTTCAACTTCGGCGTCATTGCAATTGATCCAAACACCTGCTGGATTTCCATGGTGCTGAAACGATGTAAATATGAATTGATTCTCCCAATCTGAGCTTGGTACCATTATAGATGCGTTGTTACGATCACACTGCATCACGGCAGTGACCCAGTTGCCCTTCATGGATCCATCCAGACCCAAGTAGCAAGAATCACCAAACACCACCCATCCATAGGGGCACCCTCTCGCTGCAAAGACACCCTTGGTTACCATGATGATTACAGATAGAGTAACAACTGTCGACTTCATGACATCAAATGCAATGAGCACTTTTTACAATAAAATTGTCGGATTTCTGGATGATATTGATTACCACGACTCTGGTGCGGTGCGAGCAAAAGTCAGCAGTGAGTATTGCAAAATTTGTGACGCAGTATCGACTTGACTCTTCTGCGGCGCAGCATAACTTATGGTCCAGGGTGACAAACAAAGGAGAAATGCGTGGAAGCACACATTGTTGCGTTAAGTGGAATCTTTGTTCACAATAGTCGTTACTTGGATACAGTCAAACCTGGTTATTATTATCTATAGAGAAAGGATCAATGTTGTCATCATTTCGTACGGCCACAGACAAGGAGACAATAAACAAAAGATTTGGATCCGCGAAATTAATCAGACCTATTATACCGTGCGATATAAACCAAACCACCGATGTGATTGATTATTTTATGATGCGTTAAATTAGTTTGATACGTTGTAAAAGAAAACTACTCTAGGGGAGATAAAATGATCCGTGTTTTTTCTCAGTTTGTTAGACACATTTTTACCCGTTTTTAGAACGGCTATTCCCGAAGGTATAACAGTTTTTTCATCGAACCCCCCTCCCCCGGTATAAGGCAACATAGTCAGCAAATGCAGTACATCAAGAAATGACAATACGGTGCGCTTACACAGTTGGAATGACGGTATCCGCCATTTTGATCGTTGATGTTTGGATGTTTTTAGGCAATCACACCCAGCTAGTAACCAAACTGAGTGAAGTCATGAAGCATACGTGAGTGCAGTGCACCCATAATGGTCCTCTGCTTGTTCATATGTGCATGCGGCGCTTGTACCGCTGTGACTTGTTCACTTTGTTCACGTTGACTGTGTCTTTTTTGTTAAGGTGTGGCGTACCATTAGGCAAACAAAACACACCAAAACATGTTTAGCGTCCTGCCTTTTTGAAAAAAACGAAGAAGAAGGGCCCTTTTTTCAATTTTTTTTAATCGGCCGCCCGTCTAAAGACAACCGGCCGGGCTATTTTGTTGGTGTGCTCAAGTCTAAAAATACGATCTTATTTAATTAAAAAAAATAAAATAAAAATCGTCAGAGATCGTTAAAATGTATCCGTTCGGAAAAAAAGAAAAAGAGAAAAAAAGGAGGCGGCCTCTAACAAGGAAGCTGACGGGGACATTTAACACATTGTATGGCCTTAAATTAAAATTTTTCCCCAGTGCAATTAATCAGATCTGTTTATACCGCGCTATAACCAAACCATCGGGCGATTGTTTGTATTTTCAGACTATTAATGATGCATAAACAATTGTATACGTTGTCAAAGAAACGATGGCGTAGGTAACTACTCTATAGGGAGACAAAGTGAGCCGTGTTTTTGTCACCAGTTTTTCGGGAGCACACTTTTACCCGTTTTTGGAACGGCGATTCCCAGGTCTACAGTTCCGAAGGTCGAACAGTTTCAATCAATAAACAACCTCGGGGCTTGAAACTCCCAAACGGGTCCCGGGGGGAGAGGGGTGGAGGGGAGGAGGGGAGGAGGGGAGGAGGGGAGGGGGGAGGAGGGGAGGAGGGGAGGGAGGGGAGGAGGGGAGGAGGGGAGGAGGGGAGGAGGGGGGAGGGGAGGAGGGGAGGAGGGGGAGGAGGGGAGGAGGGGAGGAGGGGAGGAGGGGAGGATTTCTTCACAAATTACTCTTTTATGATATATCATTTGTAATTTGCAAAAAATAACTCAGCATTTGAAACCAACCACTGCGTGTGGGATAAATATATGTGATGTCGGTCCGGCGATTAAGTGTTTTCCCCCGGGGCGGGGCGATTGCAGGACAATATGTAAAGGGAGTACTACACTTGAATTTAAGAAACGCCGGATAGTACCGTTTTTTTTATAACACAAGCGGTGTTTTAATTATAGACGACACATTAATGTTTGTGTGAGCACGAGACTGGCCCTCGCCTGCTTGGCGTTTATAACTATACACTGGGAGGTCACCAAGATTACGTACAAATGCATGCTCGGCCTATGTGATTTGTGGGAGTACAATTTTCATTAAGCCCGCTGATGTTACAGAAACATTTCCTGTAAACTGATTGATACGGATCAAAAGTGTTTTAAACGTGTGTTTATTTCTCTGTCTTAAGGCAAAAGGAGGCTTGATTTTTCATCCCCAAAACGCCAGAAGCTCAGATCTTCCGGGGGGCTTTGCTCCATGGACCCCGACAGGGGCCGTTAGGCCGGCCCCTGGACCCCAACCGTTACATTTCTTTGAGCCCCCAAAGACTTACTCCTGGGTGCGCCCAGTGAAACGCAAACATAAGGCAAAAGAGTCTCAGCCAAATTGTGCCTCTTTTAAAAAATGTTTTATACACCAGCAACAAGACCGGGACCAGCCTAAACAATACACGGCCCATCTTGAGTAAAGAGCAATTGTAAAGTACTTGCGACTCTATCCGCTCCAATGAGTGTCAATATATTCATTACAACTCAAAAACATTGTACACATAACACACATTCTATGTTATTATTAATTTTATTTCTTTCATGCGATTCTCTTGAACTACGGTGCAAAAAGGTTGTCATCATAAATTGATTTTAGGGTGCGTTGAATAGACCATGCCAAGTCTCGCGTGTGTTCAACAAGTTTGGGGAACCGTTTGTTCCAACTTAACCTTTAATAGTCCCTGCACCGCCCGAGTTTGCTGAATTTGTTTTTAGTTTTCAAGACTCATGCAGTAAATTACCTAGAATCGTGCTTGTTTTTTTTTACGTACAATTGCTGTTCTTTTCGTTAATATTGTCATTGATTAACATATTATTTCAATTTCGGAGGTGATAAGTCACAATGGAACAATAAGTGCCTCCCAATAACGACTACCGCTAATATTTATGGATGTTATTTTCTATAAGGTTGAAATGAACACAATCGTTTTAAAGGCTGTTACCTGGGCATCGATTGCTCATACTGATTTATTGCTAAGGCATTTTAATTAGTTTTTGACAGTATCATCATGATGAAAGAAAATGTAATTGTTTTGTTTAAAGGACCTATTAAAAACAGTTGTTAATCAATGACAATTTTAAAGAAAGGAACATTATTTCAAGGTAAATAACAATCCATTGGTATCTTTCAAAATATTTTGAACCATGATTCTAGTAATTTATTGCAAGAGTCTTGAAAACTAAACATTTGTCGGCAAACTCGGGCGATGCAGGGACAAAAGGGATAAACGATTGCCATTGTCTTGACACCAACGCGTACCAATGACTATATAGTTTTCATATGATGTCACTTTTTTCTCTCTCCAAATACAAGCTGGTGAGCGTTTCCCCCTACCCCGTGTTACAGTGTATCGTCTTTTAGGCGGCTGGGCGGTCCAGTGGCTAAAAGGATTGCCTTTACGTGTGAAAGAAAACACACTGCGTACCTTGACGCAACACAACTTTTGAAAACACTCGAGACTTGAACTGTCTATTGTAATAAACATGATACCAGAGAGTTCGCATAGTGTCTTCAACAATTCGGTATTTACAACATTCAGTATAGTTACTCTCTATCAAACTGAACATTATATACGTCTTCTCTGGCACAGAAGCTTCTTAGCTTAATTACACAATTATTGATGAAAAAGCACGCAAGGTGTAACAAGATAATTGATCACAAAGAATTCCAGTGGCTTAATAACACAATGGGACTAAAGTGGGGGGTGATTGGGGGAGGGGGTGGGTTGTGAGGGGGTACTCGATTAACATTTATGAATAATATGGCTTCGAAGGGGTTTTAATTACATAACAGAACATAGCGCTCATTTGCGTTGTGATGTTTTCAGAGCCGCAGTACGCGCAAATTTAAGTTTACACATGCAACATTTCGTGTAAAACCAGAAGCATACCGGATTCGCTAAATGCAAATTCTATGGATCATCCACTTTATAAAGAAAATGTAATCTGTTTTAAATGAAACAATTTTATAAGTTATTTGTTGGGAACAAGTTGCCTGTTTTTGTTAAACAAGTTAACTTTCTTTCTTAAGCCTACGCAGTTTGGGACAAAAACTTACATTATTGTCATAAATTAGCGGATGCCAGAAAACAATCTTGTACATTCTGGTGATTGTACATGTACATCCAAACGTGCACACACACACAGCGCATCATTATCTGAACGCTTCTCATACACCATGCTCCGTTTTGGAGGTAAATTCAAAGATCAACGATAATGAAACTTTGGTTTCTTGTAGGAGGTTTAGGAATTAGGCCGTGTCCGAATTGGCGGCTACGGTTACGTCTACGGCTTAATCGCTGCGTCATCATGCGTTGAAGTATAAGACCTCCCTAGCAACAGCCGTTGCCGTAGCTGTCGCCACCAATTTATTATCATCGTCACTTCTATTTTTCTATTCTTATGTGCCAATGGAAACCAAATTTCTGTATTTTTATGATACGGACAATAAAGTTCTAAATCAAAAATTATAATTCTAATTCTAATGAACAATCGGAGATGGGTGTGATGAACTACACCCTTTTGCGTTACTTGACCCCAGAATTCCCCCGGATTTACATTTAGTGTTGAAATACAGGTATTTTAAAACAAGTGGAGCATCAGGCAGTTTTACGTGCATTACAATGGAGTCCTTAGAAGAGATCAACGTGTTATAATATAAATAGAGATAGACGTCATCTCGTACTACAATGTAATATCATAACATCAGGAGAAAAAAACCACATAACCGTGTATAAAGAAGACGTGTAAACAACCGTTACGGCAACAAAATAAATTAAGCGCTGTGTTGTAGAGAAACATTTACATATATTTGTTTACGTTGCGTGCAGTGCTGGTCTTTTATCACAGTAATGTACGTGTTCTCCTTCCAGTCAGAAAAATAGAGTAACATAAGGAGGAAAACGAGACGAGGATAGTATTTTTTGGAGTGTCTGTCGTTCTGTTCACAAGGAAAAATACAAAGAGGTGGTCTTGTCCCGATTTCAATAAGAAACCGGAAAGGCTGAAAATTAGTGTTCAGATATCTTGAAAAGGGACTTTTTATCTTGCACCGTATTCAGTTAATTTACCGCGCAACAAAGACAAATATCATGATCAAAGTCTAGTTCCGTATTAGAAACATGGAAATCCAGGTAGTAGCAGTCCACACTGTTTCAAAAATATCCCTCCAAGACTTGGTATAGCGAGTGGCGTTATTGAGCTCACAGACATGGGGCGTGGAATCAGACGAACTGCGCTTGATGTTGAATGAGAGACAGTCTTGGCGCTCCATATCGTCGTCTGTATGCGGCTTCTATGTCCGTTGGATATCTGTCTAGGGTATGGCCGAAGAGACAGCGAGATACAAAGTGACCGCTAGACTCATCTAGTGTCGTGCAATAGACGTTACACATTCGTACTGGATTAACCACATCTGGGTTTACGAGGACGCTCACAGACGATGAACATAGTACTATATTTGAGAGCATCGCCCCAATAGCCAAGTATGTCTGGATTATTCTTGTAATCACGGGTTATCATGAAGCCGTAATCCTGATCCTCTTGCCACTTCGCATCATCTGGTTGGTTTGGCTCCCACTTCCGATATTCACTTGGATATTTACCACCCTCGGAGCATTTCCATTCACCTTCAACTTCGGCGTCATTGCAATTGATCCAAACACCTCTTAGATCTCCATGGTGCTGAAACGAAGTAAATATGAATTGATTCTCCCAATCTGAGCTTGGGACCATGATAGATGCGTTGTTACGATCACACTGCATCACGGCAGTGGGCCAGTCGCCCTTCATGGATCCATCCAGACCCAAGTAGCAAGAGTCACCAAACACCACCCATCCATCAGGGCACCCTCTCGCTGCAAAGACACCCTTGGTTACCATGATGATTACAGGTAGAGTAACAACTGTCGACTTCATGACATCAGATGCAATGAGCACTTTTTACAATAAAATTGTCGGATTTCTGGATGATATTGATTACCACGACTCTGGTGCGGTGCGAGCAAAAGTCAGCAGTGAGTATTGCAAAATTTGTGACGCAGTATCGACCTGACTCTTCTGCGGCGCAGCATAACTCATGGTCCAGGGTGACAAACAAAAGAGAAATGCGTGGAAGCACACATTGTTGCGTTAAGTGGAATCTTTGTTCATAATAGTCGTTACTTGGGTACAGTCAAACCTGGTTATTAATATCGATTCGTACTGCCACAGACAGTGAGACAAAAAATAAAAAAATGTGGCATCAGCGAAATTAATCAGACCTATTATACTGTGCGATATAAACCAAACCACCGCAGCAATATGTGTTCTTTTCAGATTGTTTTATCATGCGTTAAATTAATTTGATACGTTGTAAAAGAAAAGTACTCTATAGGGGAGATAAAATGATCCGTGTTCTTTCTCAGTTTGTTGGACACATTTTTACCCGTTTTTAGAACGGCTATTCCCGAAGGTATAACAGTTTTTCTTCGCACCCCCTCCCCCGATAAAGCAACATAGTCAGCAAATACAGTACATTTGAAATGACAATACGGTGCGCTTACACAGTTGGAACGACGGTATCCGCCATTTTGATCGTTGATGTTTGGATGTTTTTAGGCAATCACACCCAGCTAGTAACCAAACTGAGTGAAGTCATGAAGCATACGTGAGTGTAGTGCACCCATAATGGTCTCCTGTCAATATCTGTCATGATCCCACGGTCAGCTTTACGACAAGTTCGCTGGTAAAAGGAGCGCCCTATCACTTGCGTGTTCATGAAGCATACGTGAATGCACCCATAATGGTCCACTGTCATGATCCAATGGTCAGCTTTTATTTACGGCAAGTGCGCTGGTAACAGGAGCGCCCCATCGCTTGCGTGTTCATGTGCATGCGGTGCTTTAGCTTTGGAAAGGCTGATCTTATAAATTCTATTGGCAAGTCGGTGCGTCCTGTGCAGTTTGCAGCATAGAGGCTGTCAGATTTCTTGATGGGATTGATTTGTAGGTATCTATCTGACGCAGTATCGATTTGAGCCTATCTGTGGCTCTGCATAATAATGGTCCAGAAGACGTGAAAAACAAAGGAGAAATGCATTTTTGAAAGTACGCATTGTTGCGCGAAGGGGAAACTTTGGTTCATTTATTCGTTTGATACGGTTAAACCTGGTTATTGTTATCAATTCGAACGGACACAAGAAACAGGTAGCTAGACACCCCCCCCCCCCCCATTTTGATCGTTGATGTTTGGATGTTTTTAGGCAATCACACCCAGCTAGTAACCAAACTGAGTGAAGTCATGAAGCATACGTGAATGCACCCATAAAGGTCCACTGTCATGATCCAATGGTCAGCTTTTATTTACGGCAAGTGCGCTGGTAACAGGAGCGCCCTATCGATTGCGTGCTTGCGTGTTCATGTGCACGCCCCCCCCCCCCATTCCCCACTAAAAAGGGAAGAGTGAAACCCCCAAGCCCCAAAGAAACAAACTAATGGCATTAAAGTAAGGGAGACGGAAGGCCTTTTCTTTTTTTGCTAAATGGCCGCCTGTCAAAAGACAGCCGGCCGATGTATTTTTCTAGATGATTGCTAGCTTTTTTCTGTGTTTTTTTTCCCGGTGTGCTCAAGTCTACAAATACGATCTTATTTAATTTAAAAAATAGAAAAGAAAAAAAAGCAGGCGGCCTCTAAAAAGGAAGCTGGCGGGGACGCTTATAATTTTTTTTAATACCCACGATGTTTTAATTATAGACGACACATTTATGTCATTCGCATTTTTTTTCTTACTTCACAAATTACTCTTTTATGATTTATCATTTGTAATTTGCAAAAAAATAACTCAGCATTTGAAACCACTGTGTGTGGGATAAATATATGTGATGTCCGTCCGTCGGTTAAGTGTTTTCCTACGGGGGCGGGGCGATTGAAGGACAATATGTAAAGGGAGTACTACACTTGAATTTAAGAAACGCCGGATAGTACCGTTTTTTTTATAACACCAGCGATGTTTTAATTATAGACGACCCATTAATGTTTGTGTGAGCACGAGACTGGCCCTCGCCTGCTTGGCGTTTATAACTATACACTGGGAGGTCACCAAGATTACGTACAAATGCATGCTCGGCCTATGTGATTTGTGGGAGTACAATTTTCATTGAGCCCGCTGACGTCACAGAAATATTTCCTGTAAAATGATTGATACAGATCAAAGTGCTTAAAAAGAGCGAATGTTTCTCTGTTTTTGGGCAAATGGAGGCTTGATTTTTCAACCACCAAAACGCCAGAAGCTCAGATCTTCCGGGGCTTTGCTCCATGGACCCCAACAGGGGCCATTAGGCCGGCCCCTGGACCTCAACCGTTACATTTCTTTGAGCCTCCCAAAGACTTGCTACTGGGTGCTCCCAGTGAAACATAAAAGTGGGGCAAAAGAGTCTCAACCAAATTGTGCATCTTTTAAAGAATTATTTATACACCAGCAACAAGACCAGGACCAGCCTAAACAATACACGGCTCATCTTGAGTAAAGAGCAATTATAAAGTAGTTGCGACTCTATCCGCTCCAAAGAGTGTCAATATGTTCATTACAACTCAAAAACACTGTACACAAAATACACATTCTATGTTATGATTAATTTTATTTCTTTCATGCGATTCTCTTGAACTACGGTGCAAAAAGGTTGTCATCATAAATTGATTTTAGGGTGCGTTGAATAGACCATGCCAAGTCTCGCGTGTGTTCAACAAGTTTGGGGAACCGTTTGTTCCAACTTAACCTTTAGTAGTCCCTGCATGGCCCGAGTTTGCTGAATTTGTTTTTAGTTTTCAAGACTCTTGCAGTAAATTACTAGAATCGTGCTTGTTTTTTTTTTACGTACAATTGCTGTTCTTTTCGTTAATATTGTCATTGATTAACATATTATTTCAATTTCGGAGGTGATAAGTCACAATGGAACAATAAGTGCCTCCCAATAACGACTACCGCTAATATTTATGGATGTTATTTTCTATAAGGTTGAAATGAACACAATCGTTTTAAAGGCTGTTACCTGGCATCGATTGCTCATACTGATTTATTGCTAAGGCATTTTAATTAGTTTTTGACAGTATCATCATGATGAAAGAAAATGTAATTGTTTTGTTTAAAGGACCTATCACCTCTGCAACTAAAAACATTTGTTAATCAATGACAATTTTAAAGAAAGGAACATCATTTCAAAGTAAATAACAATCCATTGGTATCTTTCAAAATATTTTGAACCATGATTCTAGTAATTTATTGCAAGAGTCTTGAAAACTAAACATTTGTCGGCAAACTCGGGCGATGCAGGGACAAAAGGGATAAACGATTGCCATTGTCTTGACACCAACGCGTACCAATGACTATATAGTTTTCATATGATGTCACTTTTTTCTCTCTCCAAATACAAGCTGGTGAGCGTTTCCCCCTACCCCGTGTTACGGCGTATCGCCTTGGGCGGCTGGGCGGTCCAGTGGCTAAAAGGATTGCCTTTACGTGTGAAAGAAAAAACACTGCGTACCTTGACGCAACACAACTTTTGAAAACACTCGAGACTTGAACTGTCTATTGTAATAAACATGATACCAGAGAGTTCGCATAGTGTCTTCAACAATTCGGTATTTACAACATTCAGTATAGTTACTCTCTATCAAACTGAACATTATATACGTCTTCTCTGGCACAGAAGCTTCTTAGCTTAATTACACAATTATTGATGAAAAAGCACGCAAGGTGTAACAAGATAATTGATCACAAAGAATTCCAGTGGCTTAAAAAACACAATGGGACTAAAGTGGGGGTGATTGGGGGAGGGGGTGGGTTGTGAGGGGGTACTCGATTAACATTTATGAATAATGGCTTCGAAGGGGTTTTAATTACATAACAGAACATAGCGCTCATTTGCGTTGTGATGTTTTCAGAGCCGCAGTACGCGCAAATTTAAGTTTACACATGCAACATTTCGTGTAAAACCAGAAGCATACCGGATTCGCTACATGCAAATTCTATGGATCATCTACTTTTATAAAGAAAATGTAATCTGTTTTAAATGAAACAATTTTATAAGTTATTTGTTGGGAACAAGTTGCCTGTTTTTGTTAAACAAGTTAACTTTCTTTCTTAAGCCTACGCAGTTTGGGACAAAAACTTACATTATTGTCATAAATTAGCGGATGCCAGAAAACAATCTTGTACATTGTGGTGATTGTACATGTACATCCAAACGTGCACACACACACAGCGCATCATTATCTGAACGCTTCTCATACACCATGCTCCGTTTTGGAGGTAAATTCAAAGATCAACGATAATGAAACTTTGGTTTCTTGTAGGAGGTTTAGGAATTAGGCCGTGTCCGAATTGGCGGCTACGGTTACGTCTACGGCTTAATCGCTGCGTCATCATGCGTTGAAGTATAAGACCTCCCTAGCAACAGCCGTTGCCGTAGCTGTCGCCACCAATTCGTTATCATCGTCACTTCTATTTTTCTATTCTTATGTGCCAATGGAAACCAAATTTCTGTATTTTTATGATACGGACAATAAAGTTCTAAATCAAAAAATTATAATTCTAATTCTAATGAACAATCGGAGATGGGTGTGATGAACTACACCCTTTAGCGTTACTTGACCCCAGAATTCCCCCGGATTTACATTTAGTGTTGAAATGCAGGTATTTTAAAACAAGTGGAGCATCAGGCAGTTTTACGTGCATTACAATGGAGTCCTTAGAAGAGATCAACGTGTTATAATATAAATAGAGATAGACGTCATCTCGTACTACAATGTAATATCATAACATCAGGAGAAAAAAAAACACATAACCGTGTATAAAGAAGACGTGTAAATAACCGTTACGGCAACAAAATAAATTAAGCGCTGTGTTGTAGAGAAACATTTACATATATTTGTTTACGTTGCGTGCAGTGCTGGTCTTTTATCACAGTAATGTACGTGTTCTCCTTCCAGTCAGAAAAATAGAGTAACATAAGGAGGAAAACGAGACGAGGATAGTATTTTTTGGAGTGTCTGTCGTTCTGTTCACAAGGAAAAATACAAAGAGGTGGTCTTGTCCCGATTTCAATAAGAAACCGGAAAGGCTGAAAATTAGTGTTCAGATATCTTGAAAAGGGACTTTTTATCTTGCACCGTATTCAGTTAATTTACCGCGCAACAAAGACAAATATCATGATCAAAGTCTAGTTCGGTATTAGAAACATGGAAATCCAGGTAGTAGCAGTCTACACTGTTTCAAAAATATCCCTCCAAGACTTGGTATAGCGAGTGGCGTTATTGAGCTCACAGACATGGGGCGTGGAATCAGACGAACTGCGCTTGATGTTGAATGAGAGACAGTCTTGGCGCTCCATATCGTCGTCTGTATGCGGCTACTATGTCCGTTGGATATCTGTCTAGGGTATGGCCGAAGAGACAGCGAGATACAAAGTGACCAGTAGACTCATCTAGTGTCGTGCAATAGACGTTACACATTCGTACTGGATTAACCACATCTGGGTTTACGAGGACGCTCACAGACGATGAACATAGTATTATATTTGAGAGCATCGCCCCAATAGCCAAGTATGTCTGGATTATTCTTGTAATCACGGGTTATCATGAAGCCGTAATCCTGATCCTCTTGCCAATTCGCATCATCTGGTTGGTGTGGCTCCCACTTCCGATATTCAGTTGGATATTTACCATCCTCGGAGCATTTCCATTCACCTTCAACTTCGGCGTCATTGCAATTGATCCAAACACCTATTAGATCACCATGATGCTGAAATGATGTAAATATGAATTGATTCTCCCAATCTGAGCTTGGGACCATTATAGATGCATTGCTACAACCACACTGCTCCACGGCAGTGGACCAGTTGCCTTGCATGGATCCATCCAGACCCAAGTAACAAGAATCCCCAAACACCACCCATCCATAGGGGCACCCTCTCGCTGCAAAGACACCCTTGGTTACCATGATGATAACAGATAGAGTAACAACTGTCGTCGAAACCATCATTTCAGATGCGATGAGCTCTTTTATAAATTTGAAGCTGCCAGATTTATTGATGGTATTGCTTTGTAGGGCTCTATCTTAGATATGGTGCGGTGCGAGCAAAAGTCAGCAGTTGAGTATTACAATTTTGTGACGCAGTATCGACTTGATTTTTTTTCTGCGGCTCTGCATGGTCCAGAAGACGTGACAAACAAAGGAGAAATGCATTTATTGAAAGTACGCATTGTTGCGTAAAGGGGAAACTTTGTTCATTTAGTCGTTACTGGGTTCCGTTAAAACCCTGTTTGTGGTTATCAATTCGTCCGTCCATGATGATAATAGACAGTGAGACCTAATTTAAAAAAAAATAAATAACGAATTTTGGCATTAACTCGACAGGCCATCTTGTACCGCTGGCTTACCCACGGGTGACTTGCTCAATTTCTTCCCTCTGACTTTGTCGTTAGATTGTTAAGGTGTGGCGTACCATCAAATACAATTTTGCATCATCAGCGAAATTATTCAGACCTATTATACCGCGCGATAACCAAACAACCGAGGCGATTGGTGGTCTTTTCAGATTATATGGTGCATAAACAATTTATTTTTTGATGTCAAGAAAAAAAAGAAGAAAAAAGGCAAAAGAGGAAGAAAAAAGATGAGAAAAAAACAAAACAAAAAAACGGTGGCGTTGGAAACTACTCTCGGGAGACAAAATGACCCGGTTTTTAAATTTGATTTTTGGGTCGAGAACAATTTTCATTGAGCCCACTGATGTTACAATATTTCCTGTAAAATTAAACTTGTTAACTTGGGTGTGATCCCTGGCCACACGGCAGTTAACGGTTGTATGGCTTCTGACTGGCACCCCCGAACAAAGATATTGACAAAATAGGGAGACCGCCAATATAGGGCTAGATAGCTCAGTTGGTAGAGCGCCGGTACGTTAATCCGGAGGTCGTTGGTTCAAATCCCGCTCTAGTCAATTTTTCTTTGTTCAACCCCATACACAACAATTATTATTCACAAAAACGCAGACGGCAGGCGTGTTACAAGATAATTGAACAGCATGAGGATTTCCAGTGGCTTAGATCATTGATAGAATATTGGGTTGGAGGGTGAGGGGAATGGATATGACAATCTTACAATTGCGGCTTCGAAAGGTTTTCAAAGCAATTGAAATCAAATTTCCATTCAGTTTGTACAGCAAGCTCACGAGATTGGTAAGTAAGTATTAGTTCCAATTAGATTGAGGCTCTTGGCTCAATTTCATACGGCCGTTCATAAAGCACAAGTGGCTATGCAAAAATGATGCTTACCAGAATAAGGTTACCAGCCAGCAAACTACTATGTCACATGTACACTTTTTGACTGGTGTCCTGCTCATTTCTGCTTAGCAGAAAAGTGTGGAGCAATATTTTCTGCTCCACGAAATGGGGACCAGGTGTTGGTTTAATAGTGCGTGGATATCAGTCCAGGGTCGAATTTCAAAGAGCTGCTTAAACAGAAAATTGTGCTTAACAAATTTTTGCTGAGCAAAAATAAGCCAAAAATACCAATCACAAATTGTACAAGTAAGATATTAATTTGGGTAAGCATAATTTTGTTATGCTTAGGCAGCACTATGAAATTGGGCACCGAGGGAAATATGGGGGGGGGGGTGATCCACTAGCCCCTCCCCTAGTTCCATCCAAAAGTGTATGTGGTTTATGAACGCAGTAATGGGGCCTAGGTATTGGTTAGTGCGTGGATATTGTTGTCGGTCCAGGGTCGAATTTCAAAGAGCTGCTTAAACAGAAAATTGTGCTGAGCAAAAATAAGCCAAAATACCAACTACAAATTGTACAAGAAAGAAATTATTTTGGGTAAGCATATTTTTGTTATGCTTTGCCTAATGTTGTGCTTAGGCAGCACCGAGGGAAAGATTGAGGGGGGGGGGTGATGATCCAGTAGCCCCTCCCCCAGTTCCACCCTAAAGTGTATGGGGTTTATGAACTCAGTATTCCTTTGGATTTACGCACTTGGTGAAATTTAGACTAACATTTTCGTCTCCAATTTGGGAAAAACATGCTCCAGATTTTAGGAATCATTCTAGTTTTCTAATGCTAACAATTTAAAAATAGAAAAATTCCAGTTATTCGTTAGAAATCTATCGCACATTTTGTCATGTTTGAGGTTCAAAGGATACAAAATTCTATCCCCTCCTGTTTTTCGCTTGGTTTGAGTGGCAATGGATAAAACAAATCTATCCCATCCACCTTTCAGATAGGTTTGAGGAACAAGGGATACAAAATTCTATCCCCTCCTCTTTTCGGCTGGCTCTGAGCAACAAGGGATAAACAAATTCTATCCCCTACTCTTTTAGGCTGGGTTTGAGTAGCAAAGGACACAAAAATCTAACCCCTCCTCTTTTCGGATGGGTTTGAGGAACAATTGATGAAAAAAACCTATCCCCTTACTTAAATTATTACCACTCAAACCTCAAATAAACTCTCTTTTTGGTCAGCTTTCCCGATAATGAAGTATACATTGTAAGTAAAAAGGTATGCGTATTTTTCTTTGATATTATAATGCAATAATAGTTTGGAGAACAAATTGTGGCAATTTTTTTGCTAAAAGTGCACCCGATTCTTACCTTGTTCTTCCAAAAACATTTTATGAAGAAAATCAGCATGATTTTTACATTTTTAAAACAACTTCAAGAAAAGTTGCTATATATATATATATATATATATTTTTTTAAGTAAAAAATGTAAAATTGTAGTTAAAAATGAACCTGTTACTAACATAACCGCAAGAAAAGCAAGCACAAACGCGAATGGTTGAAGAAGAAAGGGGGAAATTAAATAAGTTCAACGGCATCTAGCACAAAGTTTGTTTTCACGGCGAACAGAGTTTGTCTTTTATCACAGTACTTGCTTAAGCTTCGTTCTCTTGTTCTACATTTCTTACGTGGCAAGGAAGGCAGAAGAATGTAAACCCCAAATGAAAACGAGGTTGAATGTTTTATTTCTTTTGAGTATAATGTCGTTCTGTTCATCAGGGAAAATTTTTATAGTTTCGTTGTCCGAGTGTTCCACCTGAACTAAGGGGCTCGATAATGGAAAGACAGAAGAAGATATCCACTATAGTGTTCAGCGTTCTTGAAAAAATTCCCATTCAGTTAAGTTACATCAAAGAAAACATTCAACATACAAGTGCAGCAACTGTATCTACTTGCAAAAGTTTTGTTCCCGCTTTTGCAGTCTGAAGAAAACGGATATGAGGCGAAAAGGCTGGTCTGTAAAAGTATCTGCCGTTCTATATTCACAGGTGAAAATACCCATAGTTTTGTTCATTTGCTCCGTTTTCAACCCGTAGACAAAAAGTTATGTCACTCTTCTATTTTACAGCGATCTTGAAGAACTCCAATCTCGCCCCGTATTCAGTTAAATTTCACTGAAGGCCGGAATCACCATCAAAGCCACGTTCCTTTATTTCTATTAGAAACATGTGAAATCAAAATAAAAGCAGGCGGCACTCTCTTGAAAGTACTCTTCCAAGACTTGGTAGCGAGTGGCGTTATTGAGCTCACAAACATGGGGCGTGGAATCAGACGAACTGCGCTTGATGTTGAATGAGAGACAGTCTTGGCGCTCCATACATAGTCGTCTGCAGGCGGCTACTGTGTCCGTTGGATATCTGTCCAGGGTGTGGCCGAAGAGACAGCGAGACACAAAGTGACCAGTAGACTCATCTACTGTCAGGCGATAGACGTTACACATTAGTACTGGATTAACCACATCTAGGTTGGCGGGGACGCTCACAGACGATGAACATATGTTGATCTTTGCTCACATCACCCCAAAAGCCAAGTATGCCTGGATTATTCTTGTAATCACGGGTTATCATGAAGCCGTAATCCTGATCCCCTTGCTGTTTATCATCATCTGGCTGGTTTTGCTCCCAATTCCGATAATCAGTTGGATATTTACCATCCTCGGAGCAGATCCATTCACCTTCAACTTCGGCGTCAGTACAATTGATCCAAACACCTTTTAGATCACCATGATGCTGAAATGATGTAAATATGAATTGATTCTCCCAATCTGAGCTTGGGACCATTATAGATACATTATTACGATCACACTGCATCGCGGCAGTGGTCCAGTTGCCTTGCATGGATCCATCCAGACCCAAGTAGCAAGAATCACCAAACACCACCCATCCATCAGGGCACCCTCTCAATGCAAAGACACCATTGGTTACCATGATGAGTACAGGTAGAGTAACAACTGTCGACATCATGATATCAGATGCAATGAGCACTTTTTACAATTTAAAATTGTCGGATTTCTGGATGGAATTGATTTCTAGGACTCTAACTTAGATATGGTGCGGTGCGAGCAAAAGTCAGCAGTGAGTATTGCAAGTTTGTGACGCAGTATCGACCTGACCCTTCTGCGGCGCAGCATAATTTAGGGCCAGGGTGACAAACAAGGGAGAAATTCGTGGAAGCTTGCATTGTTTCGTAAAGTGGAATCTCTGTACTTCTTTTGGTCGTTAATTGGGTACAGTCAAACCTGGTTATTAATATCGATTCGTACTGCCACAGACAATGAGACAAAAAATAAAAAATGTAGCATCAGCGAAATTAGTCAGACCTATATTATACCGTGCGATATAAACCAAAGCACCGCAGCAATATGTGTTCTTTTCAGATTATTTTATCATGCGTTAAATTAATTTGATACGTTGTAAAAGAAAAGTACTCTATAGGGGAGATAAAATGATCCGTGTTCTTTCTCAGTTTGTTGGACACATTTTTACCCGTTTTTAGAACGGCTATTCCCGAAGGTATAACAGTTTTTCATCGCACCCCCTCCCCCAATAAAGCAACATAGTCAGCAAATACAGTACATTTGAAATGACAATACGGTGCGCTTACACAGTTGGAATGGCGGTATCCGCCATTTTGATCGTTGATGTTTGGATGTTTTAAGGCAATCACACCCAGCTAGTAACCAAACTGAGTGAAGTCATGAAGCATGCGTGCTAGTGTAGTGCACCCATAATGGTCTCCTGTCATTATCCGTCATGATCCCATGGTCAGCTTTACGTGCGCTGGTAACAGGAGCGCCCTATCGCTTGCGTGTTCATGTGCATGCGGCACTTTAGCTTTGGAAAGGCTGATCTTATACATTCTATTGGCAAGTCAGTGCGTCCTGTGCAGTTTGCCGAATAGAGGCTGTAAGATTTCTTGATGGGATTGATTTGTAGGGCTCTATCTTAGATATGGTACGATGCGAGCAAAAGTCAGCAGTGAGTATTGCATCTTTGTGAC
Organism: Pycnopodia helianthoides; assembly: GCA_032158295.1. Taxonomy (NCBI): domain Eukaryota; kingdom Metazoa; phylum Echinodermata; class Asteroidea; order Forcipulatida; family Asteriidae; genus Pycnopodia; species Pycnopodia helianthoides. The sequence continues at coordinate 5,869,709 of CM063259.1, forward strand.
GCAGTATCGATTTGAGTCTCTCTGCGGCTCTGCATATGGTCCAAAAGACGTGAAAAATAAAGGAGAAATACATTTTTGAAAGTACGCATTGTTGCGTAGAGGGGAAACTTTGGTTCATATATTCGTTTGATACGGTTAAACCTGGTTATTGTTATCAATTCGAACGGACACAAGAAACAGGTAGCTAGACAACCTCGCCACCACCCCCCCGAAAAAAAAGGGAAGAGTGAAACCCCAAGCCCCAAAGAAACAAACTGATGGCATTAAAGTAAGGAAGACGGAAGGCCTTTTTTTTGCTAAATGGCCGCCCGGTCAAAAGATAGCAGGCCGATGTATTTTTCTAGATGATTGCTAGCTTTTTTCGGTGTGCTCAAGTCTACAAATACGATCTTATTTAATTTAAAAAATAGAAAAGAAAAAAAAGGAGACGGCCTCTAAAAAGGAAGCTGGCGGGGACGCTAATAATTTTTTTTAAATTTATTTGGCCTTAAATTAAAAATTTTCCCAGTGCAATTAATCAGATCTGTTTATACCGCGCTATAACCAAACCACCGAGGGGATTGTTTGTCTTTTCAGACTATTAATGATGCATAAACAATTGTATACGTTGTCAAAGAAACGATGGCGTAGGTAACTACTCTAGAGACAAAGTGAGCCGTGTTTTTGTCACCAGTTTTTGGGGCACAATTTTACCTGTTTTTGCAACTGCAATTCCCAAATATCTAACAGTTCCAAAGGTCTAACAGTTTCGATCGATAAACCAACCTCGGGGGCTTGAAACTCCCAAAGAGGGTCCCCGGGGGGAGGAGGGGGGAGGAGGGGAGGAGGGGTGGAGGGGAGGAGGGGAGGAGGGGAGGAGGGGAGGAGGGGAGGAGGGGAGGAGGGGAGGAGGGGAGGAGGGGAGGATTTCTTCACAAATTACTCTTTTATGATATATCATTTGTAATTTGCAAAAAATAACTCAGCATTTGAAACCAACCACTGCGTGTGGGATAAATATATGTGATGTCGGTCCGGCGATTAAGTGTTTTCCCCGGGGGCGGGGCGATTGCAGGACAATATGTAAAGGGAGTACTACACTTGAATTTAAGAAACGCCGGATAGTACCGTTTTTTTTATAACACAAGCGGTGTTTTAATTATAGACGACACATTAATGTTTGTGTGAGCACGAGACTGGCCCTCGCCTGCTTGGCGTTTATAACTATACACTGGGAGGTCACCAAGATTACGTACAAATGCATGCTCGGCCTATGTGATTTGTGGGAGTACAATTTTCATTAAGCCCGCTGATGTTACAGAAACATTTCCTGTAAACTGATTGATACGGATCAAAAGTGTTTTAAACGTGTGTTTATTTCTCTGTCTTAAGGCAAAAGGAGGCTTGATTTTTCATCCCCAAAACGCCAGAAGCTCAGATCTTCCGGGGGGCTTTGCTCCATGGACCCCGACTGGACCCCAACCGTTACATTTCTTTGAGCCCCCAAAGACTTACTCCTGGGTGCGCCCAGTGAAACGCAAACATAAGGCAAAAGAGTCTCAGCCAAATTGTGCCTCTTTTAAAAAATGTTTTATACACCAGCAACAAGACCGGGACCAGCCTAAACAATACACGGCCCATCTTGAGTAAAGAGCAATTGTAAAGTACTTGCGACTCTATCCGCTCCAATGAGTGTCAATATATTCATTACAACTCAAAAACACTGTACACATAACACACATTCTATGTTATTATTAATTTTATTTCTTTCATGCGATTCTCTTGAACTACGGTGCAAAAAGGTTGTCATCATAAATTGATTTTAGGGTGCGTTGAATAGACCATGCCAAGTCTCGCGTGTGTTCAACAAGTTTGGGGAACCGTTTGTTCCAACTTAACCTTTAATAGTCCCTGCACCGCCCGAGTTTGCTGAATTTGTTTTTAGTTTTCAAGACTCATGCAGTAAATTACCTAGAATCGTGCTTGTTTTTTTTACGTACAATTGCTGTTCTTTTCGTTAATATTGTCATTGATTAACATATTATTTCAATTTCGGAGGTGATAAGTCACAATGGAACAATAAGTGCCTCCCAATAACGACTACCGCTAATATTTATGGATGTTATTTTCTATAAGGTTGAAATGAACACAATCGTTTTAAAGGCTGTTACCTGGGCATCGATTGCTCATACTGATTTATTGCTAAGGCATTTTAATTAGTTTTTGACAGTATCATCATGATGAAAGAAAATGTAATGGTTTTGTTTAAAGGACCTATCACCTCTGCAACTAAAAAGAAAAGAACATTATTCCAAAGTAAATAACAATCCATTGGTATCTTTCAAAATATTTTGAACCATGATTCTAGTTATTTATTGCAAGAGTCTTGAAAACTATTTTTTTCCCGGCAAACTCAGGCGATGCAGGGACAAAAGGGACAAACGATTGCCATTGTCTTGACACCAACGCGTACCAATGACTATATAGTTTTCATATGATGTCACTTTTTTCTCTCTCCAATTACAAGCTGGTGAGCGTTTCCCCCTACCCACTGTTACGGTGTATCGCCTTGGGCGGCTGGGCGGTCTAGAGGATAAAAGGATTGCCTTTACGTGTGAAAGAAAAAACAATGCATACATTGACGCAACACAACTTTTGAAAACACTCGAGACTTGAATTGTCTATTGTAATAAACATGATACCAGAGAGTTCGCATAGTGTCTTCAACAATTCGGTATTTACAACATTCGGTATCGTTATTCTCTATCAAACTGAACATTATATACGTCTTCTCCGGCACAGAAGCTTCTTAGCTTTTAATTACACAATTATTGATTAAAAAGCTCGGCATATATAACAAGATAATTGATTACAAAGAATTCCAGTGGCTTATTAAAACAATGGGAATAAAGTGGGGGTGATGGGGGGGGGGGGGTTACTCGATTAACATTTATGAATAATGGCTTCGAAGGGGTTTGAATTACATAACAGAACATAGCGCTCATTTGTGTTGTCCGATGTTTTCAGAGCCGCAGTACGCGCAAATTTAATTTTACACATGCAACATTTCGTGTAAAATCAAGTTAATCAAGTACCCCCCCAGCCCCACTTTATCTGCACCATGCTCCGTTTTGGAGGTAAATTCAAAGATCAACGATAATGAAACTTTGGTTTCTTGTAGGAGGTTTAGGTATTAGGCCGTGTCCGAATTAGCGGCTACGGTTACGTCTACGGCTCTGTTTCAGCTTCGGTTTTTGGTACGAGGTTGAAAAACCATGCTTCGACCCCACGGTATACTGTATATCAAGTGGTGATACCTGGTGAATTCAAAGCGGGGTGCTTGCGTAAAGAGCCTTGGACAAGGCTACGATCCACTCAGTGTGTACAACAAGCTAACGCCAATGAAAATGAAACGTTAGTTTCTATGAGATTTAGGTATTAGGCCGTGTCCAATTGGCAGCTACGGCTACGTCTAAGGCTGGATCGCTGCGTCATCATGCGTTGAGGTATGGGGCGTCCTTAGCAACACCCTTAGCAACAGCCGTATGTGATCCAAGCATTCACAGGGAATTATACACACTCGGTGAATTAGAATACCGAGCCTAAAAGTAGCGCCTCGGGAAGTTTACGGGCATCACAAATGAGTACCCGGTACTAAAATAGCAACCTTTTGTTACTTTCTATTCATTATGTCATACACATAGCAATAACGAATCAGCTAAAAGTCATATGACACTTACATTATGATTATTAAAAAGAAGAAAGAAAAACAAAGGCATCTGGTGCAGAGTTAAAATATTCACGGCTAGCAAAGTTGATGTTTTACCACATTATATCTTGCAACAGTTTTGATCGCTTGTCCTTTATTTCTTCTCACGTGGCCAAAAAGGCAGAAGAAATGAAAATAAAACTTAAAACGAAGCAAAATGTTTGCTTTGTGAAAAAATGTCATTAGCTGTAGTTCTTTTATCCCATACCTTGATTATCTTGCTCCGCGTTCAACACGTAATCGAAGAGGCGAACGTTTGTGTCAATTCAAACAAATAGTTAAAGGCTTGACGTTTTGACCCCAGCAAAGTCTATCTCCAAGGCTAAACTTGTATCAACTTCGAGTGTTCGGCGATCTTGAAAAGTTCCTATAAATTGCTCCGTATTCAGCAATAAGTTACATAAAAGACAATAATCATCATAAAAGTCATGTTACTTATGAATACAAAATTATAAGAAACATGTGAAGTCAGTTAACTCCGAATGATTCATTGAAAGACAGTCTTGGTGCTCCATACATCGTCGTCTGCAGGCGGCTACTGTGTCCGTTGGATATCTGTCCATGGTGTGGCCGAAGAGACAGCAAGACACAAATCGACGAGTAGACCCATCTACTATCAGGCAATGGACGTTACACGTTCAGAGTGGACCAGCCACACATCTGGCTTTACGAGGACGCTCACAGACGATGAACAAAAGTTGATTTATGTTCACATCGCCCCAAGAGCCAAGTATGTCTGAATTATTCTTGTAATCACGGGTTATCATGAAGCCATAATCGTCTGCCCCAGGAAACTCCGCATCATCTGGTTGGCTTGGCTCCCACTTCCGATATTCGGCTGGATATTTACCATCCTCGGAGCAGTTCCATTCATCTTCAACTTTGGCGTCATTACAATTGATCCAAACACCAACTGGATCTCCGCGGTGCTGAAACGAAGTAAATACGAATTGATTCTCCCAATCTGAGCTTGGTACCATTATAGATGCGTTGTTATGATCACACTGCACCATGGCATTGGACCAGCTGCCTTGTATGGATCCATCCAGACCCAAGTAGCAAGAATCACCAAACACCACCCATCCATAGGGGCACCCTCTCGCTGCAAAGACACCCTTGGTTACCATGATGATAACAGATAGAGTAACAACTGTCGTCGAAACCATCATTTCAGATGCGATGAGCTCTTTTATAAATTTGAAGCTGCCAGATTTATTGATGGTATTGCTTTGTAGGGCTCTATCTTAGATATGGTGCGGTGCGAGCAAAAGTCAGCAGTGAGTATTGCATCTTTGTGACGCAGTATCGACTTGAGTCTCTCTGCGGTTCTGCATATTGGTTCAGAAGACGTGACAAACAAAGGAGAAATGCATTTATTGAAAGTACGCATTGTTGCGTAAAGGGGAATCTTTGGTTCATTTAGTCGTTACTGGGATCCGTTAAAACCCTGTTTGTGGTTATCAATTCGTCCGGCCATGATGATAATAGACAGTGAGACCTAATTAAAAAAAATATATAATTAATGAATTTTGGCATTAACTCGACAGGCCATCTTGTACCGCTGGATTACCCACGGGTGACTTGCTCAATTTGTTCCCTCTGACTTCGTCGTTAGATTGTTAAGGTGTGGCGTACCATCAAATACAATTTTGCATCATCAGCGAAATTAGTCAGACCTATTATACCGCGCTACAACCAAACAACCGAGGCGATTGGTGGTCTTTTCAGATTATATGATGCATAAACAATTTGATACAATGTCAAGAAAAAAAGCAAACAAAAGTCAAAAAAGAAGAGAAAAACAAAAACAAAAAACGGTGGCGTTGAAAACTGCAAGATGACCCGTTTTTTTTTTTTTTTTTTTTTTTTTTTTACAATTTTCAATTCCAGAGGGTTTAATAATTTGTAACACCCCCCAGAGACCCCAATATAATAGGCAAAGACAATTTATTTTAAATGACTACGGTACACCTGTAGGGTTACAAAGACGGTATCCGCCATTTTGATTTTTGATTTTGCAAGGTGGTAACCAAACTAAGTGAAGCCAGAAAGCATGCGCCACTGATAATGACAAAATTGGTTTCTAGTATGAATCGGATATTAGGCCGTGTCCGAATTGGCGGCTACGGCTACGTCTACGGCTGGATCGCTACGTCATCATGTGTTGAGGTATGGGACGTCCTTAGTAACTCCCTTAGCAACAGCCGTAGCCGTAGCTGTAGCCGCCATTTAGTTGTCATCATCACCGCTGATGAGCGTATAGAGATATAGGGGGCGTGATGAACACTACGCCTTGGAATTTCATGACCCCAGAATTCCCCATGAACTTACATAAGTGTTGAAATACCAGTATGTTAATGCAAGTGGTGCATCAGGCAGTTTTACGTGCAGTGTTACAATTGACTATACTATGAAGAGACCAACGATTTATAAATGAAAATAGAGGTCGTCTCGTACTACAATGCAACATCATAACCTCAGGAAAAAAGCATAACCGTGTATAGTTGAATAATAACGTGCAGAAATTGAGTAAGAAAGTTAAATGTTTTCACGGCATAGTGCTTGTCTTTTATCACAGTAATTGATTTGTTATCTTCCAGTCAGAAGAATAAAGTAACTGATCAATACAATTGATGGGAGAATGTTTTCTTTCTGTGATATGTCTGTGTTTCTTCTCAAAATGAAAATCCTAAACGTTTATTTGTCTATTTCCGATTTCAAAAAGTGGCTGGAAAGGCTGAAAATTACAAGCTCGGTTTAGATATCTTGAAAAGGGACTTATCTAGCCCAGTTTTTAGCTAAATTACCGCACAACAAAACAATAATCACGATCAAGGTCTAGCTTCTTTATATCAGAAACATCAGATATCAAATCCAGGTAGTAGCAGTCGGCACTCTCTCGAAAATACTTCTTCAAGACTTGGTAGCGAGTGGCGTTATTGAGTTCACAGACATGGTGCGTGGAACCAGACGAACTCCGCTTGATGTTGAATGAGAGACAGTCTTGGCGCTCCATACATCGTCGTATGCAGGCGGCTACTGTGTCCGTTGGATATATGTCAAGGGTGTGGCCGAAGAGACAGCAATACACAAATTGACCACTAGACTAATCTATGGTCAGGCAGTACACATTCAAGGCGGAGTGACCACAGCTGATTTGGCGGCTACGTTCACAGACGATGAACATGTTAGAATTGTTCTGCACATCACCCCAATAGCCGGATATGATGGCTGAATTATTCTTGTAATCACGGGTTATCATGAAGCCATGATCCTGATCCTCTTGCCACTCCGCATCATCTGGTTGGTTTGGCTCCCACTTCCGATATCCAGTCAGATATTTACCATCCTCGGAGCAGTTCCATACACCTTCAACTTCGGCGTCATTGCAATTGATCCAAACACCTTTTAGATCACCATGATGCTGAAACTTGGTAAATATATATTCATTTTCGCCATCTGAGCTTGGTACCATTATAGATGCATTGTTACCATCACACTGTATCACGGCAGTGGACCAGTCGCCTTGCATGGATCCATCCAGACCCAAGTAGCAAGAATCTTCAAAAGCCACCCATCCATCAGGGCACCTTGTCGCTGCAAAGACACCCTCGAATACCATGATGATAACAGATAGACTAACAACTGTCGTTGAAATCATTACATCAGATGCAATGAGAACCTTTAACAATAGGAAACTGGCTAATTTCTTGAAGGTATTTTGTGATTTGTAGGATCTCAGATGTTGTGCGGTAAAAGCTAAAGTCAGCACTGAATATTGAAACTTTGTGACGCAGTATCGTTGTATATGGTCCAGAAGATTTGACAAACAAAGGAGAAATGCATTAAATGTCATCACGCATCGTTTCGTTCAGTGGAATTTGTTCTTCTTTCATTTGTATAGTCGTGCCTTGGATACGACCAAACTGTTATCAACTATTCATACGGCCATTACAATAACAGAGTCACTCTCTTTGGTCACGTGGTGGTCTGAGAAACAGACATTGAGACCGTAATTAAGAAGTTTGGCACCAGCGAAAGTAGTCAGACATGATATACCACGCGATAACCAAACCACCTAGGCGATTGTTCCCCCCCCCATATTATATGATGCGTAACAATTTGATATACGTTGCCAACGAAACAGTGGCGTAGAAAACTACTCAAGGGAGAATGGACTAATTGTTTATTAACAATTTGTTTTAAATAAACAATTTGTTGGCACAAATTGTTTTGAGAACAGCAATTCCCGAAGGTATAACGGTTTGCCCATAGACAACATAGTATGCACATACAGTTCATTTTGAAACAACCACGGTACGCCTGCGCGGTTGGGAACGACGGCACATTGTGCTACAAGGGCTCCGTAAGCGCAGAATTCCGCGGTAAGCAGAGCCATGAAATTGGGCCCGGGTGCAAAAATTTTTCCCAGCGCGGTAAAGGCCATCGTTTACATTTTCGCTTCCCATTGGCTGGATGATGCTGAATTCTTCAAGTTGAAAAGCCCTTCCATGTTCGCCTATGTACAATGTACACAGTACATGTTACACAACGCGTACATTCTGCTGCTAGACTGTGTAGCAAACTGGCCTTGCGAAAAGTGATGTGTGATGAGCGATTCTGTGCAGCTGCTATTTGATATAATGTCAATGGGGGCGAGGTATGCAAATTTTGGCCTTTACCGTGCTGGGGAAAGAAAAATTCGCGGCCCGGGTCAGGCATAATTTGCGATAGCTTGGACTCCAGCCGAAGCTGATTCGTGTGTACCATAAGCTATGGTGTTCCATATGTGCCACTCCTTAGGAAAAACCCAATTCCGTCGCGTTTTCAAATTTTCCGTCTCGTATTCAAATTTTCTGTCGCATTTTCAAAATTTCCGTCGCGTTTTCAAAATTTCCGTCTCGTTTTCAAATTTTCCGTCGCGTTTTCAAAATTTCCGTCTCGTTTTCAAATTTTCCGTTGCGTTTTCAAAATTTCCGTCGCGTTTTCAAATTTTCCGTCGCGTTTTCAAATTTTCCGTCGCGTTTTCAAAATTTCCGTCGCGTTTTCAAAATTTCCGTCGCGTTTTTATTTTGTTCATCGTGGGTCCACGTGACTATCACATGACTCCGAATGAAATTCGACAATAGGGAGGCATACCGCTACACTTTGGCAACTGCGGTATGCCTTATGGAGGTCGAAAAGTGGACATCTGCTTTTTAGCTTTCTAAATTATGAAAAACCAGATTGAACGTTGTTTTCTATGGGGCGCCGTTTGTCAATTAATTGTTTAGCGTTTTTTTGACCGGTTTTTACCATGGTTTGTAACAATTAGATGTCAACCATAGAAATTGCTGTCATTTTTGTTATGGTTTACATACCATGAATGTTTCTAGTAAGTCTAGTCACAGTAGTCGCCCACCCGAACTTGCTCCTAGTGACATGATCTAAACAACAGAGCAAGTAATTCGGGGCGACTAGAGTGACTAGATATACCAGAAACCATAGAGCACAGGGAAATTGACGAGCTCGACCATGCACTGGAGCATGGTCGATCTAGTCAATTCGAGAACTACGTCACACTGTTTCTGGTTAGTCTAGTCACTCTAGTCGCCCACCCGAACTTGCTCACAGCTGTTTCGAGACAGACTGGTGCTGTCTACTACTGTTTGTTGTCCATGTGTCAAAGCGACTGTTTCATGTACTGCTCACAGGGAAGGAAGTCGCCACACAGAAAGAAAATCTTGTCGGTGGCAGTTACTGTACAGAAAGAAATCATGTAGGTGGAAAAGACTTATTCAAATCAGTGATGAACCAACAGATAAATTGCCTGAATGCTTCAATCTTTAGTGGGTGTGTCCAGGGGACCTCCATTCATCTCATGGTGTGGACCATTAGCAACAAATGATTGTGTCCAACGAACAGTGTTTTATACGCGTAAATAGAAAGTGCCTTCAGGTGGCTCTCTTTATGCTGCTTCTTGCAATTGTGTGTGTGTGTGTGTGTGTGGGGGGGTGCTGCTCGCAGGGTTTTAAACAAGCATAAAGCCCTGGACCAAATCAAACAGATACACGGCTCATATTGTGTAAAGAACAATGGCAGGCCCGTAACCAGGGGGGGGGGGGGTGGCGGGGCGGTCGCCCCATCTCCAAATTGAAGAAGAAAAAAAAAATCCGCCCCCCCCCCCCGGCAGAAACGTTTCTCAGATTCAAATTTTGGGGGGATAAAAACTAACATATTTAAAACTTCCATATCCACATTATTTTGAATTGAAATATATCTCAAAATGTTGTATACTATCGAAAGTTGCTGTACTTCTAACCAAGTAAGATTTTATTGCCGTAAATTTTGAGATTGATTACCAATTGTATGACCTTCCCTTTAACGTGCATTACAATGGGGCACTTAGAAGATCAAAGTTTTATAAATAGAAATAGACGTAATCTAACACTTCAATGTTACATCATAACCTCAGGAGCAAAAAAGGCATAACCGTGTATAATTAAAGGCACTGGACACTATTGGTAATTACTCAAAATAGTTGTTAGCATAAAAACTTACTTGGTAACGAGCAATGGAGAGCTGTTGATAGTATAAAACATTGTGAGAAAGTAACGTAGTTTTTGAGAAAGAAGTAATTTCTCAGTAAAATATTTGAATTGATTTTGAGACCTCACGCGTGAGGTCTCGAAATCGAAATCAAGCATCTGAAAGCACACAACTTCGTGTGACAACATGGACAAGGGTGTTTTTTCTTCCACTATTATCTCGCAACTTCGACGACCAATTGAGTTCCAATTTTCACAGGTTTGTTATTTTGTGCATATGTTGAGATACATGGTCTTTGACAATAATATATACCAAAGGTGTCCAGTGTCTTTAAGATGACGGGGAAACAACAGCAACAAATAAGTGTTGCGTTGTAGAGCGCTACATATTTTGTCACGGCCAATGTAATTGCTTGTCTTTTATCACAGTAATTGATGTGTTCTCTCTTCCAGTCAGAAGAATAAAGTAAGACAACAATGAAAATGAGGCTGGAATGTTTTATGTCCGAACAAATTCAGTCGTTCTGTTCACAAGGAAAAATACTATAGTCTATTTTGTCTTGTTCCAATTCAATAAAAAGCCGGAAAGGCTGACAATTTCAAGTGTTTAGATATATCGAAAAGGGATTGATACTTGCCCGTATTCAGCACCAATAACAATTTGGTGCGTCGTAAATAAAAACAATCTTTGTCCCAACAATAGGAGAACAAAGAGAAGTACCCGATTTACAGGGTCGACAAACGAAGTTGGGCCTGCTGTTTTTTGTTTTTATAATTTAAAAAAAAAAAAACTTTCAACAATTTTGTTCGCTTTTCCTTTACTTCTTCTCACGTGGCCAAGAAGGCAGAATAAATGAAAAGAAAACTTAAAAACAAAGCAAAACGTATGCTCTGTAATAATAATAATAATAATAATAAAAAAGCCCTTAGCCCAGTTCTTTCATCGGGGTTAAATACATAGCTTTGTTCTTGCTCCGCTTTCAACAATAATCAAAGATGCAGAAGTTTGTATCAATGCAAGCAAAATAGTTAAAGGCTTGACGTTTAGACCCTTGCAGAGTCTATCTCGTAGGCTAAACTTGTATCAATGTTAAGAGTGTACGGCGATCTTGAAAAGTTCTTGCTCCGTATTCAGTGATAAGTTACACCGAAGAAAAGAATCATCATAAAAGTCATGTTACTTATTAATATTAGAAACTTGTGAAGTCAAAATAGTAGCAATGAACTCCGAATGATTCATTGAGAGACAGTCTTGGTGCTCCATACATCGTCGGCTACCGTGTCTGTTGGATATTTCTGTCCAGGGTGCGGCCGAAAGGACAGCGAGACACAAAGCGACCAGGCAATGGATGTTACACGTTCAGAGTGGACCGGCCACACAGCTGGGTTGGCGAGGACGCTCACAGACGATGAACATGTTCCAATTTTTCTGCAGATCACCCCAATAGCCGAGTATGTGTGGATCATTCTGGTACTCGCGGGTTATCATGAAGCCATAATCCTGATATTCCAGTGGCCACTCCGCATCATCTAGTTGGGACTGCCCCCAATTCCGATATTCAGTTTAATATTTACCATCCTCGGAGCAGTTCCAATCACCTTCAACTTCGGCGTCATTACAATTGATCCAAACACCTTTTAGATCACCTGAAATGATCATGCTGAAATGATGTAAATATGAATTGATTCTCCCAATCTGAGCTTGGGACCATTATAGATACATTATTACGATCACACTGCATCGCGGCAGTGGTCCAGTTGCCTTGCATGTATCCATCCAGACCCAAGTAGCAAGAATCACCAAACACCACCCATCCACCAGGGCACCCTGTCGCTCCAAACACACCCTTGGTTACCATGATGACAACAGATAGAGTAACAACTGTCGTCGAAACCATCACATCAGATGCAATGAGCACTTTTAACATTTCAAAACTGTCAGATTTCTCGATGTTATGGATTTGTAGGACTCTATCTTAGATATTTAGCGGTGCGAGCAAAAGTCAGCAGTGAGTATGGTCCAGCAGAAGACGTGAAAAACAAAGGAGAAATGCATTTTATTGAAAGTACGCATTGTTGCGTGAAGGGGAAACTTTGGTTTATTTAGTCGTTACTGGGATACGGTCAAACCTGGTTATTAGATAACAGATAGTTAGACAATCCCCCCCCCCTAAAAATCCCACAAAAAACACAAACAAAACCACCCAAAACAAAACACAAACGTATGTAATTACTTGGAGAGGCCACCTTGTACTGCTGGCTTACTCGCGGATGACTCGTTCATTTGCTCACTGCGACTGTGTCTTTAAATTGTTAAGGTGTGGCGAACCATCAAACACAATTTTGCATCATCAGCGAAATTAGTCAGACCTATTATACCGCGCGATAACCAAACAACCGAGGCGACTGGTGGTCTTTTCAGACTTTACGATGCATACAAAATTGGATACGTTGTCAAAGAAACGATGGCGTAGGTAACTTCTTTTATAGGGAAACAAAGTGACCTGGTTTTCCCCAGCAGTTTTTTGACACAATTTACCTGCTTTTGGAACAGCAATTCCTGAAAACCCAACACTTTTCCATCGATAAAACAACCATAGTTTATAGCAGTTACAATTCATTTTCCAATTACTATACGGTGTGCTAATACACGGTTGGCATGACGGTATCCGTCATTTTGATTGTTGGTTTTGGAAGGCTTTTAGCAATCATACCCAGCTAGTATAACCAAACTATCAGCTTGAAGAAAGAAAAGCATACGTGAGAGTAGTTCACCCAATGTCCACCTTCATATACGTCATGACCCCATTGTCAACTCAAAGGGACACACCAGCTTCGTTGGGCTATTTGGGCTACAAAATAGACTAAAACATGATTCCAAAGGTCCTCCTGGAATGGAGACGATTGGTTCATATAGAAGAAACTAACAAATTTTGCCGTTTTTGAGCATTTTTCAAAAAAACAAAGGTCACGTGACTTTTCGGAACCAAAATGTGGTTCCGAAAGTCACGTGATCTTCAGAGTTAGTTTTACTTCCAGCCGTATAAAAGTAAATTACTGAACCAAATTCAAGTATTTTTTTTAAACAAATATTCATGGGTATTTGACGAAAAAGACTTTGTATTCAGTTTATGGATACAAGTTGAATGATGAAAAATCGAACGTAAGATTCGCATTCAGAGAGTCCGTGCACGGGAGCGCATTTTAAGGCGCATCAGCGTGGGGAGCTAGCGGGTAAACGTTGGGGGCATTTCCCGTACAGCCGGTGCCGTGTATCGTTGGGCCAGAGAGACAAACCACGGGGGCATGAACTCGGAGCCTGTGGAGGGGTAGGGATCCAGACCATTAAGTACGTTTTGTTTTAGTCTGTAGCCCTAGCTATTATCCCCTAACTATTGTTACGTTACGTGATGCCTGCGCTACACACGCGGCGGGACGTCGACGAATAGCTGCACGATGTCCACATAATACAAGTTGATGTGGATCGGACTGTGTTTATGTCGGTTTTTTAATTACACGTAAATTTGTGCTTGATGGATATGGAGACTGGATCCTCATGCCACGCAATTGTTATAATTAATAAATAAACAGATCACTAGTCTACTTAAAACAATGTCACGTAAACTTGACAGTTGCAACGGCTGGAAAAGCGTTTTGTTTTTTTCAAATTTGTCATTAAATACGTGACATTTTGATGAATTTGTTTTACAACACTCTTCTTAACATTATTGTCTGTGATTCCACATCACTAAATTAGGTAAGCAGTAAGCCGGTGTGTCCCTTTAAACTATATACTGAAAACTGTGAAAACACTTGTATGAATACATTTAAAAAGTATCAACCAGACCATAAACATCCCATTCCTGCTGCCAAGTTGCCAGCCCCTGCCTTATGATGAGAAAAGTAACAACAATTAACTGGAATATTTAAAAACTCGAGCAGAGAATGAAACAAAGGCATTAAGATAGCAAGTCGTCCTTTTTCCTGCCTCATGAAATAAATATGATGTTACTGTTGATGGTCCTTATCTTTCATTATTTCTCCAGCTTAGAAACGCACCTGATAATGTTGAACGAATACGTAACCGAATGTTTCACCAGCTTTGATTTAGCTAATCTTTGTATAGTTTAAACATCCATATAGGGTGACAATTTCAAATACAGAGGTACAAAACAACTTAATCTTTACTTTTTTGTCAACTTTATAAATTCGGAGATTCCTTAACAGTTCATGTGTTGATGCCCATATGAAACAAGTGCCTAGCTACACTGGTCTGTTGAAGCTAATGAGTCATCTATGATATTGATTGTAACAAGATATGTATGGGACTGAACATTATTCAATATCAGAATTACCAACAATTACAGTATAGGGATAGTGGTTAAAAGCAATTTATTCTTACCCCACTTCAGTAGTTGATGTTGGTGATGTTGGAGAACGCTCGTTCTAGTCAAGTTATGTATGTCTAATAGTTATTTGCAATTCCTAAATAGTGTCACGCTGTTCAATGGTGCCCTCTAGTCGGAATGTTGTACTCTATGAGTGATATACTGCACAGATTCCTATCCAGCCTTTGGACGACCATTGACTACATACTAACCCTAAATAACTGCAGAATGACAAGTACTACGGAGTCAGAGAGGCTATTTTGGTCTCCTTTTGGTCTCCACGTGTTTTTTATAAAGCCTATGTACATCAATTAAATGATTACAGTGCACTCGAGGCACGCACAAAAGAAGTTGACTAAATTCCTTTACAATAATTATGTAACACTTGTTTTTGTGACTCTCCCCAGCTAAGGTAGTCTTGATTGGCGACGCTGTTTTTGTATTAGTCAACAGTAGAGGGCGCTACATTGACTGTATGGGAGACTGACTCAGAAGGACTAGGCAAGTCTATAAATCTGGATAGTTCAATTTGATCCAGATGTTCGTGTGATACAGATATCTCTTCTCCAGTAATTCGTGTTGAGATATCGCACTACGTTAAACAAAAATGAACGTCGCCAATCAAGACTACAGCTAAGGTAGAACGTCTATTGTGACTGTTCATAGTTGACAATCCAATAACAATTAATACAAAGGTGAATGGTAAAAGAGTCATTCTTGTAGCTACTGATACAAGACCGATCCATGAAGCCCCACCCCTTAACATATTGACCAATCACAGCATTGGCTGCGTTACCGCTGCACACGTGGGCAGCACGTGTGCATCTCTCCAATGCCGCACTCACGACACGATCGTGCGCACTTTAAGTATACGCGCGCACGCATGTCTACTTTTCTAATTTGCGTGTCGGACTTTTGTCGGACTTTCGGTGGTGTAGCCAAGGTTGTGATTGGTCAACACGTAAGGGGGCGGAGCTTAATGGATCGGTCTTTTAAGACATGTGGTTATCAACTGCTAATAGAATTCCACTACAACAGCTAATTCTATTTTCCACTACAACAGTAACAACAAGTTGTTGAATAATTTTCGGTGAATCAACATGCCTGATACTCTCTCTGTAATTAGCTTCGCTGTCTCTTCAAAGATATCCAACAATCACTGTATCGTCTGTATAAAATTATTTGAATTTGTTGACATTAATAATAATAACAAACAACACAGTACTTCTATAGCGCATCACACAGAAGTCTCGATGCGCCTTACAGCAATTAATACAAACAATAAGCAATTAAACAAGCAGATAACTTTTAATAACCGCTTGAACAACAGTTTGAGTTCTTGCAGTTTTGATGTGATTGTATTAACTTGGTTCGATATACAATCATTTCTAATTATAGAACAGTAATGGTGAAACAACACATGGCTACAACGTTCAGGGCTAACGGTATACTGACCTGAACTTACTGTACAGTCCTGCAAAAAAGGTTAACGTTCCATAGAAAAAAGACGACCCAATTCGAAGTTTTTGACGCTTCGAAATGAGGCAATGTGTGCGAGTTGTGCTGAATGCCGATTGGAGTCAACGTCAATAAAAGTTGCTCGTGCGGAGCAGCAATCGTGTTGTAAAATACCATTAACCTTAATTCCCCTTTCTAAACATAAATAACTAATTATGAAATTAAGTTATTATTAAGCTAAATTCGTCGCAGTAAATGTAGCTCTAAGTGCTTTTTCATTCAAAATTTAAAAGTTTTGCTTAAGTGCATCTTGAATTAGTTATGGTGACACAACATACGGGTTTTGACTGCTTTTAGTGTTATGGTTCACACCACGACTCCCGACGTGATCCTCGGCGCGTACTATTTTTTCAGTCACCAACCATGGTCATTACCACGCAGTGAAGACCAGGCTCCTCACACTGTAATTGCCATTCATAAATATCTTTCCCCCAAAATTGAAAAAATCTTCAGAGTTTGTGATAATCGTAAATATAAATATTTTGGTTGTTGTTCGGCTTTATGCTTTATGTTGGCTTCGTGCGTGTAATGTTGTCTGCGCAAAAACAACACGCATTTTACATCACATTGTTAGAGCACCCCACGTGACCAGTCTTCGACGAATCAGAGTGTATAAACTCTCCGAGGTCATCACGCCACCATGTTAGAGGTAAAAAAAAAATGACGTAACAATGGAAAACGCACATCTATGTACGCGCTAGACTGGTACGCTGTCCTTATCCGCAAGGATAAGGACAGGCACCGGTCTATTAATCAAAGAGATGGTCACTGCTACTGGTCCCCTGTCCGACTGGTCCCCCCCTTTCTGCAAGACCGCAATGGGAAGCGAGGTCAAAGGCGCGTTTGTCAGGATTCCTCCAAACGCTCAAAGCCGGTCTCTGGCGTTAAAAACGAACCTCGAAGTGTGACGTCAGATGTTCGGGCTATGTACGCACGGGCACGCGCACAGACTCGGCCAATGGGTAACCTTCTTTTGACCTCTAGCCAAGGGCGCCCTACTCAAATGACGTCATGTGCATAAGGTATATTTATTAAATGTAAATAAACGATGCTCAGAAAACACAGTTTATATATATCATTTTTTTCCCTCTGAATCTCTTGAACGACGGTGCAATAAGGTTGTCTTCATATTGTTTGGTTTTACGGCACTTTGAACAGACCAAGACAAGTCCAGCGGTGTTCTACAAGATTCGGCAGTCGTGTGTTCCCACTTACATTGCCTTTATATCTGAAGGGTGAAACAACGCGCACGTTGTCGCAACCCAACTTTTGAAAACACGCGAGAATTGCACTGGAGCAGGATATCAGTAGGATCGCGTAGTGTCCTCAACAATTTATGTTTTATACAACATTCGGTATCGTTATTCTCGATCGAATTGAGCATTGCATCTACTCCGGTCTACAGCTTTTAAAAATTAAAAATACACAACGTTTTTCCTATCATTACACACGAGCAACCACATGGCCTAAAATGATGGAATGCACTCTCAAATCTCTCGGGTCAGAATTGACCCAGATTCCGGGTCCCAGGGAGCCTGACCCATTTCCGGGTTAGGTAGACCCAGAGAGGAGCTTAAAATTTGATGTTAACTTGAATTTTGCGTATAAGTTTTCCACATTTTTTGTGAGTCTGACACAGTTTCCGGGTCATACTGACCCAGAAATGAGTCAGGTCCCACGGAACCCGAATCTGGGTCAAACCCAGTTTCTATATCTTGCTACGTATTCACTGATAAGTTACACCAAAGAAAAAAATCATCATAAAAGTCATGTTACTTATAGAAACTTGTAAAGTCAAAATATAGTAGCAATTAGCTCCGAATGATTAGTTGAGAGACAGTCTTGGTGCTCCATACATCGTCGTCTGCAGGCGGCTACTGTGTCCGTTGGATATTCTGTCCAGGGTGTGGCCGAAGAGACAGCGAGACACAGAGTGACCAGTATACCCATCTGCTGACAGGAATCAGACGTTAAACATTCGAAGTTGATTAACCACATCTGGCCTTAATACGAGGACGCTCACAGACGATGAAAAGATGTGTTTTCCCATCGAGATCACCCCAAAAGCCAAGTATGTCTGGATTATTCTTGTAATCACGGGTTATCATGAAGCCATAATCCTGATCCCATGGCTGTTTATCATCGTCTGGTTGGCCTGGCTCCCACTTCCGATATTCAGTTGGATATTTACCATCCTCGGAGCAGTTCCACTCACCTTCAACTTCGGTGTCATTACAATTGATCCAAACACCTTTTAGATCACCATGATGCTGAAACTTGGTAGATATATATTCATTTTCGCCATCTGAGCTTGGGACCATTATAGATGCGTTGTTACGATCACACTGCATCAGGCAGTGGGCCAGTCGCCCTTCATGGATCCATCCAGACCCAAGTAGCAAGAGTCACCAAACACCACCCATCCATCAGGGCACCCTCTCGCTGCAAAGACACCCTTGGTTACCATGATGACAACAGACAGTGACACCAAAATGTAATAATTCTTGGCAATAACTCGACTGGCCATCTTGTAATAGTTAGCTTGCTCACTGCTTACTTTGTTCACTTGCTCACTCGGACTGCGTGGATATCTTTAGATTGTAAGGCGTGGCAGTCCACACTTAAAGACCAACACGATTTTGTACTAGCGTTATGATTGACCCGATAAACTCTTAAAGCCACACGAATCACCATGGCGATTGATCTTCTTAATGGACTTTGGGTGTTAGTTTTTTAGGTTTTAATGACATAGTATGAGGGGCATTTGCATAAGTAACAAGATTCGTCGTCACGGAATGGTGGCGTAGGAAAACCATTAAAGGAACATTACAAAATTGGTTTTTGCTAACAAAACAGTTGCTGGCAGTGTAAGCACTTTATGTAATCCACCATATACATAAACTGACAAACCTGTAGAAGTTTGAGATCGATCAGCCATCTGGGTCACGAGAAAATAGTGAAAAACCGACTACATATTTGCATGAAATCATATAGATTCAACAAATGAATAAAACGCTCACTGAGCGATAAACTCCAATCGGAAAATTAGTTTATTAATTTCTCATCAAATATGGCATTTCAGACAGAAATATTTCAAGGGTGGTTTTCTTCTATCATCATCATTAGACCGTGTAAGTTTTATGTAAATCTGTGATCAAAAAGTATATTTTACAAGTTTTTTTCTTACCAATTCTGTAATGTTCCTTTAAGGGAAATAAATTAAATTGTGTTTTGTAAATACTCAGCACAAACGAACGTGCTCCAGCAGTAAATCCTTAAGAAATATTCAGTGCGAAGTTTGTTCGATTGTTCATTAAATTAGCAGTTATTTTGGACAGCGTGAGAGGGCGTGTGGAGACCAAATTACGGGAAGTAAAACCTTCCAAAAGAACAGTTTGTTTCATTGTTGTTATTATAAAAATTCTGTAATCAACTGGGTCATCAACGGGGTCATGAAAAGGTCACGAAACCTTTTACCGCCACAAGATCAGTCGGCCTGATGATGCGTCCGAGATGCGATTTCTTTTCATACCACACGCTGGCTAATGTATACGCGCATAAAGTATTGGCCCCTCTCCGGATCCTTTCACTGTTGAACCCCATAGTAAGTGTGTGGTACAAAATTGCGTCCGGGATTGGACGTGAAACCGTTGTCACAACATTAACTAGCAACTCCAGTTGACTTGATGACAAACTTCACATAATCATTCTACTATCTGGATGAAGGAGAACATTCACAAGTATGTTGTTACTAATGATATTATCTATTGATACAAGAAAGCAACATACGGGCAGTCCAAATAAGATAAAACCGGAATTGTGATGCGAGGAAATTTGCAGTTGAAAGCGCCCTCATGCGGGTTGAAAAAACTCCCGAAACAACAAAACCACCGTGTAATGTCTTTATGCTCAAACTAACTGTTCCCGTCCCGTCAATTGACGTATAGGTGGATCACACTAATTGATGACATTAATTATCACATTAATTCATCGCGCTATTTTAAATTTATTTTTAAAAACTTCTGGCACAGTTGACTCCGTCTCTCTTCAGTCCGATGGCTCAATTTGCGCTGCATGCGCGGTGGTCATCACCAGTCCACGCCAACAATCTCGATCCACTGCTGATCTAGCTGCAGCTGCCATTCCCTGGCCGGTCCACTCTTTGATGTCGTCATCCATGATGTTGTTGGACGATCTCTCCTTCTCTTTCCATCGACTGACCCATGGATTATAATCCTTGTCGAATCCTCCGCAGCGCATGACACGGCCAAATAAACGCATCTTCCTCACAGCCACCTGTTTCCTCAGCATCAACCCACTCCTTAATATGGTATCCAATACCCAGCGGTTTGTCCTCTTCTCCACCCACGACACTCAGAGAGCGCGTCTGTATGCCCAGATCTCAAAAGCATCCATTCCGATGCTGGTCGGCCCTGGTCATGGCCCATGATTTACAACCACAGGAAGCTATAGCAAATGATGTTGGACGGAGAAGTCGGACTTTGAGGCTGATGCTGACACCCCTGCTCTTCCATAATTGGGGACCATCTTCTGCCGGTGTAACTAACAGCTTTGGAAAATATTTTTTGATTTGTTTTCAAGAGGCTGACAGACATTTAAATAATTAGTTGAGTATATTTTGAATATTTAGCATTTGGCATTGGTTGCTACGGGAAACTTGTTCGTGCGGTGCACCATCAACTAGTTCACGAGTGTAACGCTGCGCGACAACAGAGGGCAGTGTTTACATCAAATTAGTTTCCAGAAGGTCTTTTTAGTCGGGTGCCACGCGAAAAAAATTCAACGTCACTTTTCTGAGAAATGGTTTCCGTGTGAAATCATTTTCTTACCAGACAAAATGTCGCCCTCACAGGGTCGTGAAACCAAAAGAGGCCAGCAATGCCTTTTCATCGAAAAAGGGTTCTCATCGTTAAAGGTATTGTACAGCTCAAAATCAGTGTCCATATTTTGTGTGGTTGAACATATGCATGAATAAACAAACCTGTGAAAGTTTGAGCTCAATTGGTCATCGAGGTCACGAGAAAATAGTGAAAAGAGACCTTTTGTGTTTTCTGTTTTTTCAAACATTGAGTTTTTTTTATCACGCGTGATAACAACTATTGTTTTACTCATTTCTAAAAAAAGATAGCATTTTAGGCAGAAATATTTTAAGGAACCCTTTCTACCATTACTTACTTTAAATCATGTAAGTTATGTGTGAATCTGTGGACATTTGTGTTCTTCGATCTTACCAATAGTGTACAGGGCCTGTAAAGAACGTTACAGGGTACTGTATGCATACTCGTTGGTAAGATTGAACATCTAAATGTTTACAGATCTAAAGATAAATTATATGCTGTAAAACGGTCATGGTGAATAACTTCTCTAGGAAACCTTTTGCGTTAAATGCTTTAGCTTTCGAGAAATAA
Source organism: Pycnopodia helianthoides (assembly GCA_032158295.1). Taxonomy (NCBI): domain Eukaryota; kingdom Metazoa; phylum Echinodermata; class Asteroidea; order Forcipulatida; family Asteriidae; genus Pycnopodia; species Pycnopodia helianthoides. Next base: position 5,891,319 of record CM063259.1, read on the forward strand.
GTAAAACAATGTCCAGTTGGAAGTCCAATGTTTGAAAACAGTGAGCTTAATGTTTTGTTGTTGTTTTATTTGAATGTTGGGGTCTTGGTTATGACATACAATGATCAAGACAATGGAAGTAGTAACATTGTCATGGGAGCACGTGCTCATACCAACCCTTGTTTGATGGTTCTGAAAGCTCACTGATTTTAAAGTTTATAATTATACTCATCCTAAACTACTGTCAAAGTCGAGAAAATAGTTTGAAAAACACCCCCACCCAACCCCCAACACAAACCCTCAACCCAAACACTTCAACATAAACCCCATTGTTCATTTCGATTTTCACAAACAAAAAAATAATTACGAGGTGATAGGCATAAAATCTGCGGCAAAACATCATTAATCTTAGGTGATTTTGGAAGCTGCTTTGCATGGTCTTTTCAGAGCCAACACTCCTCCCAACAGAGATTTACACATGGCTGTACCCGCAAATGTACTAGTTATGGTTACTTCTTATAAATAATCTGTGTTCGTTGTTTTCATAATGAGACCATTAATCTGACGAACATTAGGCAGTTTCGTCTGATGTTGGTTCGATTGAAAGCTGAATGAGGGATATAAATATACTCGGGACTGACTGTATGAATAAAGGAAAGGGATTGCTAAGTTATTACCGTGGAAAAAAAAGAAAAAAAAACAGAAAGCGCAATTATTTTAATGTTTGTACCGTACCACTCATTCTAGCTTATTTCGACAGCAGTAATTGACCGTTGTGAACAAGCAAACACTTTAACAATGCCTCCCTTTGCCCAGTATAACTGACCCTCCTTGAAGAAATTGTCACAGGTTTGTTAAAAGTGTGTTGAAGTTCCACCTCCCTAGTTCATTTTCACAAACACATAATTTGCAATCACCCCTCGTTATAAAGATCACGTTATAAAGATGTTCTGCTCACTAAGAGTACATTCTGCAGTCCCGAATCTCATTTTTGCTTTGTGTGTCTTGGTTTTGCTGTCCTCTTAACAGCGTTTCTGTTATGTAAAGAGGTCATTTGGCCAGTTCAAGCGACCTTTTTATAATTAAATTCAGTAAATGGTTCTACCATGGTGGACAATTTTCTTGCATACATGCAAGAGACAAAAACAAATTACACACACAAAAAATATGCTGAATATAAACAACGAGAGTCGACTGTAATATACATTTGTTAATTGGTGTGTTGAAGTTCCACCTCTCTATTTCAATTAAAGGTGTCATTTTCAAAAACAAATGTAAAGTCACCCCTCGTTATAAAGAGCAATGTTATAAAGATGTTCTCCTTATTAAGAGTATATTCTGAAGTCCAAAACCTCATTTTTGCTTTGTGTGTCCTCTTAACAGCGTTCCTGTTATGTAAAGAGGTCATTTGGCCAGTTCAAGCAACCTTTTTATAATTAAATTCAGTAAATGGTTCTACCATGGTGGACAATTTTCTTGCATACATTTAAGAGACAAAAACAAATTACACACACAAAAAATATGCTGAATATAAACAACGAGAGTCGACTGTAATATACATTTGTTAATTGGTGTGTTGAAGTTCCACCTCTCTATTTCAATTAAAGGTGTCATTTTCAAAAACAAATGTAAAGTCACCCCTCGTTATAAAGAGCAATGTTATAAAGATGTTCTCCTTATTAAGAGTATATTCTGAAGTCCAAAACCTCATTTTTGCTTTGTGTGTCCTCTTAACAGCGTTCCTGTTATGTAAAGAGGTCATTTGTGCCAGTTCAAGCAACCTTTTTATAATTAAATTCAGTAAATGGTTCTACCATGGAGGACAATTTTCTTGCATACATGAACAACAAAAAACAAAGACACAAAAACAAATTACACAAAAACAAAAATATGCCGAATATGAACAACGAGAGTCGACTGTAATATACATTTAAAGTATGTAAACAAACCTTACTACTTTATCCAAAAAATAATAGTAACTGGAACAATGATGACTAGGCCTAATAGTTTTTTTTAATTATTTTTGTTCACGGTACCTGGTGTAATTTGTTTGCCATCACATGTTCTTATAATTCTTCTTGCGATTAAGCAGTGCTCGTGGATTTAAAATGCTGAGATAATTTTTATCGTAAGGTCGTGGCTGGGGAGGGGGCTGGGCTGGGGGCTGGGTGGGGGGGGGGGTTCTCTATCAACACCACGCGGGCCAAAGACAAATGATTTCCTTATATACTTCAATTTAAGGGAACCTTTATTATTCTGTTTATACCCGAACACATAATAAGTAAACTCTTCATTTTGTCATGGGGGTTGTGAAATATTTTTGTAGAGTGAAGACATTTTGCCAACACGAGAGTTTCGATTAATATCGACGGATTCGGGACCTCGTTGGCGCCACTCGGCGTTCGTATCCCTTACCAGGAAAATATTGCTGGCATATAAGAAAAACAATAAGTCTATCGATTCACGGACCCATTTGGCGATTGGAATAATATTAAGTGTAGCCATGAATCCACCAGAAACTGGTTATCAACGAACCTTCTGTCGTCATATTGTTACCTAGATGCAATCAATATCTTGACATTAATTGGACCCGTTACGTGTTTGTGTTGTGACACCATGGTGTGGCGAGAAGCCCCGTAAACACCGTGCTTTGGCTTACTCACCGTCGTAGCTCCCTCCCCCCTCTACAGCCGAATCGAACGGGCACGAGATTGTAATTGAACTCCAGTCAGTCGTGTGGGGCGATGAGTACAAGCTCGGAAAAGCGTCAATTCCGCCAATAACACTGACGTTGGGTTGATCAGAATGCGTGTTGGGCTTCGGTGAGTGGTTTGTGTGTGTGTGTGTACGGTGCGCGGCAGCAACCGAGATTTTCCCCCACTATAACAACAAATGTGTTCACTTCGGTAAACCAGGCGCGGATATATACCGTTTTGTATCAAATCAACTTTTAGTTTGTTCAAGGTTCAAGCATTTACTGGCGACATGGGTTTTCAGGAGACGATGTATGTGCACTTTGTGATGAGATGGGGTGCTGTGATGCTGGTGCTGCAGATATTTCTTGCGTTGAGGATAGCTGGGCAGACGGACACGAGGGAGACCACCAGAGTTGTTGGTCCAGCGGGTGTGGTCGCCGTACCCGGGGGCCGTATACGGGGCCAACGGGTCCACCTGAGAAACCGTCACCTCAGCGCCGTGGATCAGTACCTCGGGGTGCCGTACGCAAGGCCCCCTACCGGTCACCTGCGCTTTCGCCCCCCGCAGTCTCCCCCGGATAGCTGGACGGAGGTCCGGAACGCCACCAAACTTTCCCCTGCGTGTCCGCAGGTTGTTCGGACGGCCGAAGGGGATATGCCGAGATGGAAGAGCGAACCTCTCCGACACAGATGGCCCTATCTTCAAGTCATGGACGAGGATTGCCTTTTCCTAAATGTTTACGTACCTACGAAAGGTGAGTGCAGTCACTATACACTACCACACATTTAAGCAGAATGCTAAGCCCATCCATAATTTGTAGATACGAAGAGGTGTATTTTTCCTTGTATAGATCGCGAGCAGGTATCTACTTTAATTTTAGTTTTGTTATTGTAAAATCCTGGATGCAGAAGCTGAGCCATAATTTTCTTGTCGTGTCCGTCTCGCAGCAGGCCTCAGGCCGACAAAATAATATTTATCTAGAAAGGGAATTGTGTAGAGAAATCAACCGTATAGCATTTGCTTGAAATCCGATTCAAAGAAAATAAGTACGCCATATATAAGACAGCAGGTGCCTTAAGGGGGGGGGGGATGTCTACATCATGGAAAATGAAAATGGACACACGTCGCACACAGGTGCAGTGGTTCCGCCAGTACCAAAGTGTAATCCGACCATTAACGTAATCCGTACCCCCTGATGTAGAAGCAAAGGCGTAGGCCTATGCCGTGTTTCGATTTATTTTGTCTTCTTTATGTGGTTGAAGAGAGAGAGAGAGATGTTATGCCACCAGCAATAGAGTGTGAGAAATATTTCATATCTGCCCTTTAAAGGGGCAAGCGGCGATTATATATATTAATATTTTTCCCCTTGGAGTTGGGGTTAAGACTTGAAGTTCATGGTTGGTCAAGAATCGGTAGAAAGTACTTGCACAGTTGAGTAATGTACTGTAAATTGTAATAATTTGGTATTGGATTGGTAATGACTCATTTCAGTTTTAAAACTCACTGATTAATTTGAAGTACTAATCCTCAAGATTAAAAACGCTCGTATGAAATGCTGCCAGAGTCGAGAAAAATGGCTTTTAAGGATTCCAAATCCTCACCACTTATTTCGATTGCTGCAATCGAAACAACTAACATATTGGACGTGCATATAAAAACACTGGCACAACACAACCCTTTCCAGTGTTCACATTAAGACATGACCACCCAATTTAATGAAATTCCCGCAGGTTTGTCAGATCAGTATAGCCTGCCCGATATGGGGCAGAGGGTCCCCCCCAATGTTCCCTTACTCTAACACACTATTTTCCTCTTGTATAGACCCCCCCCCTAAAATCCTCAAAAGAATTCCTGAGACTCCAAGCACACAATGAAGACACAATAGGAGGGGGGGGTACCCTCTGCCCATATCGAGCACCAATTGCAGATCAGAGGGTGTGTTTTGCGACAGCTGGAAGATTGAAACAAATTGTTTTCCTTTTGAAAACTAACGATGTTGTATAATAGTGTACCTTTAACGACAAGCCCGCTCATGCATGTAAGTGTAGGACCCCCCCCCCCAGGCTGTCCCCGCGGAGCAACGCCCACGGTGATTAAGTGTCACGATCCCATGCTCAGATTTATAGGGAAATATGAACCCTGGCTTGCGACTCCCGGAATCTTATCTACGAAAAACTCAAGTTCAGTCATAATTTATTTTCTACAGGCCCAAGTTTGGTGCCGCTGTAGATGCTATCTGAACGGAGAACCATCATTATTTTATAGCTTTTAGATATAAAGGATAGTATGCTTGTATAAGGCAATGTTATGTTAGTCTTATACTTCTTTAGATCTGGTAAAACCTATATTAAAAATATAAGTACATCATGGGTTGATACATGCAATTAGATACAACGTGTGTAATTACTAACGATATCAGACGAATGCTTGCTATTAAAGCCATATAGGCCTTAACGTATCAGAAAAGACGTTACTGTTTGGCGTCAAAAAACCCCAAACTATTACATGCAAAAGTTAACTTTTTGTCAAAGTTATCTTAACTTTAAAATTATCTGTAAAAACCCACGTATGAAAAGAAGTAGTTGTTATAATAGTATGCATTTAGTTTCTATAGTTTGATGCTATGAGTTATATATATCGTACAACATGTAACCATAAAAGTAGTGATTGGCTATAGATTATTATCCGTTAAACCAATGTATACAACGATATCATACATGTAGTTTCTATACATATAGCCTATAGTTGGATGCTATAAGTTATATCGTATACGTAACCATAAAAAGTAGTGATCGGCCATAGATTACCATCCGTCAAACCAAGGTATACAAATATATCATACATAGTTTCCATACATAGACTATAGTTTGATGCTATAAGTTATATCGCACATTATGTGACCATAAAAAGTAGTGATCGGCTATATAGATTATTATCCGTCAAACCAAGATATCATACATAATAGTTTCTATACATAGACTATAGTTTGGTGGATGATATCAGATGACTATACCAGGTATAATAAGCAGACGGAGAGACTTATATATTGACATTTCAGTAACACTAGGATGATCCAGCTTAGGATAGCTGGAATGAAATGAGTATCGTCTGACACATCTAGTGGATTATCGGAAATAAAACCCACCTTGTTTACTGCTGTGAGACGGTTTTGTGTATTAGTTCCTGGGAATTAATCCTGAAATTTTGTTGGGGTGCAAACTTGAGGACATTCCAAATCTTGTTTTCTCAGACTGTTGGACTATTCTAGTTTATGGGGAACTGGCGCAGCTTTTTTTTATCAATGTAAGGGAATGCTTTGTCTACACAAAATGGTAAAACACTTTTCTTCTTTTCATGCAATTTAATGAAACTATACATTTTTTCATACCGTTACCTTACAAGCTGTACATTCAAAGAATAATACACTTAACGAAGAAATAAAACGCTATTAACTTCGAGAAATTATAGAGAGAGAATAAAAACACCTATTGGAAGAAAAATAGAGACATAAACGTCCACAGTACTTACGACTTCAGCCATCACAGTCGTATTGTTTCCCCCATTTGTTTAATGCATGACGTATTGATTGATGACAAAAATTATCTTTCTGCAGATAAGTGCACTACAGCTTGCTTTTTTGTAAACAAAGATCTCCTTTAATGCCTAAATTTTATTAGAAAAAATCGGGTGAGAATATCTGCTTAAAAAATCTCACCATTGTGTTAATATTGTGAAGCTTGGACAAAACGCTCCCTCGTTCACTTCGAGCACACAGAAAACTCTATTAAGAACCCGCAGCCATAACGATTGAATGAAACCTTCAGGAGCTGTTTTCTATAATATAGACTCCGTAATAGTATTGACAGGGTTTAAAAGCTAATGCGCTGCATGCTCCACAATGATCTATGGTATACTCTCTAGCTAAAAAATACAAACCGTTGCCAAATCTTGGTCGTTCCCAACCATGCTCCGTGAAGCATTTTCAGTTCTGAAGACTGTGTTTTAATATCAAGCGAACTTTAATGATATAGGGTGAGCTTTAAACCCTTCTCGTTCCCAAGATATTCGTGGTCATTCTTGTTGTAATCACACTATACAATTATTATTCAGTTCTGAAATATGTATTTTATTATAAAGCAAATTCTAATGATCATAAAGGGTAAGCTATAAGCCCGTTCTCGTTCCTCGTTCATTCGTGGTCATTCTCGTTGTAATCACGTAGTAAAATTATTATTCAATTCTGAAATATATATTTTAATATAAAGCAAATTCTAATGATAAATAGGGTAAGCTATAAATCCGTTCTCGTTCCTCGGTCATTCGTAGTCATTCTTGTTGTAATCCCACTATAAAATTATTATTCATTTCTGAAGTATACATTTTAATATAAAGCAAAATCTAATGATCTACAAGGTAAGCCCGTTATAGTTACATCGGTCATTCTTGGTCATTCTTTAGTGTAATTTCTCACTGAATTAATGACATTTCTGAAACAGGCACTTTAAGCTTTCCCTAAATATCTAGGGTAAGTTATAAGCCCGTTCTCGTTCTTCCCTCATTCCTGGCCATGCTTCGTGTATTCACACTCAAAAACATATCGCTCGATTCTGAAATAATATGCAGTTTTAATTAAAAAGCAAATTCCAACGGTCGAGATGCATACTCTAAGGCTGTTAAAGTGTTCTCATTTCTCGGTCATTCCCGGCCATGCCTCGTGAAATACCGCACGTTTACTTCTGAAATCAGCATTTTTTTAATATTTAGCATTAAATGCCAACGTGTGAAATCCCACGTTATTGATTCTGCTCTCGCGAGAGGTTACCACAGGAACGCATTAATCGCATTAGAGTAATACGACAACAGCCCGCTTCGTGTGCCATACATTCGCGGCTTTTAATATTGACCGTCAATTAATATATCCACTCCGTATAACTAAGGCACCAGCCTTGTATAGAGGCTGTGCATGGATGGATGGATTGGAGGGGGGGGGGGAACAAAATTAGCATGAAATCACGTGGGTCTATGTGTCGTGACTGGGGATTTGTTAAAATATTCACTGCCTCGGCTGTAATGATTGCTGCGTTCCTGAAACATCTCAATCATCGAATCAATAGAATGAACTAAATCGTGGTATTCCTTGTACGGCCGCCAGTCTGTCAACAAAAATTATATGATATTTCACTCTGAAAAAATAGCGGGTCTGTTTCTACGAGACTTAACTCTCAAAACTCGCGGGTCTAATTGGACCCCATTTGGGGGAGGGGGGGGGGCAGATCCATTCTGAAGTTGACTCGTTTTCTGGTTCATACTTGGTGTTATAGATTCAAATGAAGTAACAAAAAAAGAAAAGGAAAGTAATATGTGTGATTAATACTCTATGGTACATGGCCATTCTGAGTTGAGAATAGACCTTTATCATGGTCCATCTTGATTTTTTTCCCCATTCAAATCAATTTACCCAAACCGAGGCTGGAAGGAGAAATAGTCCGGTTCATTTTTCTACAATGGATATAAGCATGTATTACTGTTATGGGATACAGGGAACATGATCATAATGGTGGCAGCATGATAACAGTCTGTTCTGAGTAAGCTTTACGTGGACACACAATGTTGGCCCGTTAGACGTTATTCGGAGTTACATGTGTGCATGACTTCGAAAGTCTACATTTTTTGTCATAAGTGGTTTTTTTTAAAAGAAGCAATCACACTCTTCCCCTCGACTGTTTCGTCTGGGTTTGGGCGTGGGTGTAATTTGTACTTGTAGTGACATTCAAACCAAGGTCCTAAAAACAAGTGATGGCCAGAAAAACAGAACAAAAAAACACCCCTCAATAGTAAAAATAATAATAATAACAACAATTATGAACGGCATTTATATGGTGTTTTACCTGAATTATTCCAAATTTTCTCACAATAGAAACTATAAAACCTAGGCTTTAGTATTTGAAAAAAGGGGAAAAACAAAAATTGTATGTGTACAGAGATTAAGCCAAGTACTTAAACACGGAAACTAACTAACAAGCAAGTTAGAAATGCAAGAAGAAATCAAATAAAACTTATGTGGATATTACCTCCCCGAACCCACCAACCCACAATCACACTCTTCCCCTCGACTGTTTCGTCTGGGTTTGGGCGTGGGTGTAATTTGTACTTGTAGTGACATTCAAACCAAGGTCCTAAAAACGAAAGGGACATTATGTGCCAACAATTTCTATCACAACAATAATTGCTCTCATCAGCTCTTTGCCAGGACAAAAGGTTGTACAAAATGAGGGTCCACAATTGGAGGCCATAGGCATGACAGACTGTGTAGTGCGTGGGTGTGGGAGGGTAGGGGCTGGGTTGGAGGGGGAATGTTTCATTACACCACCCCCGCAGTACATTAACAAGAACCCCGATCCAGGGTCTCTCAGTAAATGGGTTCAGAAAAAGGAATGTCAAAAAGAAAACTCAGGGTTGCCTTACATGTCAATCTCGCTAGTAGTTTATAACTTGGACGACTTATTCAGCGCTTTAGTTGATGCGTCATTTCCAGAAATTGATTGGTAAAGTTTCCTTCCCATACCACGGGGCAGTTAAAGTGCAGGTTTGGATCTCTATAATGCGGTTATCATGCTTCTCTTCCGAGCAATGTAATGCAACCAAAAACGAAGCAGGAAGGACAAATATAGTCTGATCCTATAAGAAAGAGCTGCGTTCCCTTAAAGGCCAGCCTTAGACCAAGGTATAATGAAATAAGCCATCCTTCAAAGTTGTCAGTTGTTCTGTTGCGGTAGTCTGGGTATGTAATAAGGTAGTGAGTGCGGGCACTGGCAGATTGGACAGGGTGAAACATGGTGGGGTTGGGTCAGGCGTGGGAGTGCATCTCCTGCCTGACATGCACAACTTAATAACGAACGATGCTATTACAACTAGTATGTTTTTACGTGGCCATAAACGTCTTTTTCCTTGGACAAAACTTTCTTGCATGCAGTTTTTTGTCTAATGCTTGCTGTTTCTTTACTGTAAAACTATAAAAATACTTAAACTCAGGGAAAACAGTACCGTGCCGTCTCTTTAAATAATAAGAAATAAAAAACCGGGGGTGGGGTGGGTTGAGGATCCTTTGCAGTCACCCAGCCTTATACATTCCCACCCCCTCTTCCTTCCACCGGACACAAAGTAGGATAAGTGAAGAGGTATTTTTGTTCACGTGGGTCTCACTAAAAGTCATGGCCTTATCAATGTTTTTTTTTATATAGGGGAAGTACAGGGTAGATGAATTTTCATTTCCTAGTTTTCAATAAGCACGCCATCCAAACAAACCAAACGGCATATTAAGATTTACCAGGAAATGTGTGCGCGTTCATACCGGGGTTATTTTGATTGCTGCAATTGGGATCAGCAATGGTGCTGTGTTGGGGGGGGGGGGTCCTTTGATTTCTAAACAATATTTCCCCGTCGACTTTGACAGTATTTCAGCAAAAATATTTATCTGAAAAATTTGTACTTATTGCGCTTTCAGGCTGATAGTAATTTGTTTCGATAATTACCAATCATTAAACAAATTGTTGTTTTTTCAGTTCTTGTATGCTGTTTAAAGCTTACTGTCTTTCTGCCAGTGCTTGGAGAGAAACCATGGCCCAGTAGAGCTGCTTCAGCTTAAAAATTAGCCAATCAAAACATAATTGTGCTAACCAGAAATAGATTACCAGCCAAAATGCCATTCCGTTTGTACCATCTTGGACTGGTTTCCCGCTAATTGTTGCCAAGCAGAAATTTGTTGAAGCAATATTTTCTGCTTAAGCAACTCTATGAAAATGCAGCCTATAGTAGAAGGTCGGTCGACTTCAGGGGTGCCAGTCATAAGCCATACAACCTTTAACTGCCGTGTAGCCAGGGATCACACCCCCAAGTTTGCAACACAACCTTGGAAGTGGCAGCCAGGGGATCACTTTAACGGGTTGTGACTTTTTCATATCAATAATGTCAAGTAATAAGCCACAAGGGAAACTGACTGGGTACATTTTAAATAATTTGGGGGTTGAACAAAAGACAAATTTACTAAAGCGGGACTTGAACCAAATTGTATGTAGGCCTATATATTTCTATATCTTGTTATTGTGTTTAGCCTGTAAAGTTAAGAAATGGAATGCAATGAAATGGAACGAAATCACTCACTGCGTCTTTAAGAGTATCACCTTCAGCTTGCTAGGGTGACAGGTGATACGGACGAGTTGTGAAAAAAACGTTACGGGACAAGTGGGTCGGTCATGGGTAATGATTGCGATGGGCACCTCGAGGGGGGCTCATAAATTGTCACCCGTTGTTCGTTGGGGGGGGGGGGAAGGGTAGAGTCTGGGGGTAGAGGGTTTTTAGGATGTTAATAATGAATATTTCCTGAAATATCGAGAGCAAAAATCCATTGGCAAAAAGTACACCAAACTTTGATGATACAAAAATGTATAAACACTACACATGGTGTACATGGGCTGGTTTGTCTCATTTCTTTTTTAGAAAAAAAAAATGTTTTTATTGAAACAGGTCGTGGTTCAAATCTACCCCTGTTATTTAAGGCATACATCTATCTGCTTTTGTTGTTGTAGATAATTGATTCGATAAGAATGCAGCTTAAGGAACTGTTTTGGGTATCGGTATTCCAACACTTGCAATTGTTTTTATTATCATTTAAAAAAATAATAATAACCATATTTCATGATGGTTTAAATGAAAGCACAGGTCCACAAACAAGCTGTTCTACCCTTTGAACGAGGGCCCGATTTCATAAAGCTGTTTTAATAAGCAGAACATGCTGGTTGGCAATAATTCCTGCTGAGCAAATAGTGTCTGCGAAGTCCAGCGGACAGTGAAACCCTCGGGAAGGTTTCGAACCCACGACCTTCGGAATCCTAGGTTGCCCCCCGGTGGCTCGGAGGCCAGATCGATTCCCGCGAGGTTAAAACCATTTTTCCTTTTTTCGTAAACAAACATCTCCTTCTCCGGTAAATAAGTGAAAGAAAGGAGCACTTAAAGTTTTGATTGCAGTTAAGTTTTTTTTTAATTAATTTTCTTTCTTTATCAGTAGGCAAGCCAGTTCACGCCTTGGCAGTGTTTAATACCACGACTGCCTCACGGAATATGTTATCATTGTCTTCACAACAACTAAATATTGTGCTTTCCTTGCTGAACTAAAATTACGGTGCATTAGTGGAAGTGGCGTCGAAAATGTTTTGTTTGTTATAAATGACTTCTGTCACACTTTTCGCATAAAAGATTGCCAAAGTATACAAACCACCATGGCCTGTTCAATACTTTTGTGTTAAAACAATAATGTTTATATTTAGCAATATAATTTATAGATACAAATAATAAGTAAAAACCCTCACAGCTCTTAAAAATACCCCAGCATTTATCACAAATAACAACAAGCAATCCAACGGAAAACAACCTCATCAACACCCAAGACGAGCAAACAGCTAAATAAGACTTTGTATTCAGCTAAAACAGGCACATTGACCGTAGTATAACGCTTTGCGTCTTACAACCTTTGACCTCGCTATGCTCTCTAGTAAACGTGTGACGTCATAAAAGTCGGTCACTACATACGTCCACACCTAGCGTGTTTTTTCTTCTCCAAAGTGGCAACGACCGGAACCCAGCAGAGGTGGATTGGGGGCACTCTGTTCCGAAAGCACCTGCTGCTTCGACACCTGTGTCCCCCACAGTTGAAAATACAAACCTAACCCAAACAGATTACCGCGTGGATGAACGGCTCTCAGATTGTTTTCTCTGTCAGGTATCCTTTCCTTCTCGATACTTTTTTGTTACTATATATTTTTTTAATAATATATATTATAGATTATGCTGCATTTCCTGTCCAGCGACCACACACACAGACGGCTCGAACACTCGAGCTGACATGCTTCCTTCGCCAGGCATATCCCCAATCCGCGTTGCTATGATGACCGCTATGATTTCATATTTTTCGTGTCAGAGTGGCTGTATAATACTGGTTAAACATTGAGACAGAGTAAACACTCATGACAGCCTAAACAGCCCTTAAAACAATGATTTAAATATCATTTTATCATACATGTCCCTTAGACATGTATAGGGAGCCTTTAAAGGTGCTATTATTGTATCGTATGTTTTTTTTTTGACGACTGAATTCACCATAATCATCTAGTCTGCCATAAACACAGCATACAACCAACATGTGAACATTTTCATCAATACGGTGATGGCAGAAACTAACAATGGTTTGTCAATGTTTTGTAAAATATATCAGGCATGCGCGTATATCGATTTGGGCAATTAGAATAAGCAATGGTGATTCAGTTGGGATCTTCATACTGTATTTTTCTCGACTAAGGCAGTAATTCTGACAGAAGCATTTCGATGACTTGAAAAATATAAGACGACTTAGTACATAATAAGTTGAATTGTCGTGCTATTTTTTTTGGTCGCCAAGTCGACTTTAAGTCGACATGTCGTGATATTTTATCTCGCCAAGACATCTCGCTGGATCCCAATGGTCGACTTGTCGTGACAAGTGATGCTACCGAGACGACTTGTTTTACGGGATTAGGTCGACATGTGATAATGCCGAGACGATATGGTGAAGCCGAATAAATCAACTTTCCATCTCAAGTTTCAAGAAGTCGTCTCAATAAGATGAATTATCACGATAAGTCAACTTATCAGTTTAACAATTCGTCTGGGTGAAGTTGCAAGGATCTAGCAATCTTGATATTGTTTTTTTTTTTTTACCGTCCCACGCACTGACATCATTTCTGATTGAGAAGTGGATCACAGACAAAATGACCCATTTCCGTTTTTTTTTTTCTCCGAATGCCACACCCTAAAAATACAAATAAATAAAATACAATGAGGAGAAAAACGGCAAAACCTGAATTAACTCTCCAAAATAAATGTACGGAAGTGCTTTCAAGAACTGCGTATTAAAACACTAAATTCTCAATAGCGTGCGTGACCTTAATGGAGAAAACATATATTTCATTATTTGACATTTTTGAGATTTATCTATGGTTATTTTTAAAAGAGTCTTCATAAAATAAAATGTCAAAACAAGCTACAGGATCGGTATTTATCGGAAAAAAGAAGAATATCAATTTCATTTTGTAAGCTCACTGACTGTAAAGTTCATATCGGTATCAATCTTCCAGGGAAGTATTCACTTGAAATACTGTCCAAGTCGACAAGGTGTAGGAATAGGAATATAGGAGTTTGGTAACTGTCAAAGACCAGTATCAGCGCTTCTTGTGATCCAACATACACATGAAATAACAAACCCATGAGATTTTAAGGTTAATTTTTTTTTGTCATGGAAGTGAAGAACAAATCGTGAAAAACCTGTATGTTTTAACTGTTTTTAAACATTGAGTTTTGTTCTTGCGAGATCAAAACTAATTGTTGTTTTACACATTTCTCGGAACCCCCTCCCCCCCCCCAAATCAAATTAATGCAAACAAGTTTCTGATCAACGGGTGTTTTTCTACTACGACAATATTTACACCATGTAAGTTACGTGCATCTGTGACCATTTATTTTTGTCAACCTTACCAAAAATGTTTCGCACACCCTTTAAACGAGATCGTCACAATATGGTGAAAGTGTCCTTGTTTATAATGAAAGCCAGACGATGGAAATAAATTTACTCTTCCCCCCAAAACTAACTGACACTAAAACAAACATTTGGAAGATTTATCGGTGAGATAAAACAGTGCTCATCAGGCTAGATATAATTTCAGATTATAATATTATTATTTCTCAAAGATGAAGGAATTTCAAACGGAGTGTTTGTCAGGGTGATTCCCAATATATATATTTTTTTGTAAAATGAAGCTTTCATAAATTTACGGTCATTAAACTTGTCTTCAAGATATACAATTACTCTTCCCCAACACTCCTCGACTCTACAACATCCTCTTCATATTCTGTCTTCCATTATCTCATTACTTATCATTACCTTATGTATTTTATATATATATCCCAACCCCCCCAGCTCTATCTGCACATCTCGTCTTCCTCCTCGCGCAATTTTCTCTTTCCAGGTCCAGCTTTATTTATAAAACTCTCCGCTCGAGTTGCTCCTGTATTACTTAAGCAATCACACCTTGTCCGGGTCTCGAGCACTCTTGCTTTCCAATATCCCCCAGGATTGGGGGGGGGGGGGATGATGCCGATGGACGGAGCCATCAAATGTTGGGTTGTTGTTGTTGTTTTTTTTTGTTTTTTTTTCCTATTTCCATTTTCAATGTAGGCTTAGTGCCAGTTCCGCTGATGATTCGTCTCCCCCTCCCATTTGAAGCACGATACGTTTTTATATTAAAACTACAGCTGTCCTCCATGTCTGTAAGCCACGGACAGCGCTGGTGTAATTAGCAAGATTGTTGTAAAGCTGCATTTATGATTTGTATACAACCTGCTGCTGGTATATGCTTCGTCTGTTTGGATCAAGAGAAGGTACAGCTCTGGCAGTGTTTACGAGAAAGAAAGAAAATGAATAAACAATAAATAAATAACATCAAAATAAAATAAAAATAAACTTAAATAAATAAAATAAAAAATAAAATAAAAAGGGTCAGTGAATATAACAGAACAAGACCAAGTCTTAATGTATAAATTTCTTTTATAAGCCAGACGAACAAAGCACAACAAGAAAATAGCACAAATTACACTACAACGCATGTTCCCTTAAAATCAACGTGATTTTACAAATCTGTTTCATGTTAACAGTATACAGAATCCAAAAGGTCACCTTCCATGTCAAACCTATGTAATCCAACCGAGACTGACAGGAAAATAGCCCGGTGCCATTCTGTAATTGTTAGGAATCGGTATACCCATGTGTGACAACACATACGGGGAACAAGACTAAAGATAATGTTCGTAGCATGATGGAAGCTCATTACATTCAACCACGAACACGAACCAAAACTAAACGGTGCAAATTCCAGCTTTGGCTATGATTCCCCCTCAAAATAAATACCATTGCAGGCCCGCGAACTGACTGCGATTATGCATGTAGGTCGTATGATGAAAAGTGATCACATTCTCGATCCAACGGGGAAAATTTACAATTTTGATCTCGGATGCGAGCCGGACTGTATGTCCCATATCTGTAATTGAATAAGAATGTAATGAAATTAGTCAATAACTCGCATTAACTTTAATGAATTACGGTGGGGCTGAAAGGGTCTTATGTCCGTACAAATCCGTACATGGCTTTTACCGGTGGAAAAATTTGTATCGTGAAACCATGGGGGTATTCAGCAGAAAGCCCCCCAAAACAATTTTATCATTTATATTTTCTTTAGTTAATTTAAAGAATGCTCACACAATGCATTTGTTTTTTTGAAATTATAGATACAGATGTGATATGTTATTGTGGAGGAAGGAATGATAACTGACTGGTTGAATTATGACCGACTATAAAAAAAAAGTAGACTCAGTTCTTTGATAATGTAATTGGAAATGGTCCACAATTAGCTTGTGTGTGGGAAGCCGTAAATGTTTTTGTTTTTTATATGTTTCCCCATTCCAGACAAAAGATCGATTCTTTAGTTAAATGAAGACAGCTTAGCGAACCATTACACTGGTCTCTATTTCAGCCCCCGTCTGTTTCCTAATTTCATTGTCCGATTCACTAGGAGTAAACTCACCGTATCGTCTAAATTGAGGATTATAGTTGGAGATTGAAAAATTATGACCAGTGACTGATTCACGATCTATATGGCATGCGTATATAGCTGGACGCGATTTGTAAGAACAATCTACACGGCTTTAAGTAGATAGTCATCGCAAACCTATACAGCGATAGCCCCATGCAATACCCGGCGCACGATAAATAGGCACGATATTTTAAAACCGAACGAAATGTATGATAATCGTTGTCCACAATTTACTGAAAGTTTGCGCCATTCGGGGACCCGTGACTGCCGCCCTTCTGAGCCTCATTTCAAGCTACACCCGCTGTGAAAATAAAATAGCAATCGGGGTCATTTTCCCAAATTGGTCTGCCAACCTCAGTCGGTAGCATCGAGATGGACAATAATAGATGGTTTCCATGTGCGCCGGTGCCTTAATACAAAGAAGACGTGACCTAGAAACATTGCAAGGTCTCGCTCGTTAATATTTTCCTCCACACGCCAATCATGCATGCATAGTTCTTGGCCCATCTGTTTACTCATTGGTTTTGATAACCCGTGCTCCCCCCATGCTATTATTTCAATGTCAAGATTAATAATTACACACAGACTGATGATGAAGTTTATTATATAGAGTCCCACATTATTATAGTGCCCGGGGGGGGGAAGGAAAAGTAAAAGTAAAAGTAACGATCTACAGCCTTGGGGCGTGTTCCACCAGTGAACTGTATGTAATATCTCCCCTTCAGATTTGGAGGACGTTGATATATATGACATTTGCAATAATCAAGTTGGTTCACATTGCGTGAGATACCCTGTGTTAATTCCCCCGCACGGCAGATGGCTACGGAACTGTACTGTACGTAGCACTTAAACTGGCCTCCACGCAGAAGCGAATTGCAACAAGGGTAGAGGTGTTACATTTTTTTTTGATTTACCAACAACTTGTAACGGTGTCCTTTGACCGTTGGGGGTGATTGGAGTAAGGATCGATGTTCCAGTTTAGCGTCACACTGCTGTAGTAAACATGTACACGGACATGATGGATGCCCTCTTTTATTCATCATCATTCAGGCAGCCTGTTTTATTGTGACCGTCAGTCGTTATTATTTTACAGTCGGGAGAGTCACTTTGTCGATGGCATTGTACATGCTCAGATGACTACCATGTTTAACTTCTGCCGTAAAAATACAACATGAAATATCACTTGATTATAGCGTGTGAGAGTCAGGAATATTATTCTACAGTCAGTACAGTCACTTTGTCAATGGCATTGTACGTGGCACGCTCAGGTGACACGGTTAAATACAAAAAAACACTCGAATAACACTCGAATGCCCGGTTATATTTGAGCTTGCAGTCGAAAACGTTACAAACTATATGAACAAAAAAACACTATGATAATAATGATAAACAACCGAGCAAAAATGGCGTATTGTTTTATTTTGAGTTATATTTGTGTGCACGTCCATATAGTGTTGTTTATATATCGTCGCGGGAGTGTCGTCTTGCATGAGTCTTATATTTTGGACGGTTGTTCTCTGACAAACATAATTGTATACTTTGCACTGATATAAAGAAAAAAACAGAACTCAGTTTCAGTTCCATTACTTAATGTTTATTCTGCGTATTTTATTGCGACTGCCGTGACTCGGTTTTGTTTAACGTTTCACAATGGTAGTTGGAGGGTGATGATTTCACGAATCCCCAGGCGACTGTCGGACATCGAATCAGATAAACATGTGTTTTGCCGTAGATGTCGTTAATGATTTTGCGGATTTGATAACTGCCGGAGATCAATTTGTTAAAATGGGTTGTCGTGTGGATTGTGTTTATATGGCATTTGTTGAAGATATCGCTTCAGCTTTTATGATATCTGTTGTATCTCAATGATCATGTGGTTTTGTGCAAAATTTAGCTTTTAAATTAAAGGGTGCTCAAACCACTCTCCAGAACACCTTGTTTCTTGTTCTGTATGTGGTAGTGATGCGTTTATGCTCCCAAGGTGGCCTTCATGCAATTCTATCCTCGCCAAATTTACGATAAGAAACACATAATTTGTTTTCTAAACCAGTAAGGGATGTTAACGACCACCCCCCCCCCCCAAGATCTCGCTTTTCCTTCCCCCTCGACGACGTCCTTCTTTTCTTCTCCCTTCAATGGTACTCAGAAGACTCAGTGTGTGCTCTCGACCGTAGCCTCTCGAACCCGTGGCCCCGTGACAGGGCCCCGATGGCTACCGGCTCACTGCAATTGAATTACATCGCTCGTCTGGGTTTTTTTTTGTGGCGGACACTGAAGCAATCTCGAATATGAAATTAACCGTGTGATGTGGAAAGGCTTGATGCTTATTGATTATGAAAACCCACAGCCATATTGTTATTATTTACTGTCAGTTTGTCTCAAACCGTAAATTGAATGTAGAGTAATGGCTAAATTACTACCTGTACTGGGGCACCGGGGCTAGATATTTGATGTTACCGTTACAGGTTGACAACTTGCATATCATGATCCCCCCCAAAAATCCGACCGAGGAGTTACCGGCACAAAGGAAATTGTAATATATTTCTTTTGCATGTATAACATAAAACAATAATACCGCAGTATGGCGCAGTTAAGTATGTACTGAAGGCGCCTGAACAGAGTTAAACATGTTAACTTAAGACAGGTTTTTGGAAATTTTGAATTATGACCAATTTATGTAGCACCTTACAAGGGTCCATAAGGTGCTGCGGCGTGCTCAGAAGCCACCGCCAGAAACTCCTGCGCAAACTACCTTCTCTAAGCGATAAGGGTAACTGGATTATTTCCAGTGCATTACACAGCACACATGACCTACAGCTTTACGTCCCATCCGAAGGACGAAGCAATGATGGTCAAGTGTCTTGTTAGGGACACAGCTGATCAGAAACACCAGAGCTTGAGTGCCGGTGCGCTTGACCGCTCGGCCACAATTCAAAGGTTACTCGTGAAAAAAAGAGAAGTTTTCCAACTGATTTTCGTGACTCTTTATTTTGAGAATTTCTATCATTAGGCTCATATATTTTTATTTCATGAGTTCGAGCGTTAGAAACCCACAGAAGACCATATTTTAGATACCCAATTCAAAGTAAATAGCGGGTTTGACTTTTTGCATAACCTTTCTTGATCCGTCGAGAACGAGGTTACTGACAGGCTTTACCGTACTAAGAGCGGCCATTTTGAATTGCCCTTACGTTCACTTTAGTGTGGCCCCTTTAGTTTGCTAGATTCAGAATCAGTATTCATGGTTGCCACTGTATGCAGGAGACGAGACAATGTTCTGTATATGCTTGTCATAATTATTTTTGTGTTTCCTTGAAAATGAATTGTCAAAAGCATTTAGTATCAGCAGTGACGAAGCCAGACATTTGTATTGGGGGGGGGGAGGGAGGGGGCTGGTGAATGGGAGCAAAGACACAACGTGGGTTGCTATTTAATGTATAAGTATAGATGTATAGGTATCAAGTAAACTATGTAAGTCTAACGAGAATGGGTGAACCTTGGTTTTAACTTTGCACTGCTTTAACGTGTGAAGGAAACCAAATCACGCGTGACTCTTACGCGAGATCAAACGTTCGATTAATGCTTGAGACGTGGCACAGTGTATCGCAAAAAACACACAAAAAACTGTGTTTCACGTGAGAATGTGTGCTTGTTGTGAGAACGCCGACAGTACATTAAACTCGTTCCATTTTTGGTCCCCCACTCGAGCCCGCTGCCTGCACTGTGTTTACATAGGAGACACATTATGATACTCAGGTCAGGCGTGCACGGCGATGGAGTCTGGTACATGGCTTAAATACTAACACACAACATCGTCCCTCAAAAAATCACAAGCCCCAAGCCGTCACTGTAGCTTCAAACGTACGATTGATTGAAGAAAAACAAGAAACCATTTCGACGAGCACTGTCTCGTAATAAATGGGAACAACACACCGAGTAACGTCTTGAACGGAGACTAATAGTGCACTCACAAATACGCTTTGTTAGAGCGAAAGTCTTTTTTTTTCTTGAAGAGTAAAATAATGCACAGCGCCCGGTTTTCAACACCTTGCAATCAACCTTTGAAAAAGACACCGAAAGGACCACAATGCACCAGACAGCAATTTTATCTACAACAATTTTTTGGGTCCCTCGAGCGGGCCCCGAACCCCATGGTTGTGCATTGCCCACTCGCACCCACACCCGCTCCTCAGATTTTCGTTGAATGAGGCGTTTTTCGTTTTCATAGAAAAGTAGCCTACAAAAAAAATAAGGAGAAAATTACAAAACGCTCAAACTAAATTTTGCTCAAAAGATAACACAGAAAAGCTCATAATGCAAAAGAGGGCAACTTAATTTCAAAACAAAGTCCTGGGGCCATTCAGCTGCTTGCTGCGTGCTGTTATGGGTATCATCCCCTAAACCATCTTGGATACGTCTTGACGGTGGTTATTTGTGACCCGCTCTGTGAAAATGAGTCTGATGTTGACAATTTAAAGAATTGGATTATATACATGGCTGGAAAGAACATACCAACAGCAGTAATTTGGTATATGTCTAAGCTCTGGGGTGTATTGCGTTGCTGAGTTACTCCCGTTTGAAATTAGCAAATATATCTTCTTTTTTTTGAAAACGAATTACAAGTAAATTGATGTTTAAAATTACCATTTCGCTCAAATGTACTTAGATTTCCAATTTCATTCACCTCTCCCCGACTTTTCAACACAATTTTACGCCACTGAATTTATCTCCGGAGTATTGGTACTAGAATCATCTGCATAATCAATGAGCTCACAGATGGAAACTAATCAATTCTCGATATTAAACAAATCATGTACTTTTATAGCTTGAACTGTGGGTGGTCCATTTTTGTAAACTGATTCATACGGCAGTTCCGTTCTCCTTTCCCCTCTCTCACTGCCCCGAAAGACAACCGAACCCTATCATGCTCTTGCGGGAGCATGTTTCAACATCAACTGACCCTATCGGCTAATATGACACTCCGTATATCGGCAGCATTTGGCATCTGATAGACATTTCCCTCTCTACCGGTTCCCGAGGATCAAGTCCCTCCCGAGTTCTCACCGTTTCATTACAAAAACAAGAAACAGAAACACAGAGTGGAAAAGTGATTGTTTCCCTTTGGAAAGAAAAAGAAGAAAAGACGAAATGTGTGTGTGTGTGTCACGAGAGGAAGTATAAACATGGTATCTGGGGCAGGGTTAGAACTACTCAGTCCGGCGGGAGACACGAGGCGCGAGAAGGTCTTTTCCGTAGCCTGACGACTTCAAAAGCACAAAACTCCCGAATCCCTTAAAGGAACTCGGGGGTGAGTCACATCGCAATAAAACAGGCTGTAAAGTATTCTGTATAATGCCGCTCCTTAATAACGAGTGAATTGCTTTAAGGCAGCCCGGGGTATGGTTTTAATCATGTCTATTTTAATATGTTTTTTGTCAGGGTTGATGATGGGCACGCATCTCTTTTTATTTTTATTAATACAGTCAGCTATACACTAAGGAGACAGCTACTGTAGGCTAAATCTGGAATGCCTTTACACTGTATTCTAATGCGGTTGCTGTTTACTGCAGGCGTTTAGGTGAATAATTTGGTATCATAAAACCATGGTACAAACACGGGGGTAGTTCATATTATACATTATCATAAAGGTCACGCCCTCAAGATGGTCTGGTGATTGTGTCTCTGATCTGGTTAGGGGGCTTCTTTATAGCTGGCTAATTAAATCAATACGGGGCATGGTTGAGTGGCGTAGGGTACTAGACCTTGGTTTGAAATGCTGTTTCCTTTGCCAGGGTTGCAAATCAGTTGTCAATGAAGGGTCTTCAGACAGACGGACGTCGATTGTATAAACGCTGGGATCGTGGTTGAAATAATCAATTATCTTATGTGATGTTCGTGGAGATCGCGTGTGATAACCTCGTACCTGGCATCGGTTTCTGAGATTGACATTTCTCTAAACGTAAAACAAGAAATGGGGTGATTCTTTTGTTTCGTTAGCAAATGGTTTCAATGATGAAAACAAAACAAATAATGCAAACTTGTATTCAAGCGATGACATTCATTAGCAGTCAAATAGTAAAGTATTACATGTAAACAAAGAAACAACATTAAAATAGAAAAAAAACCCGTTACATTAAACATTTTCTTTTTGTGCTAGTCTGTATAATTTGAGGTGGTTTCCAAAAAAACCCACAAAGAACATATTATAGATAGTTGGCCAGTCCTGTCAAGCCCTGTCTTTCACCTCTGCTGTTCCACGTTTCTGATCCGGTCTCAGACCGATCCGGTCTTGGACCGGAGCCATGCATGTGGATTGGGTTTTCAGTCCCTACCGGATTACGTGTGTGTTACCCCCCCCCCCCACACACACACCCTTCATCTTGGGATTTCCCTCCCACATCTAGCACATGTCTCCATCGTCGTCTTCCTAATCCCAGGTACATCTTCCTCCAACTTTCGGTGTACTGTAATATTGTTTTGTATCCCTTTAGTTTCATTCTGGGTAATAGGCCTCCATCCGTCTCGAAGGGCAATTGGTTTATAAAAAGGGGGACGCTGATTAGTCTGGAAAGTTAGTGACACTTGCGGCTGTGATTTGCCAGGTCTATCAATGAGTGACAGTAAACGATGGCAGCTCCAAAAGCTCCAACTGCTGCTTCCTTCGACAGCGTTTCTCGTTGTGGTAATCCTCACGTCTGACGTCACCGCGAGTGGTGCCAGAGATGACTGTTGGCTTCCAGGACTACCTGTCGTCTACCTGTCCAGGACTCCCAATTGGAAAGGGGGTGATGACTGCAGATCTGTTTTGCAGACATCCTTGAAACGTAGGCGTGGTCGTCCTGTTGCCCTCTTCCCAGTTTGTAGCTCGCCATATAGAGCAGGTCCTTTGGGATCCTTTTGCATATGATCCAACCAGCGGAGTCTCCTTTGGCTTTGTACAGCAACGATAGATTGGACGCCAGTCCTCCTTAGGACTTGAAAGCTGGCTACCTTGTCCATCCAAGAGAATGATGTCGAGGATGCGGCGAAGAAAGCGAAGATGAAGTGAGATGAGTCGTTTCTCTTGCTTCGAGTAGGACGGCCAGGATTCGCTGACGTGTAGCATGAGTGCCAAGAACACATGCCGAGAACACATAGCATCAGTTTACAGTTCTTTATTTAGTAGTTGTTTAGTATATTTGAATGATTTCCAATTGAGCTGGTCTGGTCTGATCTTCATCTATGGTGGGTTTTAAATTTGGACTCTACTTGTTTTGCTGTTATTGCTTTCCGTTCTATACTGTTAAGCGCTTTGAGGAATCTTTTATTCATATTGCGCTATATGAGTGCTAAGTTTTTATTATGATTATGATCATGATTATTATTACATCATAACAAAAATGAAAAAGGTACGTATATATTTATATATAAGTAAAAGGAAAAAAAGGAAGAAAAGAAAGTAAAGTGGAAATGTACTCTCCACTGCGTGAAATCCTAAGCACTTAAATCAAGTAAAAGAAGAACACCGACTCGCAAAATTTATGCCCCGGGATTTCCCAACACTTGTTCAAAATTTGCGAGTCTAATGAAAAGTGATCGCCACTACCGGTCTAGTAACCGACTGTACTCGTCGGCCATGATGTTATAGCGCTGTATACTCTACATGCAAATCGTGTGCATATAGATCCATGACCATACCACTGAGAATAATGTCAATTTGTAGGATGAAAGACGTAAATTACCGCCAGAAAAAATAGCGGGACATAATTAGGTTAAAATTAGACAATAAATACGCAAACACTTCAAAGCGATGGGAGAGAAACGAGGGGGCGGCGTTCGATCAATTATGCCGTCACACACCATTAAAGGTAAAATACATTTGCACGTTTAAAAAAAAAAAGAATTCAAATTTTAATTTCACCGTCTATCTTCCTTCATTGTTGTATGAATGTTTGTAAAAAAAATCTTGAGACTGTGAATGAGTGTCACCTTTACATACTACTATTTGGATACTTATATCATGGTTGTCGTTTGCTTTTTTAAAAACACTTATGTCATACGTTGTGAACAATATAAGTAAATTGATTATAACTTTTTTACTAGTCAAGGTTTTGCTGTTATTTGTGTATATCTTTTTACTGTTTAACACCGGGTTTGTGCCTTCGGGGTTTTAAAGTGTGCCATGTTTAATGAAATTTAATTCGATTCAATTGATTCCCCCTTTGAACGCAAATTCAGTGCCACCTAGACGGTCACCATCGGCTAACTGTTTTTTTTTTATGCAATGCGGTGTGCCACTAGGTATTCAAAAAAACATTAATAGACTTTATTCGCGGTGAAAGGTTATCGAACAACACAATCGGAGCCACTAGAGGAAACATTTCAACCCAGATCTCGCTTTCTTCTAATTTGTCAAAAAGTCCCGGAGCAAATAAACTTAAAGTGTTTTTTGGTCAAGGCCGGTAATGATTATCAGGAAGGCCTGGCTTCGGCGCTATCAGACCCGGCCATCTGACAGGCCTGACTCGCACATTATGGAATATTAGCCCCGTGCATTAAGAGTGGTTTACCTTGAACTTGAACTTAGGAAAAGGCTAATGCTTAACAAAAAAACAACGTTATTCTCCGTAGGTCGTTTGGACCTAACTTTAATTTAAAAAAGAAGGGTTTAGGAAAATGTTATTTGAATTCTCGAGATGGGGTTAGGGGAGTGCAGATGGTAGTCGTTTGGAAGATCCTCCCTCAAAAAATATAACAATGAAAATAAATATAAAATAAACAATTATACAATACAAGAATAATAATAATAATGATAACAATGTGAGAAACAAAATTAAAACGAAAAGAATATAATAAAGTACAAACAAAATTACAAAAAATGATTGAATGATAAATAAATAAATCAGAAGATAATAAAATAAAATAAATTAATTAAACAACAGTAGTAATGAAATGGATATGTGTACAATAAAATATTGTTTGCAATTTAATAACATTGACAAGATAAGAACAAATATAAATTTAAAAAAATGAATAAATAAATCAATAGTTAATAAAAAGAAAAAAATCAAAATATAATAACATTTTAATAAATTACATCAAGTTATACATAAAAATATCAAGTAATAAACCAAGGGAAATAAAAAAATAAGTGAGACAAAACAAGTTGATCGAATAAACGAATGAATGAAAATAAAAATAAAAAACAAAGACAAATTAAATAGGATGATAAAAACGTGAACCCCCCCCCCCCGAAACCATCAACTCAAACACAAGGAGCAGACATGTCAACATCTACCGGCCAATTACATGGGAAAATGGAGAACAAGGAAGCAATAACTGCTGTACAACCACCACCTCCCCCCCTCCCTGCCACCCGATGCCAGCATCCCCACCACATTCTTCTCTGCGCACTGTCTTTGGATCTAAGGTCACTTTTACCGACAGAATTGTTTAAGAATAGTAATAAAATATATAAAAAAAGGAAGGACAAAAAATATGATAATACACGTCTATACGAGAGCAGGGATCCATTGTTCACGAGAAGAGCATAATAACTTGTGTCCGGTTATTGTGAATTTCCGTTTCATTTGACGTCGCCATCGTTCACTTTACAGAGTCCATTCAAGACGTCGGAAGGAAATTACGCGATAAATTAAAGGTTTGATGGACGGAGTAACGACCGAATTGTACGCTCCTTTCTCCCTCTCTCTCCCTGTTATTTATTTTCATTTTGTTGTAACAAAAGACTTTTTTTTATTGGCGGTATAACGTATTGCACATTTTTGTTTAAACTGGGTTGGCAGAAATTGTCCTCAATAAGTCCTACGAACCATTGATTATTTCAGTAATTTTCAGAGAATTTGTAGTAAATTATGAACAGCCGTAGTCTATAGCAATGGAAGGATGCCCGTAGTTTGGCCCCCAAGGTTATGGCGTTTTTCATAACTTGCAGCTGTGGCGTTGACCATAACATGACAGCGCTTTTTTGTCATTTAAAGATTGATTTACGCGTTCGAAAAGCCTCATTTCAAATTGAATTTTCCCGCCATTTCAACATCTTTCTATCATAAAGGACTGTAAAGATAAAAAAACCCGCTATATTTTAATTTTAGTCTGAAAGCTTACTGATTATGAATTCCAAGCAAGAACAATTTTTTTTCTGTGAAATTTTTCCCCTTTGAAATGGAGTCATATTCGAGAAAACTGTATCTGAAAACCTTAATAAAAAAAAAAATCACAAACACAACAGCTGATTTCGGTTGTTACAACCAAGGAAAATGTGTTTACATGCTGAAAATTGTGCATGGTTTTTCACTATATTTTTTTCTCCTGACTCACACAATTGATTAATCTCCAAATTTCACATGTCTGTTATTTCATGTATATGGTTGATCACACAAAACACGAACACTATCTGCGACTATTTAGTCAGCTCTACCAATCCTGTAGATACCTTTAATGTAAACATGACAAATTGATGTTGCTATATGTAATCCTGTAATATCCTCAATTATGTATGGAATTGCGAACGGCACATTTAGGAGGAAAAACAAATCATAAAAATAATGGAAATCAAATCGTAGTTTAAACTGTCTCATATTCGCAATTTGATCAGCTTGATTTGGTTTGTGTTTGACAGTGACACCGGATCGACTTCAAGCTCGGAGCTGTGAATCTTATGTTACACCATTTCAAACACAATTAACAAATAACATTCTGAAAACCAAAACTGTTTCCAATATAAAAAAAAGTAGTCGCATCTACCATAGGCCTTGGAAGCTGCAGTGGAAGTGTTACATTTCCCCCAGAAATTAGGCTCTCATTTCAACATGCAAAGTCTGCAAAATCTGAATGTGCACGTACGCAATTGCGCACAAATCCGATGAAAAACATAAACTGTTATTTGGTGTTCCTTGAGAAACGTCACCGAGTTCGAAAACCAATTCACAGATTGGTTGTATGGTGTTAGGGGTGGGTTTGGAAGATGGGAAAGAAATTAATCAATAGTGTATTTTTACCTTTAAATGTTAAAAGGAACAATACAGAATTGGTTTTTGCTAACAAAACAGTTGCTGGCAGTGTAAGCACGTTATGTAATCCACCATATACATAAACTGACAAACCTGTAGAAGTTTGAGCTCGATCGGCCATCTGGGTCACGAGAAAATAGTAAAAAACCAATTACACATTTGCATGAAATCATATAGATTCAACAAATGAATGAAACGCTCACTGAGCGATAAACTCCAATCGGAAAGGTAGTTTATTCATTTCTCATCAAATATGGCATTTCAGACAGAAATATTTCAAGGGATGTTTTCTACTATCATCATCATTAGACCGTGTAAGTTTTATGTAAATCTGTGATCAAAAGTATATTTACAAGCTTTTTTCTTACCAATTCTGTAATGTTCCTCTAATGTTTCTTGAGTAAAACATTACTTTAGAACATCAAATCGAGAAGACATTTTTATCCCGAGGTGAACAAAAAAGGGACTTACATAACATTTGGTGTTGTTTTTGCTCGAATGCTAATATTATTTATTTTGTTTATTTACAATTGTGGGTGCTGCATTGTTCGTGGTAGTCTTTTGAATGATCATTGCATATTTGTGTCTGTACATAATATTGTTATTACACAATTTGTATTGTGTATTGTGTATTTACCTGTTTGACAGTGGAAATCGAGCTCCCTTGCTGTTTTTTTTTTCAAATGTGGACAATGCAAACAAATCTAATCTAATCTAATATAATGCAATTTTATATAATCTTGTTATAATACATGTTTTGTTGGACATTTTATATTTAATTAATCTTTCATTTGTTGACTAAATTAACGAACGACGAACAGAATGGCGGATTAATATTTTTTATGGTAGATATTTCGATTTAATATTTCAGCTCCTTGACTTGAATGTATAATATCTCGTCATAGAATTACCGGAAGATATCTTAAGACATAATGAAAAGATGCCACCGGGCATGAGGCAACGTATACTTGCCGCCGACGCAGCTCATTTTGCTATTTACGTTGTAAACATCACCCCCGCATTACGAGTTGGACAGCGCGAGATTGTCGGTTTATAGACGTGAAAAGCAAAGACGATGATCGTCTCAATTGCACGCAGAACTGGGAAATGTTCGGTGGGGGAGCAGAAAAAAAGCAAATATTTACCTCCGAGCCGTGCGGTTTGGACCGCATATGAAGGGCAACTTGAACCAGCGTTTTCTGTAAATCAAAATACAAGGGGATATTACGAGTGCTGTCTTACGATTTGAGCTCTTGGTTTAAATTACGGGACGCGTGTGCTGGAATTAATAAAAAAACAAGCTATGCATTCCGGTTAAAGGAACCTGTGTGACTAACGTCATCAGGTATTTTTCTTTCTTCAAAAGCACCGAATGTAAAAACAAATTAGTTTAAAGAGAACGATCATCGTTGATGTTTTTTTTTTTTGGTAAAGTGTAAATGAAACATTTAAGTGATAACAGCGATGAACGGTTTAGGTCTGGAAAAGGTTTTATTTTACACGTTCACATCGGGCTCATTTCAATTACCGTAATAAAAAACAATTGATATTTTAAGAATTTTCATACGCTACTTTCTGGACATTGATTATTTTTCAGACGGAAATATTTCTCCACAGATGAATGGTACTAGTATGCCATTTTTTAATCAGTGAGCTTTCAAATTGAAAGGTTTAGTTTTTGTTTTACCAATCTTGAACGTTTCCTCTAAAGTAACGATTGATAATCACACCCGACCAAACTCCACCCCTCTTTTTGTATGCCCATTTACGTCACTTTGTGAACAGCAAATGCTTGCATATCAGGACCAAATGGCTATTCTGACAGGCAAGACAATTTACTGTTGATATGTTTTAGATACGCGTCATTTCCCAATTTGATAGAGCTGCTTAAGCAGAAAATAGCGCTTAACGAATTTCTGCTCGGCAAAAATAAGCATGATACCACCTGCAATCGGTACTTAAAACATGGTTGTTTGGCTGGTAACCTGTTCATAGTATAAGAACAATTGTTTTGCATTGTTGTGCTCAAGCAGCCGTATGCGTTGGGCGCAGAAGTTGGTTACATAATACACTGCAATCCTAATACAAAGTTTGAAATTTTGTTTTCTTGAGCTGTGTGCAAATTGTGCCAGCAAGAAGTCATCATGCTTGATTTAACAAAGCACTCAGATTCATTTTTTAGATGAATTGTCAGTATTACCATGGTGACTTGTATTGTGGCATATCACACTTTATTTGCAGTTCTGAATGATTTACAAATACGACCACTCTTAGCTCTCTGTGAAATCGAACCCGGGCTCCGTAACATCCCATGCGGAATTCAATGAGTAACATGTTGTATGTAGGGCACATTACTGTAAGGTCGCGTGCACAGACAATTCGATAAATAAAATATCGCCCTCTTAATATACACAGCCTATCCCCAGCTAATCGAAGGTCGATTAACATAATGGAATATAAACACAAACACAACATCCGTACTCCCTAAGCTAGTGCACTTTTTACACTCTTATCAATACTGAACTGACATTTCCTTCGATCACTCGAGTAAAGAAAAACAGACAGACACACACGAAGTCTGACATGTTTCTCCTCGCACCTAGTCATCTATAAAACCTGGACAGGTTCCAGAATACTAAAGGGGTTGACCTATACAAGTCAGGCTCACCAAGTCCAATGTCTGAATACTACCCACCCCCCGTCCCGGATTTCCCCTCTGTCGGACTCACTTCGATTTGTCCCTTGCGTTTGGTGCCACGAGACGGCGGTCTTTCCCATCCCAGGGCCTACTACGGCGATGCGTCATCAAATCAAACAGCCGTAGGAACGTGCAGACAAACTTCATGCAGCGGTCAAGTGCCTGTGTTTTAGAATCGTCTGAAGATTTTACCTCGAGAGCATTTTTGTTTTGTTTTCAAGAATTAATTTTTTGTATTAATGTAAGTCGTCCAACACAACGCCAGAAGGCCACCCAAGGTGAGGGCCCAATGGAAAGTAAAGAAAAGAAGAAGAAGTAGAAGAAGAAGAATAAGAAGGAAAAAAGCTAAAGCGAGGGAAGATACATCTATCAACAATTCTGTTGACCTGTGATAGATTGTACGATGGTGCAAAACAAGATACAGGGAGGGAGTTCCAAGCGCAGCAGCTCGAGGGAAAAGCGATAAGCGACTATTTCAGGCTTACTATTGCAGAGAAACGAGCGTAAGCACAACTTATTCCCTAAACAACCACGAAGATTTGACGAAGATGGTGTGCGTTAACAATGGATTTGCATCGTTGTGCCACTCATCTACTTAGAGGAACCGCTGGCAGGGCCCAATTTAAAACCCTGCAGTGAGGGCTGTTATCCGCACTTGCTGTCATATGTGTACGATGTGGTTAAGACAATAGAATTATACTTAATATTTCCATTGTCTTAACCACATCGTAAACACTGGTCAGCTCACATGCCATGATATCCTAATAAGCCACACGTCCAAAAGAGGGTGTCATTTGACAGGAGTACCGTAATTTGGTAAGGAGGGGCGCAGGATATAAACTCTCCCAGCATCCTTTGTGTACAAAATCGGTATGTCAATTGTAAATAAATTAAACTAAATTATAAAACTTAATTAGCTGAGCAAACAAATAAGCTTACACCAACCAAGGCAACACATGGACGTGTAAACAACACACTTAGAAAAAAAAGATCGTTGACAAATGCAATCCAAACCCACTTAACCTATTGAAAAAGCTTGCTGAAAACGTTCCACAGGGACGATGCAACCAAATAAGTCCCTCACTGATAGGTTAAAAAAAAAACTGTATATGCAGACATTATTGATAAAGCTCTCTAGTAAGCACAAACATGTGCTTACTAGTAAGCACAAACATGTTCTTCCCGGTAAGCAGCTTGATGAAATTGAGCACAGAAACTGGTTGGCTTGCTTACGGTAAGCAGCGTTTATGAAATAGAAATCTTGCTCAAAAACCGCGGCTCCGTGGAGACAGGAAACGTCTGCTCGCAGGCGTTATGAAAGCGTGCAGTGAAGGGATAGGAAGCTGCTGGGCGTGCAAAACGCGTTATGTACCAGTAAAGGTGCGTGCTGGGGAGATGTGAGAGACCTTCTCAGGGCACACCCTTAACACTAGCCTTAACACTAGCCTTAACACTAGCCTTAACACTAGCCTTAACACTAGCCTTAACACTAGCCTTAACACTAGCCGTAACACTAGCCTTAACACTCGCCTTAACATTAGCCTTAACACTAGCCTTAACACTAGCCTTAACATTAGCCTTAACACTAGCCTTAACACTAGCCTTAACATTAGCCTTAACACCAGCCTTAACACTAGCTTAACACCCCTTAACACTATACACTCTCTAGTGAAAAACAGCTACGGGCCAGCAAACACCACTTCTCAACTTGCCCTGTGCAACCTACTTGTTTAAAATGCTCATATTTCTTCCTTTTCACATGCGAATCATTTTTTGTAAAAAGTGTTAATTTATTTTGGGGTGACTGTGTGAATGTAACTTCATTTGACCATCAACCTGGTTGTGATCACTACTATTAATACATCCGAAAGATGCATTTTTGACAAATATCTTTAAAATCTGGGGTACTAAAACTTCATGGGGGCAAGTAAAATGGTAGAGTACTTTACAAAAAGCCTATAAGTGAGGGCTGCTTCTTAGAGACGATACAGAATGACCAACGGTTAGAGGTTCTACTTATGACACCCGGTATATGTTTTTTTAAAAATGAAAATCGGCCAACCATCAACATCTATAAACCATCTCGCAACGTTCGTTCTTGCAGTAAACGTCTTCAAGAAATACACATCTTATTTGTCTCGGGGTGGACAGGTCAATCTCCGTGGCTGCGTCTGCATCTACGGAACCAGCTACATATAGCTTTACACATTAAAACCTTACAAATTTACCAGTTCTTACAAAAAAAAAAAAAAAAATTCTCAAAACACAACTCTCGTCAAAAGCAAAAAAGGGTAAAACAAACACACTCAACCAGAAATTGCAACACAACTGAACTTTACCCCTTGGATCAACGGGGTTTTACTAACTATCTTGAAATTAAACACAAAAAGGGCAATCACTGAAAATGAGCCTATATAGAGAATGTGTGTGTCTGCACAGCCGAATTCCGCTACTTAAAAAGTTGGTTAATATCTAAACCGGTATATGAAGAGGGAACGTGAACCATTTTTAGATCGCGGTGTAACGCGCCTGCGGCTCTAACAAGTCAGCTCCATTAAAGCGAGGCAATCGAACAGTGCATGACCAATCGTGTCTCCTCTAAATGAAACATTCGTGCCCATAATTTCATTGCGACTATATGAATTGAATTACCGCTTTCGTGTTGAGACTATTGCACGGACACCGCAACTGGAGGCCTACATTACGGGAAAAAAAAGTTGCCCGTGGACAAAATCAGAATTTTTGTATTTATCAGGCCTGCAATTTCAATACAGGTATCGCTCTCATGGGGTTAGTTTGATTGGTGGGTGATCGTGGGGAAATTGTAATTGACCATTGGGAGTGGAGAGCGGTGTCTGCCTGCAGTGCCTCGGCTATATAAAATCACCCAGATCTATTGGAATGGATTGGTGAGTGCTGGCGAGTTACGGATCTACGTGTAGAAAATGATGTTTGCCATTTGAGGGGACAAAATCACTTAATAAGTCAAATATTTGACCTGATCGATAATGGAATGGCCCTAGATTCTACAAAATGCACACATTTCACGCAAAAGTGATGCCCTTTCGTATAGCAATAGAGGAATATTCTCCTCCTGTTTTAACGGCACATTACTCTTTTTCATACCTGTAGTTTGTCCACTAATTGTTTATTTGTTTGTCCCGTCACCTTGACCCCCAGGGCTTCCCATCTCCAGCTCTGGACTTGCATTCCTATTCTTTTGAATCACTTAGCACTTCCATTGTTATCCATTTTACCTGTTTAAAATGAACCGTTGTGGGTAACGTTGATTAAAGACAGTATTTTTAAATACTGGAAACTTCGTTGCATTATTTTTCTTGACGTTTTCGTTATGGAAAGCGTTGTCTGATGAATTAAAATGAATAAACTCGCCATTAGAAATCATTGCTTAAAAACAGTTCATGTACTGAGCAAAACGAGAGGGCAACCAGCCAAAACAAGTAATAACACATTACTCGTGGGCTGCGCACCAGCGTCTACCCAGCCAAATGTTTCTCCACGCTAAGCAGCGTGGCAGTGGAATTGAATGATACACAATGGTCGTTAACTTAGAAGGGTTTAGTAACCCAATCATGAAGTTTCTCCCCCTTCAAATCTGAATGCATCTTTCCTTTAAAATGACTCATGTTTTTAAAGATTTAGTTTACCCCTTTAAATTGCAACACAGCGTGGGTTAAGTGCAAACAAAACGCCCGATTAAACTTTCGATTAGTTCAACATTCATTTGAATTCCGAATACATTGTTTCTCTCTCTCTCATCGCTTTTTTCAACAAGGAAGGTTACCCTCAACCTATGTCAAGACCTTAAAAAAAGAGAAGAAGAAGAAGAAGAAGAGAAGAAGAAGAAGAAGAAGAAGTTGTTTTGTTGAAAAGGAGACGGGCAAATGTTTACATTAAAAGCAATTTGTCCCGAACCACTCTATCCTCCGTATTTATTATTAATTTATACATTTAAAACTCGTTTTAATTCAAGCTCACGCTGCTGGAGCGTCAGACAGCATTGCAATTTGAACAGACAGTCTGGCTGACATGTTCATTCTCAAAACGCAAATTTACAGGTCTATGTTTTTTTTCAGACAGTTTAATAGAATGTGCAAGTCTCGTACGTTTTCAAAAACGAGAAAACAGCTCGAACAAAGACTACGTTTTTTTTGTTAAATCAAATCTTCTTTTTACAATTCTGTTAAAGGAACATTACAGAATTGGTTTTTGCTAACAAAACAGTTGCTGGCAGTGTAAGCACTTTATGTAATCCACCATATACATAAACTGACAAACCTGTAGAAGTTTGAGATCGATCGGCCTTCTGGGTCGCGAGAAAATAGTGAAAAACCGATTACACATTTGCATGAAATCATATAGATTCAACAAATGAATAAAACGCTCACTGAGCGATAAACTCCAATCAGAGAATTAGTTTATTCATTTATCATCAAATATGGCATTTCAGACAGAAATATTTCAAGGGATGTTTTCTACTATCATCATCATTAGACCGTGTAAGTTTTATGTAAATCTGTGATCAAAAAGTATATTTTACAAGTTTTTTTCTTACCAATTCTGTAAATGTTCCTTTAATATACACAATTCTTGAAAACAAAAATACATAATTTGGTATAAACAAAATTTCAAATACAAATACAAGTAATTTGTTAAAGTTAACTTGGGATGAAGATGCGCACTTTTTTTTAGAAACCCCATTTGCGAATCACGCCCGAATGTGCAACCGAATAGCTTTAATAACAACATGAACGTTAGTTGGGCAAAATCCTGAATTTCTTACGAGTAACCGGAAGCAATTAGGTCAGGTGTCTTTCTCAGGTTTTCTAGTTGAGTTGTTAGATTTATTTTACTTTCAAATATGACTTCACTAAATTTTACTTTCCCAACAATATAAAATAATTATTTAAAGCCACACGAACTACGTTAAACCAAAGTTTTGGAGAAAAAGAACGGCGCCCACTTAAAAGCTAAGTCTGGTTGGGACCAACTCGGTCCTGGAAGTTCGAATGCCTGTGAAACTGAAACGGTCTATTCCAGAAGAACTTTATTTTTTTTAATGTTTTATTTTATTTTATTTTTATTATTATTATTTTTTTGGGGGGGGGCGGCGGCTGGGGTAAAGTAGTCTCAAAGGCACTGCTTTTAAACTGTTTCTTTTTGAACGGCATGACAGTTCAAGATTGGTAGTTATTGATAATTTGGTCAAAGTTTCAATTTGAAAGCTCGCTCCCTTTAAAGCTAAGTTTTAATCCTCTGAATAGTAAATATTTACGCCTGAAGCAATGTTGAAATATGGGAAATAACAGTCGCTGTATACAAACTAAACTCGTTGAAACATAATTTGTTTAAATTTACAAGATGAGTTATACCCTTACCCTAGCACAATATTAAAGGTTGCGGAGGGGAATTTTCCAAAATAATTTATGTCCAATATTTTCTCCTTCATTGACAATGCCAACACATTCAACTAACCTTGCCATTGCGGTCAATGCAGAAGTCTTCAATAATTTTCAATATGACGATGGCTGAAGGGCCTTTATGGGTCTTTAGATTACAACAAAGGCTTTCTGCTTTCCATTGTCCCATTTTAAGTCTATTGTCAAGCCTCAAAGGACAATTCTGCGATGGCCCTACTGCCGGCACAACACATTGTCATCATCACACACTCTGACTGTGTGCCGAATTCCACGCTTGTATCAACAAAATTGCACAATATCGTCACCCGCCTGCCATTGTCACGCAAATGTCGCAAACAACAATAATTACCTTTAAAAGTGGTGAAAGTGGTGACTTTAGCGTAAGTTGGCTGAACGCAAAACTAGAGAAACCAGTGATGCAATGCTACGCATCTTACAGCATACTATAGGCAGACATTTAAAAGCTCGAGAGAATTTAACATCGGGCTGCCTGATTTACGGTTCGCGATTGCAGTAGTGGGGCAAGCATCACCGACAATATAAACAAGTTGGAGTTGGAGGATACTTCAGGACCGTAAGACCAAAACTCAGACTGACGGCAATTTACAAAGAGACACACGGTATTACACCAAATAACATCAAAGACCAGCTCGCCACTTATAATTCATCCAGCCATGTTTCAAAACGTCAATCTGGAACCTTTTCTTACCAAGTCATTACTCATCACTACAAACAGAGATTGCTATCATCATTCAATTTACTCAAATATACTATTCTTGAATAGAATTGACTTCCTGACATCCGTTCTCCACCGGACATCAAGACAATCAAGCAGGACTGAGACACCCCCTAACCATGGCAAATCTGACTTCAAAGGCCCTACCAAAATATGTAATTGCTGCCAACCCGACCGTGACCACGTCCGTACGGTGACAACCATTAAATGTGTGATCTCGTGTCAGATACAGAAGATACCGATACCTTTCTTTTGTTTGTTTTTTGCATTGAAGAACTAAAATGTTAGCTTCGAAACGTGACGGTTACAAACTACATTTAGTAGATATATATATTTTTTTTCTCGTACGTTTATAGAATCTTAGACATTCTAAAGAAAGGAAGGACAACAAAAGTTTGTCAGGATGTTTTGGTGCAAAATTCACTTAACAGACATTCCGCTGAAGGTTGCACCCTCTTTGCATACTTCCTGTTATTTACTCGTCTGTTATATCACCCTCGGCTCCCGTATTGATTATCATAAAAGGATTTTCTTATATTAATGGCGCTAATCATTTCGAGAATCATGTCCGTCTAAGTGCTCTGATGTGCGAGAAAGAGAGAAAGAGACAGACAGAGTGCGGAAACACTCGCCTCTGTGCACCGTAGAAAACAAGTAGTTTGATTTTAAAGGAACATTACAGAATTGGTAATAAAAAACTTGTAAAATATACGTTTTGATCACAGATTTACATAAAACTTACACGGTCTAATGATGATGATAGTAGAAAACATCCCTTGAAATATTTCTGTCTGAAACGCCATATTTGATGAGAAATGAATAAACTAATTTTCCGATTGGAGTTTATCGCTCAGTGAGCATTTTACTCATTTGTTGAATCTATATGATTTCATGCAAATGTGTAATCGGTTTTTCACTAATTTCTCGTGACCCAGATGGCCGATCGATCTCAAACTTCTACAGGTTTGTCAGTTTATGTATATGGTGGATTACATAAAGTGTTTACACTGCCAGCAACTGTCTTGTTAGCAAAACCAATTCTGTAATGTTCCTTCAAAGATGAGTTACTATTTGAAATGTTTAGCAAACACCGGTGAAAAGCATTGCATACCACTAGAGGACAGTTGGCGCTCGATATGTGACATGGTGTACGACCATCCTCCTATCGTGTCTTCATTGTGTTCTTGGAACCTCAGGAATTTTCTACAGGATTTTAGGGGGCGGGGGGTACTTCTGTACAAGAGTAAAAGGGTGTGTTATAGTATGGGAACACTAGGGGAGGGGGGGGGGATACCCTCTGCCCCATAACCGGGCATAGGCATCGACGTCTCCTTTGGTTTTGTACACGAAAGCGAAGCGAGGCCGTCCCCGCTCTGTCAAAACACCGGGATCCCTTTTGTTAAAGTCATCAGTTTCAACGGATAAACACGCTCAGTATTTCCACATTTTAAGAAAACTCAGTATAATTTTATTTTTTTTAATTTTTTATAAATGTGGTTATTTTTTTTTTGAAAATAACTGCTACTGTTTTTTGTTGTTGATATTTCAATATCAAGCTAAATGTACATCAGTAACGGTGAAATGTGAGGACACCCACCAATACAAGATTCTATGTCACATGTTGGTATTGTTGTCAAAACAGCTCCTTCTAGTTTGCAGTCGCATGCTTGTGCCGATATAGGAACGGCATGCAAATACTGGCAGCACTGCAACTACATAATTATGTAAACGCCTACTCTCTTTATGTTGGTAAAACACCCCTCTGCAAATTGCTGCATCAAAGGTACACAGGCTTTCCACGACACAGCCATAATTATGTTCACGGTGTTGAGATGTTAATTTCACCTCAGTTTTTATACATTTTTTTTTAATAATACAACTGCAGTATATTTTTGATTTACGTGTTCGGGTGTAAAAACCAAATCTGCACCGTCTCTTTAAAAACTCCAAGGCTTGGTGGGTAATTTGTAGCTCCTTCATCCCAATTTCCATCTCGCATTGTGTTGCCGTTTTCTTTATAACCCAAGTCTCAGGGTGTTCATCTTTTCTTCGTTCATAAGCAAGCTGAGCGTCCAACAAGAGAGAGAGAGAGAGAGAGGATACCAATTACGGCGTTATGGGAAGTCAGGACTGTGAGCGGTCACGGTTAAAATAAAGTGATTGAAATGGTCGTTTTCATATCAGGCGAGAATTGACTCTGAGTAGCCGACGGCTGTTTTGGTCATGGTTGTTGTTCTTTGATTGACTGGACCCCTTGCATAATGACGTCACAAGCCCCAAAACGGTCCCCTCACTGAGGTCAATGAAGAGCTATCATTGGCTGAGAGTCGTGCGCTTACACGCGTGCACTTTCTATTCTTTGACATCAAAGATGGCGGCCAATGTATGGCCTATATCGGGCGCGAGTCTGCTCTGAGCATAGCTGGTGGCTGTTTGATGTGATTGATATTCGTCATGCTTAGCGATTGAAATTGTCGTTTTCACAATATTATTATGAGTGATCGGTCAGAGCAGCTGGACGGCTGTTTGATGTGAGCTTCGTCGTGGTAAAACAAACCACTTTCACGTCCAGTAGCTGATGGCTGTTTGATGTATAAAGCTCTTTGTGTGTGTGGTAAAAATGATTGAGATTTGGTCTTGAGTTGCTGACGGATGTTTGATGTGAGCTTCGTCATTGTGAAGTAAAAGATTGAAAACTCTTAATTTCACTGTTTTGTTTATTTTCAACTTTCAAATTTCATGTTTTTGGATCGGGGGAGGGGCGCAGGGTAACGCATTGCCGGGCCTGCCGGAGTGGCTTTTCCATGTAGTAAAAATAAAGGACAGTACTTATGAAAAATATGAAAAACGAAGGGACACAATTGTTTCCAAAATGTATGCGATGCGCCCTCTTCATGTTCTAGTTTCTTCTAATTAACATAATTACGCATAAACCTCGAACTGTTAAGTATGACGTAATTTTGACGTAGCGCCACTATAGTAAGCAATTTAAAACTTGTATATTATTTTGGCATAAAAATACGTATAAACACATCTTTTGTGCTATATAATGTAAACTAGTGGTATGTCCCTTTAAATATTGTGTTTGTTGCAATAAAAGGCCTTCGGTTACCATCCAAGTTGCGAACACGTCGCATTACGTGTAATCCATTCTACGGTATACGAGGAACACAGCGTCTCTAGCCATGAAATTATAATTTACGTAGGGTCGGGGGGATGTTGTCCAGACTATGATCCAATATACACCCCGGTGCGAATTGCTGAAAATCCACGGCGAGATGCAATAAAAACCGGCCATGTGGGGAAAGCCTGTACGGTGGGATCGCTCGTAATCTGCGTAAGCTGATGCCTCTACAGGCCATTTCCAAAGGGGCTATGAGAAATTGTTTGTAAGGTGGCCTTGCTGTAGGCGAGAATCAGTGGAAAGAAGTGGATAAATTCTGTGGGTCAATATATTCCCAGTGAGTTGTGCCGTAGGAAATGCTTGTGTTTTAAAGTTTGTTTTTGCTACAGTACTGTAGAGTTTATACGAATGCCTTTATAGATGCAGTTCTCCCGAGTGAAACCGGTTGCCAATGATTTATTGGAAGAGGACAATTCCATGCAGGGTAAAATTGTGTAACAATTGAGGTAGTGTTATTTCTATCCCGGAGGTTTTTTACCTCAACTACAACCATTGATATACCCTCATTTGGAGAAGAGGGTTTCGATCAGATAAGAAGTATATTCCAGTTCCTGTGAGCGATACCTTTGGAGGTTGTATTATGTGTGGAACAATGTGTGGAACCGTTGATATCCTCACAGGAATAAGTGAGTTCTTGTTTCTAGTTCTAGTTTCGAATTAAATGGAGAATTTAATAATTGACATTGATGGTCGTCGTGATTAAAACCACTAATACTCTCACTGGGAGAAGAGGGTTCCGGTTTCTAGTTCTTGTTTCGAATTAATGGAGAATGTAATAATCGACATTGATGGTCGTCGTGATTAGAACCACTAATACTCTCACTGGGAGAAGAGGGTTCCGGTTGGGATAGAGGTATAGTTCAGTTCCAATGAGCAAATTACCTATGCAGATTGTGTACTTTCAATGTGTGAGTCCATCGGTATTCTCTTTAAGAGAAGATCGGGTTCGAATCAGTGTAGATGTTTCTCAAAATAGGGATATTTTAATGTGACATAAGCTCGGCTATATTATTATAGCAATATGATTATGCAAAATAATCACATGTTGAGAAAAGGTTGGCATCAAGTTGAAATGAGTTGCCCCGTGAGAGCTAGTTTAGATCACTGCGACTCCGTTTGGAGTAGTCTTATTAGAGCAGACTACAACAATAACACTCCAGGTACGTCTCCCGATTTGGATTAAGGGGTCCCTATCAAGGTAAAAATAGTAACCCTTCGGGAGAATAATTTGGTTGGCAGCAGACTCTGTTAGCAATCCTAGTGGGAATCTATACAAAGGTGTTTATTATTCGGCAGGCAGTACAGTGTGATGAGAAATATTTTGAGAGATCGACGCTGTCATTGCAATCGGTGCCATTTTCATTAGTGGAATATCATCCTCGTCCCCACGGGCCTGCACCCGTTTCCACTTACCTAAAAGCACAAGAATAAAAAGAAAGCCCTGTCGCCTACATGCCGGTCAAGTGGGCTACTTACTAGCAAACATTAATGGATTTCGATAATGCTCTCTGTTTGAATAAATCCCCTTAGAAGAAGAATTTAGAAAAAGAAGAAAAAAAAACACACCCCAAAACTCACAAGATACCCCATACAGTGAAGAATTACACCCTGCCCCCCGGCTGCACTGCTGAAAATTACTACATACCCTCGATCGGTGGATGATCCTCTGTTTGTTACTAATTAAAATTTATATAAAAAGTTCGAGAAACAGCAATGCGCCATGGTTTGGTGGTGACTTAGACTTGTCTAGACTTAGCCATAGTTGATCCAGATATCACTTGAACGCTGTGTGGTTTGACCATGGATTTCTACCTCCATGGTTTGACTAACTAGTCCAACTGGATCAGCACAATAACCCACAGGAAAACCTTTTTCCCTTTTGGTCAAATTTGCAAGTTACCGTACGTCGCAACAGTAGTTTAACCGTAGGTTTTGTTCAATCATGACAATATTTTGTCTGTGCAGTGAGGTCATTAACAATAAAGTTAAGAGTTACAACGGAGAAAATTTAATAGTTATTAAGATAAAAGAAAATGACGAAAAAAATCGCGTTGTTAACGTTTACGTTAATCCTATCATAGTTATGTTCAATAAAATACACAGACATGACTAGTTGATTGATTGGACACGTTCAAGTGAAAAAACAGACAACGCCAGTGCGTGTTTTAAGTCCCAAATTGACGAAAAGGTCGGCACCCGAACTTGCTCAGCGGGAGCCTTTTATGGGACGCTTGGTGGCAGCAGACTTTTTATTTATTTATACAAGATAAATCGGAGAGAAACTCATGAGCGGAGCCTAACTTTAATAAAATGTAAACTCACAACTTTTTCTGCTTATCGAAGATCGTGGCTTTTATGGATTCTTGAAAATTGACCAATATTTTGACTTTCAACCTGCAGCATTCTGGGTACACTAGCCCTCTAAAAGTGGCCCTGTTTTGCTAAAGACTATGGGGTACTTTTTCCAAAGTTGACTGTGGCCAGCTCGCTTAAGGGTGTTTTTTTTAAGAGCCTCGCTCAAAATCTCATAAGGCCAACCTGCTAAAAATCTAAAAGAAAAATTAACTTAAGTCTAGTTGTCAGTATAGATTTGGACGGTGGAAAATCCCTTCTTAAAAAAAATGTGGTCGACAGTGCCTTGAAAGGACTCCAGGAAATCCAATTTGAATTTCTGACTTTGGCAAGAATTATTTGTTCAAAAGTAACCGATAATAAAGCAACCATCGACAACACGGCGACGGAGAAGAACTAAATAATACCGCAGCGCGGCTCATAATCTATCACGTAGTTCTTGCATATCAGGTTCGAATATAACGACGTCAGGGTATTAATGTTCAGGAAGCTCTTTCCGTTGTGATAGAAATGGCCAGCGAGTCATGTGTGAAGAAACACAAACCACTTAGCGCAGGTGTCTGGATCACATACGAATGGGGGGATGTTGAATTACGCCGACCAGTATGTGCAAGAACATGAACGGTTTAAAGGCACCGTTGAGGGCCGGGGATTTAATGTACGGTAAGGACCTTTAAGCACCAGTGATCCACAGGCG
Organism: Pycnopodia helianthoides; assembly: GCA_032158295.1. Taxonomy (NCBI): domain Eukaryota; kingdom Metazoa; phylum Echinodermata; class Asteroidea; order Forcipulatida; family Asteriidae; genus Pycnopodia; species Pycnopodia helianthoides. The sequence continues at coordinate 5,933,788 of CM063259.1, forward strand.
CTAGACGCAAAGGCAAAAATTATAGCGCTTTTGAAACTTCATTGTCATGTATTACAGACACACGAATGGGTGATTACTGACGTAAGCTTTGTACATAGTCAGAAGCTTTGCTTAAGTCCAGTAAGACGCTGTTTAAAAACTTGTTAGTGTGCGTGTGTAACCCGTGCACACCGAGGACTTTAGCCATGGGGTTACTGGTGGTGTGGCTGACCGAGTACGTACTCGGTTCGATTCTGAGCACGAAACTAACGGAGACGTCCAAACAATAATTAGAGGACTCAGAGACGTCCTCGGTTTATTACCGGATCGATAGACATGTATGGTTGTTTTAAAGGAACATTACAGAATTGGTAAGAAAAAAACTTGTAAAATATACTTTTTGATCACAGATTTACATAAAACTTACACGGTCTAATGATGATGATAGTAGAAAACATCCCTTGAAATATTTCTGTCTGAAATGCCATATTTGATGAGAAATGAATAAACTAATTTTCCGATTGGAGTTTATCGCTCAGTGAGCGTTTTATTCATTTGTTGAGTCTATATGATTTCATGCAAATGTGTAATCGTTTTTTTCACTATTTTCTCGTGACCCAGATGGCCGATCGATCTCAAACTTCTACAGGTTTGTCAGTTTATGTATATGGTGGATTACATAAAGTGCTTACACTGCCTGCAACTGTTTTGTTAGCAAAAACCAATTCTGTAATGTTCCTTTAAGCTGTACATACGAAGTGTGGACCCGAGAGCAAAAGAGGTCCATTGACACAATGTAGGGGCTTGAAACACTCTGTCGACTTACACACATCCACACAGTGTTGCTTAACAGTGTCGAAGAATATGTTTTTTTCTTCTTAGTAAGTGTACGGAACAAAGGAAAGTCCACACAGTGTATGCAACACTTGCGTGGGCGTGTGCGCGTAAATAATTCTCTGTAGTATTCTTGTTTTCGTAGACCCCATTTTTGTTTGTAGGCCCTAGGCACATTGCCTACTGTACTGTGCATATTATTCAATCCGGCCCTGGTTTTTTTGGCTTAAGTTTGTGAACGCATCTTTTCTTTCGTTCAATTAAGCATTTTTTTGTAATGGTTCTATTAAAAAAAATATCTGGAAGATTGGTGGGATGAACTTCGGCTTTCAGGTTTGAAAATCATAACTGTTTTCTCTGATAGTTACCATTCCTGTCTTAATTAAAAAATTGAAAGTGAAAACAAGATGGAAACCTGATTTTCAACTTTTAGTTCGAACACCCCATTTTCAGATCTTGATAAACACAGCTTCAAATTCAAAAACATTTCTGTACGTTTTAGGAAGAGCGCAAGCTTCCCAGGTATCCAACATTATCGTGTGGGGTACTATAGTGAGACTCGAATTAGCGTGCGAGCTCACGTTTTTAAAGCAAACACCTTGCAAACACGTTCTGCTGTGTGTTTAAACAATTCTTTGAACTTTGTAAAAAATAGTATACAGCTTCGCATGCGACTTTTTAAATTGATTTTTGTTGTTGCCATTAAATCTCTGCGCTAAATCTCCATGATCAGAGTGGATCCGGAGTGTGGATACCGTGTCCTTGTGGCTGGCCTCATGTCCCACTGGGGACGGAGAGGATTAATTATTTAGTAGAATGCGAGTCTAAACACATCATTGACGAGAATACGGGTGGGACTGACCAAGTAAAACAAGTAAAGCAGACCTTGACATAGATCAGGGCCCAATTTCATAGAGCTGCTTAAGCAGAAAAGTAAGCTTAACAGCTTTTTACTTAGCAAAACAAAGCAGGATACCGGTCGTATATTGTACATGTGACATGGTATTTTGGCTGGCAACCTTATTCTGGTAAGCATAATTTTGTTATGCTTAGCTAATTTTAGTGCTTAAGCAGCTCTATGAAATTCGGCTCTGGCCTTGCTCCTGGGAACCTGATCCGGCTCAATTCTGACCAGAAACTGGGTCAGCTTCTGGTACAGCACTCCTGGAATCATGAGGAACGTCAATGGTAACCATTGATTATCTGTGCGACTCAGCTGTGAGTGCGTGTCTATTTTGAAACACTGGGCTTTTTACGCGGGATATGCCAAAATGTGTCACGTGAGGTGCGTTTATTGCAAAATATGGCATACTCGGTTGTTGTATTATTTTAATTATATTTTTTCTGGTAATAAAACCAATGGTACATCGTAAGTGAACTTTATAATCACCGTATAGTTCGCAAGCCTGTGGAAAACCTGTAAACGAGGGTGCTTGCTACGTAAACCAGAAACACCACTGCATCAGGGTTAACCCCTACTCTCCCACGACAATTGTGCCCTTTCAAGATAGACATTGTGGGGACATTTTTTAGGTAAGAACTGTATACTTGGTTTCAAGGTTTTTTTTTTACATTTTGGGGTTAACCCCCACAAATTTTTAACAAGAAAGATTAAAGATAAGGAATGAAAGAAAACACATGGGAAAAGTCCACAGGGTGTGTTCAGTTGCTTGCCCAGGTCAACCTGTGGGTGTTTCCATCCGATTGAGCCCTCGACAACAGCTATTTGAGCTTTCTTGCACCAATGGGACAGAAGCCCACCGGAACTACTCTCATTGTGTGCATATTAATTCCTAAACTCTTCATGGATTTACGAAAAGATATTTATTCTACAAACATAAAAACAACCGTAAAATAACTATATAATTATAATAAAACTGCAATGTTGAATTATTTAACAAGCTCGTGTTAATACACAAGAACAGATCTTTCGGTAAAAGAAATGTGTTTTAAGGGTAAATATAATAATGTGTCAAACTTCCTGAAAGTGTCCGTCTGAAAAAATTAAAACCAGGTGTTATTAGGATTTTTTTCGTGACATCATGCGCCTGGATCAACAACTCCAAGTAACCCTGCTCCTAGAGCAGGTTACTTTGGGCCGCTGACCGGCTGAGCCACGGCAATGATGTCAGAGCAGCTCAAAAACACCGGGATTAGACATTTGGACGACATCCTGGACTAATCGAACGCACCCATTTAATACACTTACGTAATTTGGATCGACCAATAAAACTAGAAAGCTCAATGCGCATGGCAATTTTGCCGTACATAATGATTGCAGTATGAATGTCACCACGTGGCGTGCACAGCCAGGGGCCGATTTCACAAGGAGTTAAGACTGGTCTTATCTCGAGCATTACTCGTCCTAAATCATAGGATCGATCCTAAGTCAGGGAGAGTTTTGCGAGATCGACCCCAGGACACAGAGTGCGGTCCAACTCAGCGCTCTCTGCTTTGTATTTTAATATGCACGGGACTCTTCAGAGCGCATTGCTATAATTATGTTGATTGAATGTGATTTGTTAAACATGTAGTTGATAAGTTAAAACCATTTTGTCGTCGTATATATTTTAAATTTTTCTTTAAGCATGGTAATACTGCACTGTTTTATCAAACCACGGGATGTGGAATGAGCCACGGGTTGTCGCCGCGTGGGTAGACGTCACTCTCTTATTACACTTTTGGGTTGAACATAAAAAAAAATTGACCAAAGCGGAACTTGAACCTGCGACTTCCGGATTAACGCGCCGACAGTCTACTAACTGAGTGGTTTCATGTCATTTCACTATTCGGTTGTGAAGCAAAGGAATCTCGGAGAAGAAGCGAGATTACTCACTATATACTAGCTGATAACCCCACGGTGAGAAGACAAGGAAGGAAGTTTCAGTTTCAGTTTTAGGAAGGAAGTTTCAAGTTTTAGTTTCAGTTGTTAGATATCTAGCCCCATGTTGGCTGTCTCGATATTTTGTGAATATCTTTGTTCGGGATTCAAGTCTTTGTTATGATACGTAAACCTATGTAACAAATAAAATAAATCAATAAATACATACCCAATTAATAAATAAAATAAAAGAAAAGCTAATCGTAAAAAAGTGGAAAATAAAATAAAGGAACTTCTTGGTAATAAAAAACACAAAAACCCTAAAACTTTCTGATCATGAATTCATCTTTGCGACTTCTTTATTTGCAAAAAGCAGTAAATATAAGAATCATTCCCCGTGGCTCGTATGTGCATTATACATGTATTATAGCGTAATGTATTGGTCCTACTTCACCGTGTACATTGCATGATACACGCACTGTCAATGCAATTGACTAACAAATGTTTTTTGTATACTGTCCCGATCGCCTAGAGTTTTAGTTTAAAGGCACTGGTCACTTTTGGTAATTACTTAAAATAATTGTTAGCAGAAAAAGTTACTGGTAACGAGCGATGGAGAGCTGTTGATAGTATAAAACATTGTGAGAAACGGCTCCCTCTGAAGTAACGTAGTTTTTGAGAAAGAGGTAATTTCTCACTCAAATAATAAAATACTTCAGCTGAAGCCTTTTATTATGCATCTGAAAGCACACAAAGTTATGCAACAAGGGTGGTTTTTTTCTTTCATTATTCTCTTGCAAATTCGACAACCAATTGAGCCCAAATTTTCACAGGTTTGTTATTGTATGCATATGTTGGGATACACCAAGTGAGAATACTGGTCTTCGACAATTACCAAACGTGTCCAGTGCCTTTAAGCCAACAACGAGGTTTGTTTCCCTGCCCATATGCTATCACTTCATTGCGCTGGTGGGGCCGTCCGGAATATTACAAACAAATCAGTGCCAGGAATAGGTTTTGATATTAAGCAAGTCACCACCGACGCTTTCTTATACACGCCTAGAGACATTTCATATGCTATTTTGTCCACCTTATGCAAGTTTCTTCCTCAGCCCGGCGCTATATCAGTTGATTATCTTCAATATGTCATCTCAATAATATGGCACTCTCCCGTCATAAGCTAAATATCGATTAGCTGAAATCCGAAATATCATGGCTTAAAGGTAAATTATACAATAAAACTAACCTGTGAAAATTTCATTCCAAAAGTTGGTCTCGTTTTTGAAATATCGCCAAAATCCGCAGCGAATATGTCCAAGCATGAAGAATAACCCCTAAGAGGAATACACGATCTGAGAAACATTTCTGACAGAAACGTTTCTCTCAGATTCAAACTTTGGGGGATACAAACTGACATCCATATCAACAATATTTTGAATTGAAATATTTCTCAAAATGCTTTTTACTATCGAAAGTTGCTTTACTTCTAACTAAGTAAGTTTTTATTGCCATTAATTTTTTTTTAGAGTGATTACCAATCGTATACCTTTAACAGGTGCTACTAGTATCATTCCTCCAAGAGAAACTATTTCCAATCACGTAAGTTTTGCGGAGACACCATGTAGGGGTACATAAAACTCTCTATATCTACGAGTTGGGGCGGTTCTGAAAAGGAATCGGTGGTTAAAGGTACACGTTGCATTGAATCGGCCGAGTTGGTCTATAAAAAGCGTAAACAGTTTGTTATAAAATGCATATGGTTAGAAAAATGTTTTAAAAGTAGAATACAATGATCTACACAAATATGCCTCGAAATTGCGTGGTTTTCCTTTTATGGTCGGCCATTTTATGGAGTCAAACTTTTGACTCCACAAAATGGCCGACCGTGTTAGTTCGCAAAGTTCAAGGAAAACCACGCAATTTCGAGGCATATTTGTGTGGATCATTGCATTCTACTTTTAAAACATCTTTCTAACCATTAGCATTTTATAACAAACGGTTATAAACGCTTTTTATAGACCAACTCGACCGATCCAAGGCAACGTGTACCTTTAACGACACGACGTTTCGGTCAGTATGCTCTGATCGTCGTATTAGGAGAACACTGGACTCTGTGTACGTAGGCTGGGTTAAGCACTGCCACTGCCAATGAGGCTTAGCTCAATGGTGCGCGAAAAATACCGACGAAGGGGAAGAAATGGCATTTGATAACCCCACGAATTACCGACGCTATCGAAACAGGCTAGACCCAATTATGTCTTTTTAATTGCCTTGACCCGGACAATTTAAGAAATGTATATTATTATGTACTTTTGTCCGAAGATTTAAAAATGAAATTAAAACAAAATAAATATGAACACGCACAAAGCCCCTAAAATATGTACCTAAAAAATATTTAAAAATACTTTGTATCAAAACGTGACCGCTGAATGAATATAATGAAATCTTGACAGATTAGTTATATGGAGTGTTTGTTGAAAAGTAGAGGATGGGAGTAAACCCGCTCTTCCCAAAACAATGCAATTTCCCTTTTAAAATAACATGAATATTATAAGTCAAGAAAGGATACAATGTGCTGTGATGGGAATAAACAGTAGACAGGAAAACACAAGACGGCAAATACCAAGTTGTGATTGTTATCATAGTCTTGCTCCCTGCACTCAAGCAAGATAAGCATTGTATATCTCAGCGCTTTCTGAGTCCTGCGAGAGGGAAAACAAACTACCGGCCTACTAGACACTACTCAGGTGGGAGGAGAACCCACAACCTTCAGGGTTAACCTATGCATTTTTAACACGGAAAGCACTGTGTTGCCGAGCGGTCGACTACATGCATCGAAATCAAGTTATAATGGTTGAATCCTCGGAGCTTGAGTTCAATGCCCGGTCATGGCACTTGTGTCCTTGAGCAAGGTACATAACCATAATTGCTTCTCTTAATCCAGGTGTTGGATTATCTCCTTTAGCGCTGATATACGCAGTTTGGGGGTTGTTGGCTCCCCAGGGAGTTGAGAAAGTTTAAGGAAGGGTCTAATAGTTTGCCCGATGAACAGGGATAATACTATTGTAAAGCGCATTGATCTAGCTACATATGGATATGTGCGCTGTATGCGAACCAATTATTATCACAGGTTATACAACACTGTTATCGGCGTTGTACCTCAAAGCCGAATCAACGTGTTCATCCCCGACGCAACAATTACAGGCGGAGTTTGGGAGGGGCATGGTCGATAAGGGGCATGGTGTACCCCCTACTGTCTTCATTGTGTGCTTGGAGTCTCAGAATTCTTTAGATGATTTTGTTTGTTTATTTTATTTTATTTTATTATTATTTTTTTTGGGGGGGGGTGGGTGGGGTCGAGGGAGGGGTGTGTGTACTTCTGTACAATATGAAGTTGGTGTGTTAAAATATGGAAACATTTGAGGGGGATAACATCTGCCCCATATCGGGCATGGTATAGACTCAACGGGCGTGTAGAAGGGTGAACCTTTTCCTGTTCACCTCAAAGTCTTAATCATTCGCCATTTTAAAAACAATCAACAACACATTAGGTCAGGGAAATTCATCGTTTACTCATTAGAAAAAAATACATATAATGCTTTTCCCATAGGTTCATTTCTACCCCCGCTGCATGTGAAATCCCCTAGCTTGCATGCAACATCCAGCCGAAATATTTATCATAATTGGGGAATTAATCTACGTTCACGCGAACAGGGACTCGAGTATAATGACAATGAACATTAAGCAAACACTAAAGAACTGAATGAATAAACAAACATTAACAGCAAATATGATAATCCGCACTGAGTGGATGTCCATCCTGTATGCGAAAGGGAAATTAGATTTCGAATAATAAGGTAAGCTGTTTTTCCATTTTAGTTCAATCTGATCAGGGAGGAAAAGGTGGGGGGGGGGGAGGTTGTCGGGAATGCCAATCGGTAATCCGAGCGAGTTAAGAGCTCAACCGTAGCCAGACGACAAGCTTTTTTCCCCCTTCTTTTTTTCTTCTTCCTTTCTCTCGGTGGGTTTTAATCAACACGAATCAACTTCCATAAAGTGCATTTGCCGGCTGAATGGGAGCAATATTGGCTGGGGATCTCTCGACTTGATCGAAAGCTTGTCAGTTTTCCGTTTGACCGCATGATCGACTTTAAAGGAGATGTGTTAAAAGCAGGTCATTCTTGTTTTGTGTAATTAAATGCTCGTAGTTCAGTCTGTACTGAAGATGTACAATGGACAGAGAACAATTCTGCCAGATTCTGTTGCTCCTATTTTCCAACAGATTCTAGTAACTCTAAACGTTGATTATTTTGCAGGCTCTCTCCCTTATCAATTGGCAAAATTGTATAAGGTAGAAAGAGTGCACACTATTTTAATTTCATGGTGATTTGTGATAAGTATTCCAAATAAAATAATTACCAAGGAATTGAAGTATCTTTAACCACGGCTGCCCGTGGCTGATGACGTTCAACCGCTTGACGAGATCACAGTTTTATTAGTTTGGTTCTAAATCCTATATGCGCTCTCCCCAAACCCTTTTAACTGACAGTGTCCACGTGACTGATCAGGGAGGTCCTCTCACTCTGTTTGACTGTCACCCCACGAAATTGGCCCTTTTTATTTTCTGTTTGGATGAACCGCCTGATTAAAAGATTTCAGCTTTTGGACTCTGCGTGTTTGCGGTGACGCTAGGCATTATGCGTTGACGAGAATGGGATTCGCTCGAGGTTGGGTCCTGATGAAGACACGGAGCGGGTCGATCGAAACGTAGAGAGGGCGGCTTCTTGAGCAGCGTTTGATAATACCTATACGTTGATATTCAACAAAATGCATGTCATCAACCTTGTCACGTCCCTGTGTGCAAATAATACTAATTATTATGACGCCGAAAAGCGACCCGACTGTTTTGTTTTCGCTCCAGTTTCACTTTGATTACGTTGACTCGAATGAAGGAAAACAAAAATAGCTGCACTATTGTAAAAGCTTATAGTGAAATTATACCCATAAATGTCGCTATACTGTCTGTGAGTAATATTGATTGTTAAAGCCTTAAATCTACATAAATCAATCGGCGGTGTGTTGAGACCTTCTGAGTGGTGGTGGTGTGGGGGGGGGGTAGTTTGTCAGAGGTTCAACACCCTCTTACACCTGCCGCTTCAGCATCCCCATGTCACATCTGACTTTATTTACCAACTGGGATTTCCACAATATTCTTTTGTCAATTATGGAGTATAGAGAATATGATTTACCCATACACCGAGTTTAAACTGGAAAAGAAAAATGTTTGCTTAGAAATTGATTTACCACGGGAGCCTTGTTCATTATTTTTTTTTTAAGTTAATTCTTTTTAATCATCTTCTATTTGTTCTACAAAAAGGGGTGTAAAATTTCATGCGATTCATATCGCAGTTCTATACCACCTCATCATAAGAGATAAACTGCACGGTGTTCCCTTTCAAGATTTGCCATCTCCACCATGCAAACCACAATCCCAAATAGTTTTTTTTTTTTTTTAATCATTTTATAATTTAAGACACTGTCCAGGGCTGCTAATTATCGACGGAGACGCTAAGTGCATACTACCACCAATCCGCCAGAGAAATGTTTATACCCGTATGAAATACTGTCAAAATTAGAGAAAAGGTCATTTGAAAACCCGAAAAGGAACATTTTTGTCATTATGAACATGACCATACTCTCGAAGAAAAACATATAACTGTTTATTCATTGTTTTTAAAACCTAAACAAAACAACAAAAACAACAACAAAAACAACAACAACAACAACAACACGACCTATACCATTTCCATGCATTCGTACATTAGAAGATATTTTGCTTCTTCCGGTGAAACCGACATTTTAATGTCACTATGAGCCATGCGAATTTATATTGCATTCAATACTTTCCTTTCAACTTTTATCAATCGGAAAATTAGTTTATTAATTTCTCATCAAATACGGCATTTCAGACAGAAATATTTCAAGGGATGTTTTCTACTATCACCATCATTAGACCGTGTAAGTTTTATGTAAATCTGTGATCAAAAAGTATATTTTACAAGTTTTGTTCTTACCAATTCTGTAATGTTCCTTTAAAATACCTCTAATGTGATTTTATTAAAACAAAATTTGAGCATTAACTCCGCAGTTTCTAAACCTTATCAGACTCGACGCAGGATTGGCCATGTCTTTCAGCGCCATTTTTAGAAAGCAATGGCCGTAATTTTGGTTCGAGGGATTCATTAATTTCATTAGTCATATGTTTACTTCGGTGTAATGGGTTGGTTTTAAGAGCCGTAGCTGGGGGGCTGCAGGAATTCTGTCGACGCGTGTGGTAGTGTTGATGAACGCGCTTCGTGCTTCACGTGACATGTAAATCAGGATCATTGCAATATGATGTATGGGCCTTCGTGATCTGAATATTAATGGACATGAAGCTTGCAACTGTCTTCATGGACAAAAATTGAAGAAGGGAAGAGATATAAATATGGGTTATGGTTCGTGTTAAATTTCAAGCGTAAATATGGAGATGTTTATCGGGTGCGTTATATTAACATGATTTAAACTAACGCAGTCGGAGCACTCAGTTGCAACATGATGAAGATGTAATGTTTAAAAACGTGATTTGTAATTAAAACAAAATATATATATATAGGTATGTTTTATATGGGACCTACATATAAAGATTAGTTTAAATCCTATGAGCCAAGTACACACCGTACAAATCCTTCTAAGAAATATTCAACAGTCTGGTTTACAAAGTCATGAAATTAACATTTGAAAGACCTCACCCACACCAGTTGCTGATTTCGAATGCCGCAATAGAAATATTCGGCACACTTTTATGAATGTGCAAAATATACAAATATGTGCTGAATGTTTAGATTGCGGCATATGTATTTATACCTACACATAAATAAATACAATTGTTGTTTTCGACAGGCCCATTCAAATTGATGAAACTAGAGGAGGGAATTTAATTTACCTTTCCAAAAAACTAAAATGTGGTCTAGCTTCAAAGAGTTGTGGTGGTTGTAAAAATGAATAGTTGGTGCAACAACTCGACGTTTCAGTCAGATTATCTGATCTTCATCAGGGAGAAGAAAAAGACTGAACCCGCGGTGGTGCTTTCTGTTTCTAGTAAACCAACCAAAATACAGTCACCATTTTTTTTACGGAATGCTATAAAAACAGACCGTGCTTTTACTTTATATATAAATTATTCTAGATGCAGCGATGTCTTCAGTTATGTGTTTCGATGATTCTGATGCCCGCTAAGTCGACATATGCATTGCGCCCGGAGCCTGTGACGGCTATCGTGTCGTGATTACGCGCTAGTTTATTTTCTGGGTCAAACTCGCTTGCCCTTTAAAGGGGGGGGGGGGGCGGGCAGGTGGAGAAAATGTCACAATGTTTGTATCGTTTAAAATAATTTCCATTTCACTTTATCATGTGTACACACCAATAACACAAGGTTTGTGATATTCACATTTGTTCAGTAAAAGCAGATTTCCAATTTCCAAGTCATTCCCTTAAAAAAAAAAAAAAAAAAAAAAAAAAAAACACGCACGCGAACCAACCAATCAACCAACCAACCAACCAACCAACCAACCAACCAACCAACCAACCAACCAACCAACCAACCAACCAACCAACCAACCATCCAACCAACCAATCAAACCAACCAACCAATCAAACCAACCAACAACCAACCAACCAACCAACCAACCAACCAACCAACCAACCAACCAACCAACCAACCAACCAACCAACCAACCAACCAACCAACCAACCAACCAACCAACCAACCAACCAACCAACCAACCAACCAACCAACCAACCAACCAACCAACCAACCAACCAACCAACCAACCAACCAACCAACCAACCAACCAACCAACCAACCAACCAACCAACCAACCAACCAACCAACCAACCAACCAACCAACCAACCAACCACCGACCGACCGACCGACCGACCGACCGACCGACCAACCAACCAACCAACCAACCATCCAACCAACCAACCAACCAACCAACCAACCAACCAACCAACCAACCAACCAACCAACCAAACAAACATACATTATAAGTGCGGTTCATTTGGTGAACAAGCACTGGCAGACAATGTTTCGTCTGCATACTCAATTATCGAAAGTAAACAGGCCTCGAGATCCTTGAGATTGGAGCAGGGGGTATAGCTTCAGTAGTTGGGTTGGCCCCAGTTTTGATTAAAACAAATATGGAGAACCATCAAAACGGGATCCAGTTTGTCATTTATTAATCCAGAATGCCTCCCATTGATCCGTCTTGGTATTGGATTTCGGCGGGGATGGAGGGGGTGGGGGGGGGGGTACCACACACTCCTTGGAGTCGCGTAGGACACGTATCAGCTACGAAATCCCCAGAGGGTACGGTTTGTAATGGAGAATTATTGCCAAGGTAATGCATGAATCAAGTGATGAAACTAACCATCCTCCTCCCCCTTCCATGGCAGTAGTCTGCAACTGATGATGAAGGGGCTTGAGTCACTGAAAGTCAATAATGACGTTCGATATTAGCACCGGTTATTATGTAATCAAGTTCGATTGTTTTTGATTAGCATACTGTATCCTGTTCGTAGGAGTGACGTCATTCTACCGCTAGCCACGCCCATTTCTAGTAAACTGACTTTCCAACGATTACCAGAAGCCCGAAAAAAATATGATAAGATTCTGATGAGTTGCTAATAAAGGAACTATTCTCAATGTTTCAATGTCCCCCCCTTATAAAAATCGTCTTTGAAACAATGACATTAAAAGGTCACTACACACAAACATTATGACCGGGGTTGCGTTCCAACTTTGGCGAACAACGCAAACGTGTGCACGTTTTCGAACCTGCAATGCGCTTGCAATATCCGCGAAACAACACACCTTAGCCCCTTTTACAAAACAAACATTATTCTGGAAAAATATTGTTTGTTCTGTTCACACTGGAGTTGCCAACCCTGTCAAACTCCCGGGTAATGTCCGTTTTCCCCGGTAAATGGCTACCCCTGCTTGGGATTAGGGTTAAGCGAGATAACCCCTGGGTTAGCATACTGGGTGTTTGCTCATTTTCACCCAGGAAAATTGCATCAAGTTTGAAACGAACGTGTCGTGGCGTTCCTCGGGAATTCTCTGGGGTTTTATTTCATGGGAGTTGGCTCTTTAATGTGAAAAAGGGCTCTAAGGGTCAAGTTTTGTCAAGTATGTTGTGAGCGTTCAAAAGCTTATAATGTTAATTACTGCAATGTCTCTGGAGGGTTGGTACTGGCATACGAACTGTATAATCAGTGAGCTTACCGATTAAACTAATCAAAATTTCTCTTTAATTACGCAGTCGTAAATATCACTTATTTATGAATCATCAAACTGTGTCTTTAATTGATGTGGTTTGTTTACGTTCACACCGGCATAGATACTTCACTATGGCTCATCACCCACGTCTCTATCATGGCTACGCGTTTTGTAAATACAAAGAGTCTCGCTAGTGACACTATCTGTGACGCATCCTTGTTCATCTAAAACATGGGCCCCGTTACGAAATCCAAATATTTTTTCTTTCAACTCCAATGCCACGGACACACTGTTTGTTTACTATTTTTTGCCGGTGTTACGCTGCATTACAGCGGTGTAGGTCAACGCGTTCTAATTTTGATCAGTGAGAGTTTTTTGTAACAACATGAAGGCGCCGGGGTTCGAACGACGTTGGTTTAGCTTTACACTGACGGGGTACTTGAGGAGATTGGGTTCCGCGCACCGTGCTCGTATCCAGTGACAGAGGGGCGAGGGGGTGTGTGTTAATACCGAGGCAGCAGCGCGGGGCCCCACTGTGCTTCGGACCCAGTGCCACGGTCATGTCAAGTGCTCTTCGGTGTTTCCGATGCCTCATATGATTAGCATGCATATGTTGCAAATGAGGTTCAACCAGTCATCAATCCGACATTTTTGTGTCTGCACACATAATTTGAAGAGATATGTTAATGTTGGGCTAGAGTTAAAGGGAAGGTATACGATTTGTAAATTGTAATCACTCTAAAATTTAATGGCAATAAAAACTTTATACTTGGTTAGAAGTAAAGCAACTTTCGATAGTATAGAGCAATTTTAGAAAAATTTCATTCAAAATAATACAAGGGATATGGAAAAAAAGTCCGTTTTTATCCCTCAAAATTTGAATCTGAGAAGCGTTTCTGTCAGAAACGTTTCTCAGATTGTGTATTCCTATCAAGGATTATTCTCCATGCGTGGACATATTCGCTGCGGATTAGTGGCGATATTTCAAAAACGCGACCACCTTTTGAAATAAAACTTTCACAGGTTAGTTTTATTGCATATATCTACATTTATATAGGATTAACACAATCAAATGGTCCCCAAACCAAAGGTATACTTTGCCTTTGAAGGGAAAGAGCATTAGTGGTTTTTGGAAGATTTGACTTAATTCCAATCCAGTAGCTTTTAATAAATACACCATACAAACTAACCACACAAATTTCATCAAACTTGGTATTCAGGTTCTATAGGACGGTTTCAGACGGGAAATATTTCTCTTGAGGTTGGTTACATGCTTCAACTTAGTAATATTTGAGTTGTTCCAGGAATACTTCGTTTAAGAATAATCATCAACCCTGTGCTTAAACACAATCTTGCAAAAGACCTCCGTTTGAAAATCTGGAGTGTGTAGTATTCGCTAACATTTTCTTTCAATGTGTTAAATTACATCATCAATGCAGTTTATCACGGACACATTGACTTGCGCCACCAACGGCCTTAGTCGAGATGAATTTGTTTTACAATATTTTCGAAAACATATAAATAAAGCTCAATTCATTGATGAAGAATGACGGAAGACAATAATGTTGCATAGATCTAGGTAGGCTCAAAAATATTGGTTTAATTGAGATTAGATTAGGAGCCTTCGTGTGGAAACCTAGGAAACTACACTCTAAAAAACTCCCGGCCAGAATTTAACCCGGATCCGGGTCCTGTGGGGGGGGGGGGGGGAGGCATGATCCACTTCTGGGTGTGTATGTCCTGGATTCTGTGTCATTTTGACCCAGAATTCGGGTTGAAATCCCATTTTTGACCAGTTTCCGGTTCAGCCTGACCAGAAATGGGCCAGGCCACGTGGGACCAGGAATCCATAGTCAATTCTGACCCAGGAGGTGCTAGAGTAAATTGGTATACTTCTTGAATGTAAATCGTTTGTCCTGCCCAGGAAATGGTGGAGGGATCTTTTTGGCAACCTCGTTCATCCCTCTTGTCAATATTTGGGGGTAGTTATAGTGCAGGGCTTGCCCTTGACATTTTTAGTGACTAGCCAGCAGGACCAGTATAGCTTTTTATTTCACTGGTCCGTCAGCTTTTGCACTTGTCCATAATTCATATTGAATAGGGATGCTTCTCAACACTGAACAATCCAGCCGAACCACTTGGATAGAATTTTGACTGGTCCTCAGGTGTTTTAACTGCAGCATTTGGCCAGCGGACCACTGTTTAGGGAGGACCTGTATTGTATCACTATCCGTCTGAGGTGTACGCGCCCGTTTCTTAAAAATTATGAACATAACTGTGTCAAAATACAATATAAACATCATCGTTAAAAATAGTGTTATGAACTGCTGTTTATGGATAAGCAATGATGTCATCGTGGTTTAGATTCACGGCCGTTAGCTCAGTAGCCCTGAGGAACCTAGTCAACACAGCTGTCTGCATGTTGAACGTGAATTACTGTATAAGAAATGAACTGGAAATCAATATTTCAGTTCACTGCTGCAGATCAGTGTCAGACTAGTCTTGTTTCAGAGACCTTTATAATTTGTTGCTTTTGGTCCTTTGCGTCATGCTATGTACTGGATCAATACTGCAGCAAAACTAACGTCTGTGAATTAAGATTAGTAGCAAAATTGATTCTACAGGTTTGGTATTGGTAATTTAGAAGGATGGAAAGATGAATATGCTCTAATTTTGATTCCCCCTATTTCTCCCCCAGGGAACATAATTCTGTGGACCCCGATGGCACCGGCACCGACACAGATGGGAGTACAAGCTTGGCAGGTGATTCGCCCCCGGTTACAGACGCCGAGAGCACGGCTGGGTTCTCGGCCAGCGAGGTGTCGAGCGAGACAGACCCGAGCCAGGGATCCGAACCGCCGTCTGACCAGCCCAGTTTCGGGCCCCCGGAGGCGGACGGGGTGGCGGAGGCGCCCGGGGAGGCCTTCGGCGACGAGGCCAGGGAGGACCAGAACTTCCCGGTGATGGTTTTCATCCACGGCGACGGGTACCAGGATGGATCAGGGAACATGTATGATGGAAGTGTGCTGGCAAGTTATGGTGACGTCATCGTCGTCACATTCAACTATCGTTTGGGAATACTAGGTAACCAGCATTTAGAAATAAACACAATCTTATGAATGACTTTTTTGAAGTGATGTTAAAGCGTCAAATATTATAGGCAAAATGCATTACTTTAAAACATCTAAACTCCTTGGAAGTATGCAGCACCATTATGTTCGACATAATGGAAAAATATACGCAAAGGCACGTATGAAGTCGTATACATGAGATTTATGATGGGGAGACAAGTCTTAATAAAGCCCGGTTCATACTTCAAGCGAGTGCAAAGTGAATTTTGACGTCTCGATTGTAACTTCATTTTAGAGGGAAATAATTCACAGAAGAAATGGTTCTAGTACGAACTTTATAATCAGTAAGCTTTCATACTAAAATTGAACAATATCGCTTGTTATCCTTGCCGATCCTGTATGATACCTTTAAGCAAGCCTGGCAAAGGTCTCGTACTTGACCTCTCTAAGCTCCAATGAAATCAATACTACACGTTGAGACGCCTGGTCACCCGAGTGAAAAATCCAGGTCAAAAAATAATATGCAAATCTCCGCATAGTCCATGCTTGAAAAAAAATATAGTGCTTCCTTCGTCATCGATCTATGGGCACTAATCTCTAATTTTGATGAGGGGAAAAATATATCGGATACGCCCCCTTTTTGGCCCCAAGGGGGAACAGCTCCCGATATCGTTGACGACTGATGGGGGCTAGTTGGGTTTAAACAAGACGTAATATATAAACACATTTGGCATTATTGAGCCCACACTGGCTGTAAATAATAGATAAGACAATTCTCCCAAGGGATTTTCCATAACATCCTCTTCAAAATGTCATGAGAGTACCGTCAGGTGGAATTCCACCTCGCAAGGCTAATCCATGACTTACCAACAGGTGCTCAAAGTTCGCTTCAGCTAAAAATACTCTCACTTTGTTCCCTAAAGGGAGTGTACAAAATTGGCAAAGAATAACTTCGTTTATGAGTTAATTAATATACTAATACACCTACTAAGTTATGGCGTTAATTTGCTAAAAAAAATAATGGTAAATGCATAATCCCGAGGTCCGTTAAACATGTTTGTTACGGACCACTATCATGACAATGTCCAACACAGACATGTCCGACAAACCATTATGTCCGACCCTTTGTATTTGACAGACCATTTAGACCCAATGTGTTCGACAGACCATAGTCCGACCCGTTGTGTTCGACAGACCATCTAGTCCGACCCATTGTGTCCCAGCTAATTTCTGACGAACTGTTACGTCCGAACTTTTGTATTCGACAAACCATTTTGCCGGACCCGTTCTGTCCGACAAACTAATTTTTGTCCAACCATTTTTGTTCGATAAACCATTTTGTACGACCCGTGAGGCCCAACGAACCTTGTCGAACATGTTTGTCGACGACGACATAACACGTAATGAACCGCTGGTGATGAATTATAGATGATGCCCAAACAGAAAATTCAATTAATTCAATCAAATAAATTATTGGGCACGTGTTGTGACTGTCAACGTTTGACCAATGAACTGTTGCAAACATATGAGGTCATTAGTCAAAACCGTTAAACACAGAAATAAATATTCACTCGAATTTCCAATAAAAAAAAACACCCCACAAAAAATCCGCAAAACGAATGTCTTTGTTGATTACAACTTCTCTTGAATAAAAACAAAAGATCGAAAAGAACTTCTCCCACAAACAAAATGTATCTTTCTTCATGCGTTTCTTTGACTCTGACTCAAGACTTTGTGTCTATATTTTATCAGGGTTTCTAAGCACAGACGACGGGGCAGCCCGGGGAAACTACGGCCTACTGGATCAGATATTGGTCTTGAAGTGGATCAACCAGAATATTCAGGTAAATTGTCAAGAAAGAGAAATACAAATTAAAAATGTATGCACATTATCGGTATAGGTTGCAAAAATACATGTTCACAGATTCAAACATAACTTCATGGTACAATGATGGTCATAGTGGAAAACTTCCCTTGAAAGATTTTTGCCCGAAATGCTATAGTTTTTGACAATTAGTTTTGATCTCAGACCAAACCTCGATGTTTTGAAAACGGTGAAAATGAATTTTTTGTTGTTTCAAACTATTTTCTGGTGACTCTAATGACTGCACGAGCTTCAATTTTCACAGGTTTGCTATTTCATGTATATGTTGGGTCACTTAAATTTTGGGGATACTAGTCTTTAACACAGTTACCAATGTTGTCCGTGTGCTTTAAAAGCAAAGTCGGAAATTGAAATTATCGAGGAAACAAACAAGAAATCCGTTCCAACATACTTCATATCACGACCAATCCTTTACAGACATATTTTGGCCTGAAATACTGTCGCAGTTCAGGAATGGCATTTGAAGATCGAGCCAATTTCTTATTTTTTTTAAACTTGAAATAGACATACAAAATAATCACTACATAATCAAGGACCGTTTTTATAATGACATTTTCACAAGTTGGTCAGATGGTGTGTTCATTAACTAAGAGCGGGGAATCAATAATCTATCTCTCCCAAATCAAAAGTGTTCTTTCCCATTAATTAAAACTGACCAATTAACGAAATATTTGTACACTTGTTTGCTTATGTCAATAGAATTTCGGAGGTGATCCGGGCCGGGTAACAGTGTTCGGAGTCGGATCAGGGGCTGCTAGTGCCGGATTATTGATGATATCCAACATGACTACAGGTATAATCAGAGACCCAATTTGATAGGCCTAGCTGTTTGCACACAAAGGTTTGCTAAGCAAATGCCCTTAATGCATATTTACGGAGATAAACAAAGTTAGTTTCTTTCTATATTAATGTACTCTCGTTACTACTTTACTAATTATATGAGACAGGAAACACGACATCACACTAGGTGTCGCTTAAAGAAAAATATTTGCTCTTTTCAACAACATACAGTTTGATGGAATATGTTTATTTGTAAGGCAGTAAATAATGGATATATGTTGAAGTGCAGCAATGATCGCTTCGTGAGCTTAGGCTGGGAGAGTGTTTATGCTCTGTGACCCACCAGCCAGGCGAATGTGGGTTCACGCTTCGATCGGCCCCACCGGTCTCATCCCAGACCGCTGGGATGGGGGTGATAAAGCTTGTACAAATTCTTACTCAGGAGGTACTGATGCACGATGCGGCTGATTGTGCTGCTAATTGGCGCAATGCGCACAATCACAACACGTACGCACAACGATATGATAATGTAAACCGTAGTTAACCCCTTTCTTTTTAAACCAAAGTTGCAAGAAACAAAAACCCCAACTATTCAGGTAAATTATTAATGTTGCGATCGAAACCTATTTTTAGTACAAGGCAAAGAATGACAAAATCAATTTCCGATAGATTTACACCAATTTCAATTTCAATTTCAATTCAATTCAATTTCAATTTCATTGTGCTATACTATTATTGATAGAGGTCGAATATTTCGTAAACAGGACGAGGTGACCAGGAGTTATTAGGTCGGGGGAAATGGTCCAATTGCGTACACATCAGCCCATCCCAGCGCCTTTGGTCCACCAAGCGAAGTTCGGTGGGCCCCACGGTCTCATCCAATCAAAGACCGCTGGGATGGGCTGATGAGCTTGTACAGAACCCTGATCCGGATGTAGTGATGCAGGATGGGAACGATTGTACTGCAATCGGCATAATGCGCACAATCACAACATGTACACACACAACGAGGCTCCATGGCTATTATGTGAACGATCTTTTTATACCAAAGTATGTAGAATGATGCGATCGAGCTCATTTTTTTAGTACAAGATAAAGAATGGCAATATTCATTTGCAATGGATTTACACAACAAAGCTATGTTATTATTGATAGTCGAATCTTTCGTAAACAGGATTAGGTGACCGAGCGGGCGGGTGATCAGGTCAGAGGAGTGGTTCAAAGCGCATGTGCATACGTCAGCCCATCCCAGCACATTTTTGATGAGGCGCTGAGACCGAGCGAACAAGTAATGGCTGCCGTGAACTGGTTACCAGCCCCTAAACCCTGCGATGTAATCACGTGTGTTTGTGACGTATACACGATCTTTTGCTGAGCATAATTTTTCAAGGAATTTTATTCTGTGTACTTTTTGTAATACAGGCTTGATATCTGGTGTGATTGCACACAGTGGCTCGGCAATTGCACCGTGGGCCATTAGCAGGGAACCGCGGAAGTTTGCCAAGATGGCGGCCACCGAGATCGGATGCGAAGCGCCGACAACTTATGAGATGGTGAACTGTCTCAGAGAGGTACGTTAAGAAACTAAACTCTTCTTCCAGATTACTGAAGATGCACCGAGAAGAATCAAACCAACTGATTGTTTGAGAGTAACTGTGAATTCTTCGTATATTTGCACAGATAAGCAGACTGTAATTTCCATTTTGACATTTGGTAACAGGTTACATTTTGGTAACAAAAGTTACTGTAAAAATTACCACTTTGTGTGACAAAATAATGAGGTCTCTGCTCTGTTCGATCATAATAAAAAGTTGCAACAGTTTTCAAACAAAAGACTGTACCATTTAACCTATTGAGAGAAAAAAAGGTATTCATTTTTGGGATTAATAACTGTAAAAAGTGACCCAAATCGTGAAAAAAGATAAAGATTTCAGATAGCTGAACTTTTGAAGACCCCCATCCCATCACCCTAACAAATATAAGTCAATGTTTGTATCACAGAAGCTTTATGGTTATGGACGTTTTGTACTTAGCATTATATTCAAAGCATAAGCGTTTAACAATTCCCCACTGCACGGCCATTCCAAATAAACGCAAGTGTTACTTTTTTTTGACAGGTAAGAGCTGAGGAATTCAAACTGTACGACGTCGAAGCGCCTCTCTACTACAATGCCTTCGCCCCAGTCATAGATGGCGCCCTAATCGAGGACGAGCCCAGCGTCCTCCTGGAGAAACTTGCGAAGGGTGAGCGGAAATCGGGGTGCGCTGGGTGCTCCTACATGAGCGGGGTCACACGGAGCGAAGGGTTTCACTACGTGGGCGAAGATGCTGATGGTGTGGGCAGACTGGCCCCCGAGGACTTCAATCATATTCTGGACGGATTCGTGCAGAATAACTATGGCAGCAACATGCACGCCGGGTAACTAGACTTGAGTGTTCGTACATACAAATTTATACCATGCCCGACACGGGGTAGTCTTGACTGGCGACGTTCATTTTTGTTTAACGTAGTGCGATATCTGAACACGAATTACTGGAGAAGAGATATCTGTATCACACGAACATCTGGATCAAAATGTTTCGATCCAGATTTATAGACTTGCCTAGTCCTTCTGAGTCAGCCTCCCATACAGTCAATGTAGCGTCCTCTACCGTTGACTAATACAAAAAACAGCGTCGCCAATCAATACTAGATACGGGGGAGAGGGTATACCCCCAATGTTCCCATGCTTTAATACACTATTTTCCTCTTGTACAGAGTCCACCCCCTCCCATAAAATCCTCTAAAAACCTGAGGTTCCAAGCACACAATGAAGACACAATAGCGGGGTACACCATGCCCCATATCGAGCATCAAATGATAAAAGTCAGAGTTTCTATGTCGATGACTTCTAAATGGCAAAAAAATCTGTATGTATATAAATCGGGACCCGAATTTCGTTATTTCCGAAAACAGGAGGCACTGGGTCAATGTAACAAAAAGTTCAGTTCAACTGATATTGAGGATACTAAAACACAAGTTGATTTTTTTTTTTTACAGTTTCATTAAAAACTGTCTTGTTTTGAAGGAACATAGTGCCTAACAAAAAGGACAAACAAATATAAATCGACCACTAAATTGTATAAGATGAAAATAATGAGACAGTTGGACAATGAAGCAATATTTTAATTGTACATTAATTTCGCACTGATTCTGAAGGACGGCCAAAAAACATTTAATGCTTGATTTATTGTTTATAATTCTGAATAGTTTTTAACTTAATCAAAACCATTTGTTTGGTTGAAGAAATATAACAACAAGGTTAAACAACAGCAAATATAGACAAAGACCATTTTTAATCGACCATTACATTTTCAAGAAGAGGAAGCAGCGAGCTTAATGCAGCATGATTTATTATTACTGTACGTTTTCCACTGATCCCGAAGGTTATTGAAGTGTTTTTGTTTCATTTTATTTTACATTTGCTTAATTTTAATTCCAATCAAACTGTTTAGTTTTGAAGGAACAATTAACAAAGTATCATTTGAGCACTTGATATGGCCGTCGACATACAGAATATTCATGTCACATATAGATCACAACTTTTTGATTGAATTTGTGCGACTGATTTTGTACACAATGTTTTATTTAATTTTGATACGTAAACACCATGATGACATCAACATTTTTAATGATTGGGAAGTATAAAGTAATGTGATGATATTGAGAAATGTTTCACCTCATGTTTAAAAAGAATTTTTACGAAAATTTATTGATTGAGTTATAAACACGAGGGGAAACTGACTGGGTAATTTTTTAAAAATTAATTTTGGGTTGACCAAAGAAAATCGTATTAGAGTGTGATTCGAACATACAACTTCAAGATTGATGTGCGTGCCGGCGCTCTAACAACTGAGCTATCTAGCCTTAATGTTGGTCTCCCTATTTTGTCAGTATTCTTTGTTTGGGGTTCCAGTCAGAATCCATTCAATGTGTGACTGCCGTATAGCAGGGATCACACCCAAGTTTACGATACAACCTGGGAAGCATCAGCAGAGGGGTCACCCTAAGGGGATGCGACTTTTTGTTTCAAATATCAAGTCATAAACCGGAAGGAAGTTGTTTTAAATATATATGTTTGTCATTGGTTTTTCTTTTCTTTTCTTGTTGCAGTAACGTGATCAAGAAGGCAATTTATTACGAGTACATCGACTGGGGCGGTGGCGAGGGAAACCCCTACACGCTAATCGAGAGCGCCATTGAGATCATCAGCGACGACCTCTGGGCTACACCGGCCATTAGGACACTCAAGATGGCAGACAAGTCCGGAATCAACGCCTACTTTTTCACGTTTGGTCATCGGTCAAAGATGGACGTACACCCAAGATGGGCCGGTGGGTTTTTATTAGTGTACAGCACTTTTGAAATATCTAGTAATCTTGTACTGTGATTTACCTGACAGTGCCGCTGCCCCAAAATAGCGTACAGTTTACGGGGTGTTGTTTCATTTCACCGATGAGGAATCAACGTAATATTACACTGCAATATACACGCGATTTTAACGGAGAGTGCACAATTTTTTGACTACGTTTATTATTACGGTACCCGTAAATTAATGACCTTCATGTTTTAAATGATGATTCGTGCTCCTTATAGTTAGAGAGTCGTCTCTTGGAAGTGACACAAGAATACGCAAACCCCAAGGGCCTTATTACATAGACCAATGTTTTGTAAAATACACTTACATCTTAGAAAATATTGATATGTTTTGTGTCTAAATAAAAGTCATAATATGTAGGCATTTAAGAAGTATTTGAGAGAGCAAAACAATGTACTCGTCCATTTAACTGCACACAGTGGCACAGTGCATAGAGGTTCAGGTAATTTGACGGCGGGTAGGTGTGCGGGTGCTAAAATTAGCGTAAAATTTACGGTAGCGTAAAATTTACGTAAATCCACACTTCAAACGGCATTGGTGTGTCATTTTGTTTTCCTGTCTCTCTTTTTCTTGTTAGTCTTACGGAGATTCCTAGTACGAGTAGAATTATAAGGAGCATGACAAAACCTAGTTGCGCGCAACTGTTACGTATAGTTAACTGTTTAGCTGGATTTTTTTTCTACATGTTACAAATCCATTCTGCAAGAGAATTTTAAGATCTTTCTTAATGATTCTGTTTTCTCGATTAGGTGCCGTCCATCTGTCGGATTGCCGTTTGTGTTCGGAGCGCCGCTGGTACCCGGTCCTTTGGGAATCTTCAAAGAGAATTACACCAAGGGGGATGCGACGGTCAGCCTTGCGATCATGACGTACTGGACTAACTTCGCTAAGACAGGGTAACGTTCCCCCTCCCTTCATTCAACTCCCCACACCCTCCTGTGAATAAAACCTCCTGTTCTATGAGTATCAAGTTAAGACAAGCAAACTGTGCATCTTTTTGACACCCCAAATTCGTTTGTTTAGATGATCTTCCCAACAAGGGAACTGAGCAAAGCTCCCACAAAGGGATAAACACCAAGCTGGCAACAGCCATTCTATTTGACTCATACAAACATTGGGTTAAAGTCCATGATTATGAATTGCACAAATCAAGAAATTGTGATTTCGTAACTAGACGACACTTCTCGTTGTGAAATCAGCAGCTAGCTTGGTGGGATTCGAACCCCAAACCTTGTGATAGCAAGTCCTGCATTATAACTACTTATTTTCCTTTTTTATGGCGTCCTGCCAGATCTGTCTTTTACGCGTAAAGGTTTGGTAGGAACAATGGTCACCCTGTATATTTTTTCCAGCAATTGTGGGCAACAGCGGTTTCACGATATTTGTCGCTTTAAAAAAAGTTGGTTTGGTAGAGAACTCAAGCTTACCGTTACTTACGAAACCTATTCTTGAATTGTTCGTTCCTCTTCTTTCTCTCCCGTCCGTCGGGTTAACATTTTTGTAAAGTGGGATTTAGAAATACAATGAATTCCCAAAAGGCTTGGAAAGAGATCAAACAGTTCTTTATTTAAAAATTGTCTTCAAGTGAAATGCAGCGATTTGATTTTCTACCTTCAAGTTAACTTTGATTTAATGTTTGTTTTGCCACAGAAATCCCAACATTCCTGAGCCACAGACAGCCAGAAAAATCCACCGCCAATACCAGATCAACTTCCCGTACCAGTCTCTCGACGAGTGGCCAAAGTACGACGAAAACACGCAGCAGTTTCTACACATCGGTGTCTCGCCGAGAATACGCGACTTCTACCGACTCCACAAGGTCTCCTTCTGGGAGGAACTGGTACCGGAGATCAGCCGGGCTTTCCCCGTTGATCTCCTCCCAGTACCCGGTGGAGATACAACCCGTCAGGACACACCGACTTCCCCGACCAGTTTCGAGATGCTGACATCGTTCACTCCGGCCGTGACGTCAGAGATGACGGAGAGCAACGCCATCCCTGACGTCATCCCAACCACACCGGCCGGATCGCGGGCACCGATGGGAAATGAAATCCCAGTGGGGCCGGTCACGCAGAACGAACCAACCGAGCAGAATTTCAAAGTGGAATTGAGTGTTGTAATAGCCGTCGGGGGATTTCTCCTGCTGCTGAACATCCTCGTACTGGGTACGATCTACTACATGCGGGACAGACGCAAGCTGGAGAGTAAACTCGCCGCCAAATACCTAGCGCAGCAAGAAGAACGGAAACGGCAGCAGAAGATGTCCGGTGGGGCCGGGAGTCGACTTGCCTCGGCCAATAACCACGACACGGCCTCGCCCGCCCATCATGGGATTAATCATAACGTGAACAGGAACAGTGTGACCTTTGGAAATGACGGGGTCATTGAATTCCAAGTTTAATCCCGGCTAATCTGTAGATCCAACCAGCCACCATCTCTTTTGAAAGTGGATAAAAGTGGATTTAGTCATCCATCGCGTGACGTCATCAGTTGGGATCTGCACAACTACTCAAGCTTTCATGAGACAATGTAGCTACAAAGTTGGCCAAGGCAAGGCCGTCTTTAGACTGGCAGGGTTCTGACCGCGTGATAAAGGACCGACCCGAACGGAAAAACATGGTCAAGTGACCGCCTACCAACCAATAGGATTGCTTAAACATGATTGCTTAAACCGTCTTAGATCTCATGTATTTAAAGTATGCGTGAACAGATTCACTATTCGTCTGAACCCCGTTCTCAAAACGGATTTGGTGTTCTTGTGTTGGTTTTGAAAGACAAAATATTCGCCACCACGAAAAGTGGAGATAAGTGAGCCAAATAACTTAATTAGGGACTATAAATTGTTATGCCTCCGATGGAGGATTTATTATAACCGAAATAAATTAGTCTCGATATAAATAATTTGAAGAAATCCTGAGCGATTAAACTGTTCTCCCTTGCGGAACACAGTTTTTTTTTTAAATACCCTTTTTGTCTCTCATATTATGAACTTCCGGATGTGTGTATTAAAGTAATCTTGATGCATCCAGATTTCACAAATAATTATATCTTAAAACCAAACAAAATAAAACGATGTTTTGTTTTACGTTGACTGCGGTATATTACGGCACTAACTAAAAACGAAGTTAATAAAAGTGCAAATTCTAACAAGTGTGTGGTGAAATGTAAAATGTGTTCTGATTTTTAGTCTCCCATTCTTGACAGTTATTCTAAAACAAAAATAAAACAACATTAATCTAATGAACACAACATTTGAGGGCACATCGTCACTGCGGTCTGCTTCCGATGAAAATATTGGCTTCATTTAAACTGGTCAGAAATTGCAATTGGCCGTATTTTGACCACCTGAGGGCGCTTTCAACGGCGAATTTCCTCGCATCACAATGACAGCATTAGAGAGGTTTCGCAAGCGTACGGATACGGATACAGATACAGATACGATAACCGTATCCGTTCACGTTAGATGCGCCTCAGATTTTGTTTCGCAATCATAGAGTTATGTGTCAGGCCTGGGCCAAACTATAGACACACGTTGGCATGGGTTTTGCGAGCAAAATAAATCAAAAAACATTGTGTGTGTGTTCATGTTACATTGGATAATTTGATTGAGTAGTATTTTTATTTAAATGATCGTTTTCGGACCACAACGTTAAACGTGTGTAAAGAAAGTTTCCGGTAAGCACGGCAAAATAGAGACTCCTGTTTATACTGTATTTTCCCCATATTTTGCTTACGAATGGTGAAAACATTTCCATCTATGTCATAAATGACACCTTTAAAAGCAATACCAGGGGAAATGTTTACAATCTAGGGCAAAAATACAACTAAAATCAGCAAAACGGTATCCGTTTTTAACGTACGTGAATGAGCTCCTGTATCCGTTGTCAACGCACATGCAAAACACGGAAGCCACGGTTAAGCGTCACGTGAACACACAAAGTGTTGACGTATCCGTATCCGTATCTGTATCCGTAGCCTTGCGAAACCTCTCTAATGTCTTATTTTGACTGCCTGTATGTTGTTTTCTTGTATCAATGCCCAAAAAGATAATAATAATCATAACAATGAAAAAAGTAGTTTGTTTTACTTGTTTTGTACCACTTAAATTTGGTTCAAACACGACCATGGTCAAAAATACTGCTTATTGGCTTTTATCAAAGTGCAGCCATAATGGTTGAAATCAATTCACCCGAAACGAGGCTGACGGGGGATAAATAGCCGTAGCCCCCATTGAGACATGAAAATGCATATCAACTATTGTTGTGGCAGTCGGGGAACTAGGCAAAAGATTGTGGCTGCATGAAAAACGACAATTTTCTTAGTGTTTTACAGTTTGCTCACAGCGGTTATTACCTGAATGAATATAATGACAGATACTTACAGCTGGTAATTTTTTAAAGTTCATTTCGTAATCGATTGTAATAATTTGTACATATTTTGTAAATAAGCTCAACACTTAATAGTGCACTGTGTTCGTTGTGACACAGAGGTAATTGGATGTCATGGTGGTTTTTTTTATACCAATATTGAAATATAAAAGTGAGTGTTGAGTGAAAATGTATCTAATGGATAATTTTTTTTATATTTCTTGATATTCTTTGTGGAATGTTATAAACATAATCATACCAATGAGGCATTACGTACCGTCCCTATTCGTGTCTAAAGTAGTATTTTCCTGTAGAAAAAAAACCCTGACTAAGTGTTTGTCAATCTAATCTCGATCTTCATCACTGTGACCTGTATACTAGCGTAATCAATACTGTAACATTTGTCCGGTATGTATACGGTGATTCGTCTCGACGCATGATTGTGTGCGTATTAACGATTACCGTAAATTTTACGGGTACCGTCTAAAAAGAAATCCCTCTAAAAATGTAACAATCAAGTTCGTTCTCTAGTATAAAACGAATACTGCAGAGTAATATTAAAGGCTGATTTCTGTACACGATGCCCTGAAAAAGTCTGCATTTATAATAAATAATAACTAAATAAATAGATTAATAATCTAACCCGTATATTTTACGGTAATTGTTTGGCACATGTGCTGCTAGGTAAATCACCGCAAACTACTGTTTTTATTTATTTGTTTATTTTATTTTGTAATTTTTATAATAATCACTATCTTCATGTTTTTGTTATAAAACCTGTTGTTTTTAAAATACCCCCTATGTCCAAAGTTATTGTAGTTTTTAATTTATCGAATTCTGGGCGATAGAAATGCTTATGTTTCAGCGTGGATAGCAACTTTACTTCACACATTAAGTTCATTTTAAATCTAAATGTAAATTATGGATGCCCTTCCCAAACACACGGCGCGAAAACCCAAACCAAACAGAAAAAAACAATCCATATCCGTAACAATCTAGCAAACATCCCAACAAATGAATAAACAATCAAACACCCCAACATGAACACACACACACGACTCCAACAAACAGATACACAGCAATCCATCAAACGACATAAAAGAGACTATATCATCCATTTTGAGTGAAAACAACGACAATAATTTTTTTTAATATACAGTTTGTGTTTTTACACGGATTTTGTGACGTTCACATCGGGCTTATTTCGATTGTGTCAATCGAAAAAGGTATTGCAAGGGACTACAAAATGCTGTATTTATCTCCTCTATGATAGTATTGCGGACGGAAATTTTTATCCAGAGAATTAAAACTGATTTTAACTTTATAAAATCAGTGAACTTTCAGAATGGAAATCACATTTCGATTGTCAACATTCCTGCACTTTGACCTCAACCCGAAACAAACGGTCTTGCCACATTTTGTATCACCGATTATTGTAATAAAATGGAAAACTCTCTGGTTTATCAAGCTATGCAAAGTCGTTAGTGTATGAAAAGTTGTACAAATAATGCTTATAGTGTATTAAATACATTTTTGCTTTAGTGTGTAGTATTGTAAATGTTAGGTCTGTCGATTTGCTAAAAGATCCCGCAGGCCTCTCTTAGATGCCACCATCGACATCTTGTAAGCACGGTAGAGGGAAATTGCTTAGCAGAGAAAGATAGAGAGAAGAAATCAGCTAAAAGACTAAGTAATGACATTATTACTGGTACCCAGTTAGTTTGTGCTAAGCAAGGTTTCTATGTTTAAGGGTTCAAGAGAGGAACTGCTGCTAACTTACTGCTCAATCAGCAGGACATGGTGTAGCCAAGGTTACTTATGTGAATTTTTTTCGTGGCAGGCCCTTCACTAATTTTTTGCTTAACAAGATAGGCCTATACTTTAAAAAATTAGGCCCAGATTGTCAGGGTATTGGCAGGGGCCATTCCCTGACTCTTATATGCAGTAAAATATTTAGTCAAAGTCAATAAAGGCTTCGGAAGCCACAAAGAAACACAATCTTGTAGTTGTTTGTCTTTGTATGTGCAAATAGGGACTGCGAGAGGACTGCCACCACGTCTAATATGAGACTAAAAGGGTGGTACAGTATTGGACTTTGGGAAGGTTTCATTCAAAGTTGTGTATTGGAGGAAGTTATGAAAACTTGCGATTAGCGGCCATTTTCGGTACAAACATCCGCTTATGTGCACACGGGTACCAGACTAGACTGCGCAGTGGGTTGTAAACAACCTCGTCCCCAGGGTGCGTCGAGCAGTACCAGGTTGACCGCTCTATTGTAATGGTTGGAAATAAAGTAAACAACAGGGACGAGGTTGGGTTGTGCTACATTCGGACCGAACATGGCGTACAGCATCCACGTGACCAAAGTAAACTGGTCCCTCCATGTCACAACTCTCTCAATACAGAGCTATAGGGACATTCATTCAAACCGAGTAGGCCTAGTTTAGTTATCAGACACCGTCACAAAACCAGATCGTTAAAAAACAAACTTAAAGATCTCATCGAATCCCTAATCAAACGGCACAGTCTTTACGATCATTATGATCACGATTGTAGTAACACGTAAATTCCGCTCAAATTACAGTCACTCGAAGAAGTATTTTTATCTTTGTTTGTTTGTTTTTGTTTCAAAATCTCCACAGATTTCAATATAATGCAACAAATGGACAAAAACAATAAGTAAAGAATAGACAAGAGTCATAAAAAGACATTAGAATCCGAGGAATTTTCGAGGATGACACACAAAAAAGCCAAAGAAAAGCCATTGTGGTCCTTGTAGGGGCGCAGTTATTGTATTCTACAATCCCGGCCAAAATGCTTGGGCCACCCGTTCCTATAACGTTACAATAACCATACAATAACCATTCCCTGTCTCACAATAAACATTCTCTCTCCCGTCCCCCGTCCCCCCGCTCAATGTTGTCTGGAACGCAGAAGACCGTGCAACAATGTGATTCAACATTGAAAGGGGGCAGGGGGGCCCAACGAGATATGGCCGGGATTGTAGAATACTGGCGCGTGAATCGTGTATTGAGGGCGCTATACAATTTCGCGGATAAATTGTGACATGGAAAGAGAGTGAAATATTCAGAATACGGTGGGTGGGCTGAGAGAGAGAAAAAAAATTGTTTTCAAAGACTCCATTTTGATGCCAGATGACAAAATAAGGCTCCTTAGGTATACCCTTTTAATAATGACACTTTGGTTTTTCTCAACACCAAATAACGTTTGCCTGCAGAACCACTGGCAAACAGAGCTATCCGTGGTGCCATCAGGGACTTTTCAAGTGTAGGTTTTTAATTAAACAATCAGTACCTCGCCATTTTTAAAAATCTAAATAAATCAAAGTTCCCCAGCTTCACCTAGCCAAGCCTAACCAAACCTAGCCAAACCTGACCTTGTTTTCCCATAGGAATTGGTATTCCCATAGGAATTGTACAGCATTCACTTAGCATTGGACCTAATAGTCACTACTTGGTGAAGTGAACCATTGGTGTTCAGATGGCTTCGCGGTGGAACTGTAGAGGGGGTATATCAAGGTGCCAAATGAGTGAGACTGTGCCTACCGGACTAGTGGGAAAGACCACTCAAAATAGATTAGGGGATTATGGCTGTCTTTGGTAAACAAACATAGGTGCCAATTCCATGAGTTGCAGAGGCAAAGGGAGAGTAAAGTGGTATAAGAGACACATGTGGGCTAATTTCAAAGGAAAGGTGGCTATAATTTATTTATATTGGTCACAAGGGTCTATATCTAACAATTTGGGCGATTTAAACGTGATTGTGCTTCTCAAAAACATGTGCTACACGCAATATCAAAACGTACACTTAAAAAGTTCCTGTTGGTGACAGTGTGTGATTTTTTTGTTATGGTGACACGCAGGGTTTGATAAAGTTGAGACGTTTTCTTTCGTCACGTGGGTTCTGGCCGCAATGTTCGGTCTAAATGTAGCACAACCCGCTGTGCAGTCTACTCTGGTAATTGGGGTGCGCACATGCGTTTTTTTGTGTCGTTGCCATCGAACATGACTTCAATCGCAAGTTGTTGCAACTCTCAAAATACGGGTGCAACCCCATTATAATGATCTCTTTTAGCATACATACATTGGTGCAAAATGATAAATATTCGAAAACACTTTTAAAATACTAAGAAGTCGCACAGGAAATGTTTTTCATTGGATTCTTTTAGCCCATAAGCTGTTATCATCTGCTCAATTTGACATGTTGTCCCAAGGCCTTAAGATCATCCAAAATACTGTAAGTTGGAAGACAACAACCCCAAGTCAAGATTGGGCAAATGTTTTTTACACTGTACCCCTTTTAATTGGCTCTCCAAAAAGAGAGACTATCTTGACGGTATGCTTTCTCCCTAATAGTGGGGTGCACCACGGCCCAAAAGCAGTTTAGCGCCCTCCATTGATCACATGCTCACGATTTGATTAGACTGGCCAAACTGTTGCTCCTGAAATAATGAGCTACGACGTTGCATCATTAGTGGACAAGTAGTTTTGACGCTGTGGCGTCGGCAAACAGATAGATCTTGCTCGCATAATATCCAAACTGACAGCAGCCAATAATGTATGTTATTTTTTAAAACTCCCATAGGGGTAAAAGGTCGCTAAACGTGATAATAGACTTGTTAAAGGTCTCCATTGAGGATAATTACATGACCTGCTGATCTTGAGACGGGGTTGAAAAGAAGAACGGACTGGGTTTGATCGTTATTTATAATTTAAGTCCTCCTTGAAGATTGTAATAATAATACTAATTAGCAGACTAGAGAGATTAATGAGGTTATAGTTTTCAAAGTGCTTCGTCATCAGTCAGAACTGATTATAAATGAGCACAAAGTGATCAATGAGGACGTTGTAAAGATAAAGAAGCATAACAAATGAAAGAGTTTAACACTTGTGTGCTGAATGTCAATGTTTGAAAGTTTCCATTTCTTTTAAAGCACGCAGACAAACAACTTTGGTAATGGTCAGAGAAAAGCACCCTCACTTCATGTGACCCAACATACAGGCCTACATTATAACAAACCTGTGACATTGTATTTAACTGAGCTCAATCGGTCACCAGAGTTCAGTCAATAGACGATAGGGAAAATCCCTTTGTTACGTGTCACTGTTTTCAGACATCCTGTTTTGTACCAATGAGAACAAATTAATTGTTTTACTGGTTTCTTAAAAAAAACCTATAGCATTTCAAGCATTCATACTTCAAGGGAAGTTTTCCACCATAAACACCTTTATACGATATAAGTTATGTGCAAATATGTGGACATGTATTTTCCCTCTTCAATGTTATGCACACCATAGCCTTGGGCCTACTGACTTTATTGTTCAAACGACCGTTTACGGGTGTGTGGGCCGGGTGTGTGCGTGAGTGCTTTTTTTCACTTACAATTTGTAAATTCATATGAAGAGATGACTTTGAAATGATTTGATTGTCTGACAACCTTCCAAGAAAATCACCAAAAAGGACAGTAAAAACATTGTCGGCTGCAATAGTTAAGTCGTGTATATTCAAGAGCATTAAAGGCAGGGTGTTTGTTTTCTTGGTATTTACTCCACAAGTTAATGACCATTAAAATGTACTTGGTAAAGAGCACTGGGGAGCTCTTGATGTTATAAAACATTGTTAAAAACAACCCACTTTGAAGTAACACAGTTTTATAGAAAGAGGTAAATTTTCACCCGAAAATTTGAATCTGAGAAATGGGTATCTTAAAGCAAACAATTATTTTATGCAACTATATTTTTTTCTTTCAATATTTTCTTGCAACTTCGATGACCAATATTGAGCCAAAATGTTCACAGGTTCGTTATGTTATGCTTATGTTGGGATACAAGAAGTGGATTCTGGTCTCTGACAATTACCAAAAGTATGCCCTGCCTTTAAACAAATTCTAAACGCAGTGTGGTGTGTGTCTTTTGGAAGAAGCGGTCAGCTCCTCAACATATAGGCCCTACGCACGTGTAAATTGATCCAAAATAAATTCTGCGCCGACATTTAAATCAACAGAGTATAATTTAATTTAACTTGACAGGCATGGTATATTTACAAGAGAAACAAAAAATCACGCTTAAAATAGACGACGTCATATTAAATTCGATTGAAGAATAGCAAAACAACGAAAAAAACAAGAACACAATCACAAATAAATTTATCTTCTTCAAAGATTGTTTTAATCTAAAAGAAAATCCTTCTCCCTTCTCTACACGTCTGCCGCGCTGTTGATAAATCTCTTCATGCTAAAAACGATTCCTTACGCCTGGCATCCGATTAGAAGCAAGCGCTGTCGATTGGAAGAGTCCCAGACCGTCCCTTGCCAACTCGTTAATATCCGATTTTCCAATACTTAGCCTCATATACGACGAACCGCCGACGGGAGGAAAATTCACCATAACAAGAACTTTCTCCAGCAGCAGCAGCAGCCCCTTGGCCTCGTCGTCCTTGCCAGCCCGGGTTTTATACGGCAGTGCGAAGAAGCCGATCAAACTACTAGAACAGAGAAGAAAGCCCTTCTCTTGCCTCCCTGGGCAAGATTTTCCACTTGAGTTGTTCTCAAGCGGTGCGTGCGCTAATAAACAAGACGAATAAACCCTCTATACCTGATGAAGAGTTGACGTAGTGAATATGAATGTATGTATACAACGCTCTTAGTGGGGGATTGCAGAGTTCGGTGAATGCACTGCTAACCTTCAGCGTTTGTTGTCAGATGGGTTTAGCGTGTGGAGGATAGAGCTGGGTTTTTTTTATTCAAAAAGCAGGAGGGACTACGAGGGTCAGAGGAGGACCACCACCGGCACCTGTTTTGTTTACCCCTTTCTGAATAAGTGGAGATCAATTTGGAGAGGTGGTGAACTGACGATCGAGTCAAAAGGGGGGGCTGCGTCGCCACCAACAGTGCCTTCAAGTGCTATGACCGGCAGTTGGTGGGAGAATACACTTCGCGCACAACCGTCTGACTCGACCATGGAGAACGACAGGAAGACATCTCCACCGAGCTACATGGAAACACCACATGAACTTCGTGAGGGGAAGGGGGCCCTGGCACGGGTGTGTGTCTCCCCGACTCTGCTAAACCGCCACCCGTCATCAGCCGGCATGAGGCCGGGAACAGATGGACGAGGCCTTACAGTTCGTGTAGCCTCTTGAAGATCCTCGCCCTAATTGTCACATTGTTTGTCGCCCTGGTGGGTGGGATGTCCGTTCTGCGGATGAGGGAACTTGAGAGAAGACTAGCATGGCAGGAGCGGGAGATAGAGAATCTGGATGACAGAGTCAAGCAGCTTTCGAGGATAGGTGATAACTACTTGCCGGGATTAGAGGTAGGTGTAGACGTCCCTCAAGACGTCCGTAAATACTATGTTATCAGAATTTTCAAAATGCTTTTAAACTTTTCAGTAACGGAGGCTTGAAAAGATTGTCAAGCAGAAAAATATTTCTACGAAATTGTCCTGAAGATAACCAGAGCTATACTGATCGAAACGTCGCAAAAAAATAAATAAAAAGAAAATAGAGCTCCTTAACCCTGCGAGAGTCTACACTGTTAAAACAGTGTTTACCGTTAGTGTCATGAAATTATGGTACCGCAAACCGTGCACTGAAACGTTATTTCCTCGTGTCTTTTAAAATAAATTAATGCTAAGTTTATTTTATAAAAACATGTTTTTTTAAATTATTTTTTTAAAGTGATCCTTGCAAGATGGTGTCACTGTCATACGAAACATCATAAACAGGCGTTTGACATTTAAACAAAATGTATCTATGCATTTTTTCAGGCCGGGAGAGTCCTCAGTTAAAAACAATACAAAGGAAAATATTATCGATAGTCAACTATAATATTTACCAAAAACAAAACTTTTTTGTAGAACAAAAAATATATTCAATTCAATTTTATAGCAGTTTGAACTACCCGAGGTTACTAATACTGTAGTGAAAATTACTGAATGTAAGCAATAATTTAACCAACGTTAGAAATACAATTGGAAATTAAAATTGGGCATGGAGTTAGAGTTTTTAAATATTTTCTATTTCAAAATTTTGAGTGGAAGTAAAGAATCGTGTATCATTTTTGTATGTGAAGACAGTCAGCACTCGGTTGTGCCTTTTAAATTCCGTTTTATCATCTGACATAAAACAACCAGGTTTTCACTTTTTTAGATTGCAATCAGATGAATTCCCACTACAGAATCTACCCGACTCTGGTTTCCCGAGACCTAGCTTACAATGTAATTATAATTCGTAGGTGTAATTAAATTAGTTCATGATTTCTGAACAACCTTTACAATTCCCACGAGAAAGGTTTGAATTGAGGGAGTTTCTAACGATCATTTAATTTCAACCATTGTATCGGTGAGAAATTGTTCCCCCGGAACTCCAAACAGCGAAATGCAAAGAACAGAATAATGATTTTATACGCAGTGAGCGGGTTTTTTTCCACCGCGGACTATGGGAAATCTTCTACTGTTTGATCGAAGGTCTTTGCTTGTGTGTAGATCTGAAGGATGTCTTTCGATTGAATTTCCACTCTTTTCGGTGCTGGTGATCGTCACAAATTAAATTTGTGTTCAATGTTCCAAGGACTGGCCAGACATAGGACTCAACAGCAATCCAAGATTGAAGACACTGGGTGAATCCTTGTCTTATAAAATGGGATCTATTGCTGAGATGGATTTTACATTTTTTGTTCTTTTCATTTCTTTAATAACTGATCAAGGCTACGCCGCATCTACGGAACAAGGGATTTAAACACAATGATTGAAAACAAATAATAATACTACTTCCCAGGTATCACATGTAAAAAAAGAAATATCATAAAAAAATGTAACCCCAGCCTTTATGGATTTGTCACGTAGTTTTTTTCACTTTATTTTCAATCATATCAGTGTTATGCACACCATTTTAATTAAAGAACATGAATGATGACGGAGAATTTCAAGCAATAGGAACGACACCGCTGTCTCAGGTATCAACTGGGAAGTACGTGCACAAACTGACACAAGTTGTTTGGCTACACAAAATTGAAAAAACCTCTCATTAGAATGACCGTAGGAGGAGACAGGTAGTTGATGGGGTTGCGATTTTGATGATACAGAAAGCATGGAACTTGGCACGGAAGATCAGCGTATGTCACGAGAAAGATATTTGACCGCAGGTCATTGCAGATTTGTCCTTTTGGAAAAAAAAAATAATCACAAGTATAGCACGACAATCAAGGGCAGCCATTTTGAAATGAACCTGTAGCCGAATTTCTTTCATTTTCAATTCATTTAATTTCATTTGTTCTGGTTGTGAAGCCAAAGACTCCCGGAAAAGACAAATTAGTCACTATATTAGCCAATAACCTCATGGACATAAGACGAAGAAGGACATTTTAGATTTAAATGCGGGAGGAAAAACTCAGAGATTATTCGAGGGAAAACCCACGCAATCAGGTATGGGACTGAAAACCCAATCCACACAGTGCCCCCCGGCGGGATTCGAACCGGAGTCCCAGAGGTGGAAGGCGAGGAAAGATACCACTACGCCAACCTGACCGCCTTGATGCCAATCTCATGACATGCTCTGACAGTGTGCCAAATGCCATGACTGTATCATCAAAGGCACAATTCCCTCAATTATTTCCCCTATTTGCCCCACTGTGTTCCTCAGTCCCCCAAAGAGCAGGGATTTTAGTCCATGCAAAAAAAAACTAGTGCAGTTCATGTGCATTCAAAATTTAAATGTATTTTGCTATTAAAAGAAAGCTTTTTAGTATACAAAGTATTGTGGGAAGGCATCCGTATGATTTAGTTTTACCTTACACTGATGTGTGATAAATTACATTTTTCTCGGTGCTTTCTGAGTCTTGCAGAAGAACGAGAAAGCTTAGGATGTCATGTTTCTTAGAACCCACATTTCTGTTAATAACAATACGAGGATGGGTGGTATAGAACTACAGTGATGGCTGGAGAGAAGACGTGGCTTAGTTCTGTCAGCTCGGATTAGCAGGTTATATGGCCATGTTATGTAGTGTAAACCTACTGCCTGTCAACAGGATGGCTTAGGGTGATCGTTCAGCATCTAAATCTACACATACACCATGTACGGTGGCGACTGAGAGCTAATATTGCCCCGTTAAACTACAATCAGGTTAAACTGGCGTATTAAGGGTATGCATGCTTCATTGGTTTCGGGGAAAAGTATCCCCAGATTTTTGCAGACACGCCAAGCAACCAGCATTTGAAAAATTTAAGTAATGTTGTAGGTACACTCGTGATTCGAAACAAGAGTACATAATAACATCCTGTTTTGTCAGAGAAGATGCACGTTCGTATAGACTGTGCAAGTCTCGCGAGTATTGAAAACGAGAAAACAACTTGAACGAAGACTTTGTTTTTCTGTGATTTTTTTTTATTATTATTCTATTAATACAAAGCTCTTGGATATATAAATGTATCCATAGCAATTTGTTATAAATACAATTTCAGTTTTTATATAATACAAACACTTGAAACGAGAATGCTTATTTATTTTAGAAACCCCATTTGCCAATCACGCCCAATTGATTTTGTGCGAACATTACATAGGTTTATAAGTCAACAGGGCAAAATTATTAATTGTTTACATTAACCGGAAATGGAAATCAAGTCTTATTCTCGGATTGTCTTTGTTGACTTGTTAAATTTATGTTAACTTGCTTGTTATTTCATGGATAAATTATACCTTTCCAACTGCTGTTATAATTTGTATTGCCATTTACGTTGAACTAAGTATTTGAAGAAACAGAACCACGCGCACGTAAAACTCAATAATGGTTGGAAACCAACTTGTTCCCGGAAGTTCGAATACGCGCGAGACTTGAGTGCAAGTTACAGAACATGTGTTTCATCTGAAGGTATTCAACTTGTACATATAAAGTGGCTTCTTATATAGCGCTAATATCCGTCACTCAGTGACACTTCAGGCGTTTCAACATTCAGTATTTTCAGGTATTGTGGAGCTACGTTTTTAAAGTATTAGACCTATTCCTTTATATAGCACCATGCAATGGTTTACAAGGTGCTGTAACTTCACATGCTACAGAGCGAAAGTGTTCGTGCATTTGTAACTTCCCACCTCGCCATGGGAAATTCTTTTTTACATTCTATGATTGGCCGAGCGGTTTAGTTCACCGGACCCAAGCTCTGGCGTTGTCAGCAGCACAGTGTGGGTTCGAATCCCGGTCACGACACTTGTGCCTTTGAGCAAGGCACTTAACCATAAGTGCTTCGTAAAAAGTTGGAAAGGTAGTGCATTCTGCTCTACCAGCCAGGCTC
Source organism: Pycnopodia helianthoides (assembly GCA_032158295.1). Lineage (NCBI taxonomy): Eukaryota > Metazoa > Echinodermata > Asteroidea > Forcipulatida > Asteriidae > Pycnopodia > Pycnopodia helianthoides. The sequence goes on from CM063259.1 coordinate 5,972,569, forward strand.
CTAGTGGATGATACCCATGCTTACATCCTTACGGACTGTGAAGGGGTAAGGTAACCCTGTTTCAGCCCCAGGAGTAGGTGGAAACATGTCCCTGGTGCCAGTTGATTTGGGTCAACAGCCCGAATCAGTTAAGTGTAGCCCTCACCTTGATGTGGCCGTTCGGCCTTGTGAGTTAGGCGATATCTCATTTAAAAAAAAGAATAAAAAAGCGTGGTTTGCCAGACTACCAATAATTGTCTCGTCTACAAACCAGTGCAGCTAGACTTGTAACCCGGACGAGGCTGACGAAGTGCACTCATCGGCATTATGTATGTCTACGGCTCATCTATAGGCACTTTACCATCATATCTATATACGATCTACTTCAATTGTTCAGTGCCGCGAGTCGATGAAATCCAATAATAAATATGTTTTAAAGGGAATGTACACGATTGGTAATCACTGTAAAAATTAATGGCAATAAAAACTTACTTGGTAAGAAGGACAGCAGCTTTGGGTAGTATAATGAACTTTGAGAAACTTTTAATTTCGAAGTACTACGGTTATGGAGAATATATCACTTTTTTTCCCCCAAAATTTGAAACTGAGAAGCGTTTCTATTCTCAGACATTGTATTCCTATGGGGAATATTCTTCCTGTGTGGAAATATTCGCTCCGGTTTTTCGGTGATATCTTAAAAACGCGACCACCTTTTGAAGTGAAATTTTCACAGGTTAGTTTTATTGTATGTACCTACATTTATATAGGATTAACACAATCAGTAGGCTCCAATTACCAAGCGTATGCTGCACCTTTAAAGGTAGGGTCGTGCACTGGTTTTGTCAACGTAGTTCTGATTTAGAGGCTACATTTTCAAAGATGTAATGAAAGCCCCCTGTGAAAGTTGCAGCTGTATACAGTGTCCACTTGATGAGAAAACAGCAACAAACTGTATTTTCAACAAGAACGTCGAATCCAGCCATGTTTAGCGACGGGACAGAGGGGTTCCAACCCGCATCTCTGGCCGCAGTATTTTAAAACGGACACCACGGAAATTTGAATCTTCAAAAGTCGCTTGCAGGCGAACTTTGGAGACTCAAACTTTGATTTTTTGCCAATTTGACCCGAAAATTTAAATCAAAATCTTTAATAGCTATGTATTTATTGCCTTGTATTGTATTTTTTTTAATTCAACAACTTAAACAAACCCCAACCCTGGGAGGGTTACATAAGTGTATAAATGTAATAGCATACTCATAAAATCGTATACAAAAGTTAGATAAAGCAAAACAAAAATAAAAACCTACACATGCATTTGATTTTTCTTCTAAAACAGTAAACAACAAGTTATATTTGGCAACGCATTTCTTCATGGGAATGGTCCATAAAAAACAAGGAAAAAATTAATTGATCAATAATAATTTCCAACGTTATATTCCCGAGGTCTTTATGGGCAATCTATAACTGTTTACAGAAAATGGATTTCAGTGTCAATATCAAGGTGACAATGCTGGCAAACTTACTGGCCAGAGTCTAAACCGAATCCGATATATCATTCTATTTTAATAACAACATTATGATTGGTGTAGCATCTTGCCTGCCAAGAATGGCCATGGAATGATCAAGGTCACGCGTTTTTGTAAAAAAAAAAATGTGAATAGCCAATTTATCTTTTCTCGGAGGACAACATAAAATATAAGCCGTTAGAGATGGATTTGGGACAGACAATATTATATCTAGACAATGTCACTAGCTTTAATTGAAGTTGTTTCTGTTACAATGAACCAGACGCTAACGCAACTCGCGAGCAGTCCCAACAGACGAAGAGCCCGTATGGAGTTTCCTTGTAAAATGAACACGGCAGTCGAACTACAACATAGCGTTCATCTCATTCACGATCAGACATGGTTAGAGAATGACTCCAATGCCCGCCAGCTCAAATTGACGTATATTTCCACCCACTTCTAAAACCATTTTCTGCGACATATGTCAATTAGGACGCAAGCAATAATGTAGAAAAAAGCAAGAAAGAACAAAGAGAGAAAAAAACACAAACCACGACACCCTGTCTAGATAGATCAATCGTGTATAGTCATAAGTTACAACATAATCATATACTCTTTTTCTGAAGGTACCTTCGTATCGACAATACTCTGTACCTTTGATTTATTCAAAGAAAGTAAGCAAATAATTGAAGTCGGCGTGCTGGCACTGCAACCACCACGCCTTGTTTCGATTTTAAGTGAGCCAAAGCAACAGTTACCACTGCTGTACCTTATATTGATTCAAAGACACTACGCAAACAGTGGACGTAACTTGCCAAAATTGAACACTGCTTTGAGTTGTCTTCATTAAAATAAAAAAGCAATAGCAGTTTGTTCATACTTCCTTCTGAAGTTTTGCTGTAACGTATTTTAATTCAGTGTCTCGTAGCATTTAGCAACATTACCCACTCACACCGTGCATTATCTTGATTCAGAGGGAGAAAGAAGCCGTTACATGCCTGGAATTACACGGAGGCCACGGAGGCCACGGCCTCTGTTGCCCTCGGTCTTGGCCTTGGTGCACCTTCAGGAATTTCCCATTAATTAGACTTAACGTTTTTTCAATGGAGGTGCCCACTCAAAGATGAAACTCGAGACCTGCCGTTAGTAACATACCATCATCGCTCCACCTCTACTTTAACTATCAGCGAAGACTTGAACCGTTACGATATTATTATTTTGACCCTTTCTATATGAAAAAAAGAAACCAACCGTGAGCGTCTGGGGACTGACAATAGGATTTCTTATTCTATCGAATAACCGAGCTATAATACCGTAGAGTCAGCGACTTAAAAAGTCAAAGGCGACGCAGCAGAGAGCTGAATGTAGCACAGCTTTACTACGTAATACGATTATACACGGGTGCTTACGGAGCAAAATGTAACCTTAGTTATGATGACTTCCATATACAATTACAAAACTCCCATTATGTTAGGCCGAATAAGCGATTAGGGATTACTGGTTACCGTGTCGGATGGCTGGTGCATTTTTTTTTCTCTCTCGGCTGGTTGGATAATGTTGCGTATGCATTATAGCGGAATTGAGCGAACATTTTTAATCAAATTACTTAATATAGAGAGGTATGGTTCTCTTATTAAACCGTAACAATAGGGTAATAAAGAGGTTGGCAAACAAATATCTTGTCAGAAGTGTCAAATTAAAATTATCGGTAAATCTATTACATGTAGAGGTTAAAATTTTAAATCTTTCAAACAAAAACCACTAATAATGTATACGTATGCACAATAATAATGTTGTAATATACATGTATTCCGACGCATACAAAAAGAAATAATAATAAATTGAAAAAATGTAAAAAGGTTAACATAATTTTAAAATGTGTCTTATATAACATGTGTATATAATATACATATGCAGTATGTACATATATACACAATAATCATGTTAAAATAAATAGAAAAAAACAATTTAATAGGGTAACCATGGTTTTAAAGGGTGTTAAAAAAATATATATACAATTTTACGCTGAAATGACTTTCTGTGAGAAAGTTCTATTTCAATTGATTGATTTTCTTTCATAGTACATTATGCTACTAAGAACTGATACACACTGGTTCTTCTCAGAACCACACTCTTATCCAAGATATGTAAATCTTATGGCGGTTACCCACCCCCTAACGCGATTTTTTTTCTGCAGCATACTTCGTCAATACAGTCAACTGTTGACTCCATAGCCGACGTGTGCTGCAGAATAATAAATTTGCCCCCCTAACCCCCCCCAAAAGGAAATATTAATAATAAAAGCAACAAAAATAAAAAAACACGCCACGCACAACACAAAAAACCCCTGCTCAGTCTACCCCCCATTTCTATTCCTTATCTTTCAACTGAAATTACATCAAAAACATTTTCCATATATCATATTTATGAACTGTACATTTAAACTGAAATAACAATCAAAACAGCATAAATTGTTCACTGAAATGCATTTGCTTCTTAAACGTTCCCACCGAGTATACCCTTTTAAAAATCCGAGATACTTTATCTGTTTTCAAATACTCTTCTTCCAAACACTGAAACACTATTTTTGTTTGTTTAGATGATCTTCCCAACAAGGAACTCGGCAAAGCTCCCACAAGGGGGATATAAACACCAAGCTGGCAACAGCCAATCTCTCTCATATACAAACATTGGTTCAACCTTTTTCTATGATTATGAATTGCACAAATCAATAATTTGTGGTTGGTAACTAAACGACAATAGTGAAACCAGCGGTTAGCCTGTCCGGATTCGAACCCTCAACTTTGTGATTGCAAGTCCTGCAGGCTAGCCACTTATCATCTTTTCCTGAAGCCCGCAGATTTATTCATACCAGAATAACACTAACACCGAAACAATTTACCCCCACCCCAACCCCCCCCCCAAAAAAAAAAAATAATAATAATAAATAAATAAATAAATAAATAAAAATAAATAAAAATAAATAATAATAAAAAATAATAATAAATAAAAATAAAATAAAAAATAAATAAAATAAATAAAAAATAAAATAAAAAACAAACAACTTATTCACAAACGCCGGAATATCAATTTTTATTCAAAAACCAATTTGAACAAAGATACTTTTTTCACAAACACATCATCATTTCGCAATACCGCATTACCATTCCCGAAGAAATACTTTTCTAAAAACCCGAGTAGCATTTCCTTTCATGTGACGCGGCTAAAGTCAATGGACGAAAAACAGTACACCGCAATTACCATTGGCAGTTATAATGTTATCGGTTGTCTCGCAAACGACTCAGCCGAAAATATATAATATTATTGTGTAGTTATGAAATATCTGGCGGGCATAAATGGAGCTTCAATATCAATCTAACTAATATTTAATCAGTTTTATGATAATGAGGGTAGTATATATATATATTTTTTATTGCCAAGCATCGCTGGAGAAACCCTGGAGGAAATTAAGCTCACATGGACGGTGTGTGGAAAGACCCCAGCACACATTAGCAACAAAGCAGCAATAATTAATTAGTTGATGACAATGTTTGTTTCACCTTGTACTGGGGTTAAAAATGCACCCAGGGAATAAAATATTTATGGAAACCAGACTATGTATTCATTGTCAAGTACACATGCATACATATTTTATGCTGTTGATTGTAAAGTCCTTGTAACACACATGAATGTTCGCTCGTATTTATCATTATGGTGCTATAGACGAACTATACTCCCAATATACATACGCGAGTATCGTGATATATATATTTTTTTTAGGTATCTCAATAAATTAGCCAACCACATTCCCCCCAAAAAATATTTTCGAAATTGCACAGTCCTATATGCACGTATTTTATCATGCAGCAAAACCTCCCCTTTCTCTTCTGAAGACGAGCAGGGCAAACCGCTTGAAACGTCGAGTCAAATCCTCAGTTCCTGTCAGAACCATTGCAAATCGTGTTTCCACACAAATATTGAGTTTCTAGACTGTTCCAACACTGCAAAGTTTCAATTCCCACCAACCTTTGTTAAAGATTCCCCGACTTAATATAACAGTAAAACACGCCGGTGTATATTTTACGTATAGCGATGATCAATTTAAGTCGCCCAATTATCCTCGGTTTGGTATCAATGGTTTGTATTTGAGTCAAACAAGATGTCCGCACCGTGATAAAGACCTACAGCCACCAAAGAGTGAGTGTTATCATTACTCCAATGCCCCATGTTTACAGAGAAAGATAGAGATAGAAAGGGGGGCATTTATAATGCAATACCTGAACCCAGTGGATTGACATTTTCGGAGATAGATGTGGATTTCTTGTCATACACCATTCAGATCTCATTCCAGCAGCATTGATTAAACAGTCATGTCCACCCCCTTTTCCCCGTATGAAAATAGACATATTGATTCAATGCCCCGACTCATTTAACCCGCAACTGCAATTTTGTACATCGTGCTTAATAATGTCAAACCGATGTTAGAGTATAAAACCGAGACCTTGCGTGTAAAACTATCCACGCCATTGTCATTATTGTCAATTGTATTCATCCTTTTTTCCCCTGTTCTACTTCCTCGTCTCCCCCTTTTATTTTATTTTATATTTTAGTCGCTTTTGAATAATTGCAGTTGTATCTGGGTCTCCTTGGAGCTCCCCTTTGTAGTGTTGATTGCAATAAAAACAGAAAAAGGGAACGAAGTCAAGCATGATCTGGCCTCTGTTTTACGGTTTCAAGGACCGGCATCGAACTAGGTCGGTGGGTGGGTGTAAACAATCGATCCAACCTGTTAAGAGTTAAACTGATCTCGGTCGCTGAATTCGCAGAGCGCAAAACGCGAGGTTTGGCTGCAGAGCAATGCTTACGACCACCATTCATGTAAAACTTAAAGGTATATTGCACCGTTGGATTGTGGAAGAGTAAATCATTCCCACCCTACAGTTGTCAATAAAAACACACTATTCAACCAACCAAATGTCATCAAATTAAGAAATCTCCTTTTTAGTGCAAACGGTTTTTGTTTTGCCACAGGGATGTTGTTCTCGTTTATGACACTCCAAAAACACCCGGGTCAGAATCGACCTGGATTCCTGATCAGAATTGACCTTGATTCCGGTTCAGAATTGACCTGGATTCGGGTCAGAAATGACCTTGATTCCGGTCAGAATTGACCTGGGTTCCGGGTCAGAATTGACCTGGATTCCGGTCAGAAATGACCTGGATACCGGTCAGAATTGACTTGGATTCCGGGTCAGAATTGACCTGGATTCCGGGTCAAAATTGACCTGGATTCCGGGTCAAAATTGACCTGGGTTCCGGGTCCCAGTGGGATAGACACATTATAGGGCCAGCATGACCCAAAGTGTAAAGATGGGGTTTAACTCGGATTCTGCGTCATTTTGGCATATATTTTGGGTTATATTGACCGAAAAATTAGTTAGGCCCCACGGGACCGGATCAAGGTCAATTCTGACCCGAAAGTCTTTAGAGTGTACTTTTAATTATTATCGCGGCAATAGAAATAAGCCTTGGTTATTTCCATGATCTTCAAACTCTATTTCCTTGACTTTAATAGTTTCTCACAGCAGGGAAACTGTTCTCTGGAGTAATATTTTGGATTAAAACTGAAATTGTTCTAGTTTGTCTAATAAAAATTACTGAAAAAGTACACTTACCTTAGCTAGGCTTTGAAAACATTTTGTGCGTTTTTCTTCGGTTTATGATAAAAATAGATAATCTTTTTTATTTGTAAAGTTCTTATACAGTCGACTTTTTATTCAATTTATTTTTAAATATTGAATCGAACGTTCAGTTGCTTTGGGGTGTATACATGAATATTTATTTCTCCTGCGGGACCAGTAATAAGTAACTAAATACATTGGTTGAGCACAGAGCAGAATCGGCAACGCACGGTCAATAAAGTCCTGTTAAAGCGACGGTATTCCTGTTAAAGCAATGGTATGACGTTGGGAGGGGGGGGGGGACGGACATTAATTGGGAGTGGCGTCCCCCTTAGTTACGCAACCAATTTATACATATTTTCACTGAAGTAATATTTCCCTTAAAAAACATTTCTAACGTTCTTCCATTGCCGCAAATAATTATGTCCCTGAAAATGTTATATTTGTGCTAAAATATTACGCTCCAGCTCATTTACCTATTTTAAAATGCACCTGCTGATATACATTTCGTAAACACGAAAACTAATTCCACTCAAATGCGGTTTTTATAGCACTTTTTTAACGATGATCCATTTATTTCATACTCTAGCTATTGAGTGGTCCATTCAGTGGAAACCACTTACTGTCTGCCATGGCTGATAGCGTTTGTACAAAGACAACAAAAACCATTGTAGTGCAAAAAAACTCACGTTTTAAATTGATTCTCTTGGTATCTGTATGTGACAATCTTCACTGATACCAAGTGGTCAAACTTCAAGTTATCATTTCTATTTTGTGATACTTATGTAGGCCCATTTAGACGGTCACAACTTTCAAACCTGTAGGCCTACTGCGTCTTTAACTTAATATGCACTCTCTAACATACTCGCAGCTCTCCGGCAAGGCTCTCCAACACAAACTCAATTCGTGTCGCACTTACCCGGCATTTTTCTTTCACAGGATCGTGTTTCAGCCCTTGCCATGTACACCCCGTTTTTAATTTTGGAAAAATCGATGACGCTAACACATGACAAGTCTGGACGCGCGAGGTAGCCCATACCCGTAAACAGAGCCGATGATACGGTGGAGATTGGGGGGGGGGGGAATACACGGGAATGATTGAGTGCTCGAATAAATAAAAAAAAAATCTCGGACCTCATCGAGGAGAAACCGGCGCACTCATTTTCGACGAGGGGTTAATCGCCCAGATAAAAATCTATGAATAACAGACGAGCGTATGAAATGTAAACATGCAGCATCGTGTTTTGTTAGGATAGCTGTATATTTTGAGGGAGTTTATTTTTTCTTTTCCTCATTTTCTTCATCAACCAGCATGCTGGTAGTGTTACGTTCCGCGGCCGGCCATGATTATCTAAGAATCGTGTATATATACATGTTACTTCTGTTGACTTTAATAATACACGTGTGGTCCCTGATTAAAACCTAATTTGACGGGTGTTGAATTCGACGACCTGGGCGAGGAAGAAGAAAAAAAAATACATATCCCGGGTTTTCTAGGTGCGTTTCGGGACTCGTACGAGGGGATCCTTCTTCAGCAATCAGTAGAAATCGACGCACTTTATATTTTAAATTTGAGGGACTTGGACGGAATTACGAGTTTTGCATTTTTCGGAGATTAGTGAACACATTTGTAGAAGGTGTTGATAGAAACATAAAGTAAGTCGATATTCAGTGAGTAATTCTGGTAAGCATGTTGTTGTTATGCTAAGCCTGTTTTGTCCTTAAGCAGCAGATATATTAAATTGGGTCCAGATATCGCCACCTTCAACAGTTTTTTAAATGTTTTTATTTGATGCCCAAAGTAAAAAACAAAAAAAAAAACACAAGTGCATTCGAGGGTTTGTCAAATTTCCTTGTATAGCTGGTCAACAAAACTGACACGAGCATCTTTTAAAAACTGATTTGCTCCATTACAAATTACATTGGCGAAACAACTATAAGTCATTAATAGAAGGTACATTCCACAAAATATATAACGGCAAAGACAAATTTAAAAAGAAATGTATAAAATTTCAAGCCAGTAAGAGGCAAGGAGGAACAGGGTAACCAGGAAATCTGCAAGGCCGAACAAATACCTCACCCACAACGAAATTGTAATGCTTTACAGTATAATCATTAACACCATAATTGTTGCTGATGAAGAGGTTTTTGTTTGACACGAAGTGCAATGTTTCAAGCACCGCGTAGGGCACCTTGCAAACTCGTGTTTCTTCTTCATCGATCGCATCATAGCTGACACTTCGTGGTTTGCACGATGGAAAGCCAACGAGATCTTTCTTGGGTTGTGCTGCTTGCTTTGTTGAGTGACATGTCGGTTATAGTCTTCATTTGATCCAACCATCTGAGCCTGGGTCGGCCTGGCTTTCGTCTTCCTTCAACTGTTCCCTGCATGATAATTTTTGTTCAGGTTGTGGCCTTTCTCCTTGTTATATGCCCAGAGTACTGTGATGAGCGAGCATCTATATTGCTGGTTAACCTATGTTGTATGCCGACTTCAGTAATCACACTCTCATTTGTCCTTCTCATGGTCCATGAGATTCCTATCATTTTGCGCCAACACCATAACTCAAAAGCATTGACACGTTTCCTGTTTCCTTGCTCATCGTCCGAGTTTCACAAGCATAGGTTGCAATGGGAAACACAAGTGACTGAACTAGTTGAATTTTTGTTTTTGGTGATGCCCCTATCAGTCCAGATCTTTCTTATTAGAGTTGTCATTGATGATCTTGCGATTGCCAGTCGTCTCTTGATTTCATCACTACATCCACCCTGTAATGAGGGCTCCAAGATAATTGAACTTGGATACCCTTTCCACCGTTTTTCCATTAATGAAAGTATCTGTTGTCATTTCATCTTCCCCCTCTAATACCCTAAGTTTTGTCTTCCCGATGTTGATGTTGAGACCCATCAGTTCACTTTGATGGGCCATTCTGTCTAGTAGAGTTTGCATGTCTGTTGCGCTATTAGTGAATAACGTTGTATCATCAGCATATTGCAGGCTGCTTATGTGTTAGTCCCCCTATCTTAACTCCACCTGTCCAGCCATCGAGTTACTGTCTCATGATGTATTCGGCGTACATAGTGAAGAGGTTGGGTGACTAGATACATCCCTGATGGACTCTTTGCCTCACATCAAACCAATCACTGTCACCTTTTGTCTGTCCTCACACATGAATGTTGATCCTTGTAATTGTATAGTTCATCTATAAGTGAGATCGTATGACCTGGTACACCTATAATGTTCTGAGTACCTTCCATAATTGTTTGTAGCGAATGCAGTCAAATGATTTGGAGTAATCTATGGAGCATGCATAAATGGACTCTTATATTATACTCCCTAAACTTCTCAAATAGAAGTCGGATGTCTGCTATTTGATCCCTATAGTTCCTAGATACTCGTGTTTATACTTTGCAAACTCGTGTTTATAGCTCGAAATAATATTTCGCTCCTTAGATCATCATTTTGTTCCCTTGAAGTAATTTCGTTCAAATATTATATATTTTACTCGAAATAATGTTTCGAGGGAAATATCTAGGGGACGAAATGCACTATTTCGTTGGCACTTAACATATATTTCCTTGGAATGAAATACATTGTTTCGTTCCCACAAAATACAATATTGTTTTTGCCCATTCAAACGGATGTAAATCAAACCGAGGCTGGGAGAAAGAAATTAGTCTGGCTCCAAACTAATTTATGAAAACCCCTGTTCATTTTCTCCACTGCACTCATCAGAGACATGACATAATTATATTATTGGCAACACAATGAAGGTGTAAACTGGCATCGCAAACGTATGTGTCACATCAAGATTGCCTGCACTTTGTAAAGTGGCATTTTCGAGAGCCCCTTAGAGTGAATGGAGTTGGTTTGTACGGAGTTCAAGTCTGACAGCCGCACGGACGATCTCAGCTATGCCACGAGCAGTTCTCCAAAAGTATACACAATCCAAGGTTTCATTGTCAATGAATCCACAGAGGAGTGGTAGGGATGGGTGGGGCTCAGTGCGATAGGGGGGGGGGTCACTGAGAGTAGCGACCAGAGTGTTCACGACAGACGAAGTACGCTTCCAACAGCACCTGATGTATATTTTCATAAGTAGAACCAGACGTGACACTTACGTGGGAAACAGTCACAATGGACTTTATGATAAGTGTCATGATATATACACCTACTACTATACTAGGTGGAATATTAATGTTCATGACAATTCAATAGTCAGCTCGTCGTGTACACTTTGATACTACTTTTATGTAAACTTTAAAGATTTAAAAAGAAAAAATGCAGGTAAATTAATTATCATCCTCTATTATTCAATTAACACACCGTAATAATATGAATACTAAGTTTTTAAATAGCGCCGTTCACACCGATTGGCGTCTCAAAGCGGCCAGTATTTTTTCCTGCAAGGTATGCGGAGCTCGTTTTGAAGTATGAGACTTGTTCCTTTACATAGCACCATGTAATTGTTGCTGATCAAACCAGGAACACCGGGGCAAACCCCTTCTCTTTACGATAAGTGTAACTGGGTTCTTTTACGTGCATTACACAACACGACTTTATCCGAAGGACGCAGCAATAATGGTTAAGTGTTTTGCTTAAGGAAACAAGTGTCACGACCGGGACTCGAACCCACACTCTGCTGATCAGAAACACCAGAGCTTGAGTCCGGGTGTTATTATCCGCTCGCCACGACACTCCGTAGGCCAACAAGCAGCCTCTGAAAAAAAATCATCAAGTTTGGTTTAAGTTATAAAAAAATACATAAAAAAAAAAAATTTAACGGTTCATGTTTTGTCGGTGACTTCGTGCACGTTCTAGTATAGTATATGGCTCACTTCGATTCTGACAATTGAGAACTGAAATTTATCTTGTATCTTGTACACAACGCAAGAACTTTCTCAGAACACATTCTCTGTTTGAAGATCAACGCAACAAATTTCTCATAATTTTTAAACTATACGAAGTTAATCCAAAAAAGAAAACCCAGAAAAATAGTAATAATTGTTAAAAAATAAAGCATAGCCTTAATCGAAAATCGAAAACCCAGAATACCAATTGTTGTGGGCGATTTTATAAGTCATATTATTTGTATAGCCGATTATCCAAACAGCCCCTTTCGTCAAGTCAACCATGAAATTATAATGATATTTTGACAACTTTGTTTTCATATCTCGCATCATTTTTGGTAAATAAACCACTGGCAACACTTATGAAATAGCCGCTCTATGGGAAACTGTAACCGAAAAAAGTGCGCATTCTCGCTGCATTATTATCAAACAACGTTTGTCTGAATTCTAACACCCATTGTCGTGTAACCTAGGGCGTTGTTCTTGTACAGGTGGCTAGCCCATGGGTTCAATTATATCATGATTAAGGTTGTAATCACGCAGACTGAAGCCGAACAAAACCCGGCTTGCAACTGTTCAATGTGCCTCTCTTTTTGTCACCTCTTAACTAGAGATCAAACAGCCATAGGGGGCTTTTGACTTTCGAAGAACACCCCGAAGCTGCACGGGGGGTGAACGTTAAGATTATTTAAGGCTGGCCCGGAGTGCCGTCAAGTTGGGTTTCTTTATTCTTAGGGATTAGTATAAGAAAAACTTGTTCTTACGGGGGAAACCTTGAGTCAAGTTTTAAATCCGTCTGGGAAAATAAACTCAAGCTTGGACTTACTGATGCTGATTACTTTGGATAGCTGCAAATCTTCGTTGGGGTTGTGTATAGCGTACCTCGGTTCAACCACAGCTAACCTCCCGTGGGTTGCACTCAGCCATTTTATTGCTTTCAAAGCAGAGGGCCCGAAGGTCCGGACCCAGTCCAAGCCCAGTTTTTTTAAAAAGAAATTACACCATGGAATTGCAAATTCATACTCGCTTTCCGTTCGTGCATACTAATATCACGCGGCTTGTTATTATGGGCATTGCATCTTTTCACTTTTTTCTGAAAAAGGGAAGCAGAAAAAAAGGTCAAGCACAAATCTTTTTCTCGGTGGGAGTTATGGGTTGAAAAGTTCACCGAACGCTAAGGAATCTTGTTGATAAGTCGTAGCGTCAAACGCGTGCGTATCCGCTGTACGCCCATAAGTTCCGCAACTTCCGGTTTCAAAGCCTGGCACACGTTTGGGTGTAGTTTAACCCCCCAAATCACCCATTATATCGTTCAAAGGCAATGCTTATGACATACATTTTTAAATACATTGATCTCTGAAGAACGTACTGTAAAATGCAAGTCCATTAGCTTTAAACTTGTCTTGCATAAATCATCAAGGACAAACTTGCTCATTACAACTCCTGTAGGCTACCAGTAAAATGTCAGTGGAGCCACTTTGTGTTTAAAGAGGGCGTCACTTACAGTGGAACTACGTCACAGTTACGAACAGGATATCCCGCGTAAAGAGAAATGTGTCAAAACAGTACAGGCCGAGAGAAGTCTATTTAAGGATACTACATCATTGTTTCGTTTTTGTTTCTTTGGATGAGTAAATTTATTTCATCCACTAGTTTTCAACACATCATACAAAAAATTATGTGAAAATTTCACCAATACTAAGGTGGCCACGTGTAAAAATAAAGTCACATTATACGTTTGGTCAGCAGGTATTTTGTGCACGTTCATATTATCCTTGTTTCGATTGCTATGGTCCAAATAAGCAACAGTAATTACAGGGTCTTTAAATTTGAGAATTGCCAGACTTGAAACATTTCAATTCTTTTATTAACAATAATAATGATCGCATATCGTACAGTGTAGCTTTAAAGGTTGTGCACACACGTTGTTGCAAGATTGACAAACTTAAAGGAACATTACAGAATTGGTAAGAAAAAAACTTGTGAAATATACTTTTTGATGACAGATTTACATAAAACTGACACGGTCTAATGATGATGATAGCAGAAAACATCCCTTGAAATATTTCTGTCTGAAATGCCATATTTGATGAGAAATTAATAAACCAATTTTCCGATTGGAGTTTATCGCTCAGTGAGCGTTTTATTCATTTTTTGAATCTACGTGACGTTCGATCTCAAACTTCTACAGGTTTGTCAGTTTATGTATATGGTGGATTACATAAAGTGCTTACACTGCAAGCAATGTTTTGTTAGCAAAAACCAATTCTGTAATGTTCCTTTAACTTACACGGTATAAAGATCGTCATGGTGACAAATTTCTCTTTAAATATTTTTGCCCGAATTTTGTTGCTGTTGTTGAAATGACTGAAGCAAGTAGTTTTGATCTCGCGTACTCAAAATCCAACGAAAAACAGTGAAAACAGCCCTTTTTTTTGTTCTCACAATTTTTTCGTGATTCCGATGAACGTTTGAGCTGAAACTTTCACAGGTTTGTTATTTTACTTCCAGTGTTGATACTGGTCTTTGACAATGACCACTGTTGTCCACGTGCCTTGAATGTAGGGTCATACTTTGGTAAATGACCCCGAATTGTTGAGTGTGTAATTACTATCCGAAAGCTTAGTTGTTACAAAGATGGTAATGGTAGTAAGCATCCTGCGAAATATTTATTTGTCTGAAATGCCCCCGTTGATTAGAATGCAATAAAAACAAATTAATACGAGAAACGATTCGTGCATGAATCGTTTCTCAGATTTCTGAGGGTTTTGTGTCTGTTCGCAAATGCTGCGGCCTGGGGGTAAGGCTGGTACCCGTTCTCACCTCGCTAAACGTGGATGGATTAGACGTTCGTGTAAAAAATATCAAGGCATTTATGTAATTTTCAGCAAGTAGACACTGTATTCAGCTGGAACTTTCACATGTGACTTTTGTTGTATCGTTCTTTATAACTTTGCCTATAAATAAGCAATAAGCTGGCAAAAACCAAACCCTTTAACACAAGCCTTAGAATGTAACATATATTTGGAGTGACATCTACTCACAGCGTAGGATACCATTTTGAAAGATCCGTTTCTGCCGAGTTCGAAAATGACATAATTAGTTTCGAAAATGACACATGTACTGCACTCTACTTTTCCCGTGTGTTACTATTATATTACATGAGTGTAGAGAGACCGAGTTTTTTTTAAAGGCATCTTCAAGTTGTTATCTCGTTCGGGTTTCACTTGAGTTTGCTCCTCTATTGTCAGTCATTTGCCCGCTGATTGCATTTGGCGACACCGCCGGGGATCTGCCGCCGGGGCTTCCGCTGCCCTTCCCAGAGCTCATTCAAGGAGGGAGTGTATCATTGACTTTGGCAGACCCACCTTATAAAAGATTACCCATCAACGAGATGTGCATTGTAAATAACCCGAGAAAAAGTGTACATCTCTTGCGACGTCAAACGTCTTTACACTGTATTTACACAGTGAACTAATCTCAACTCTAGCAAGGACACAGTCTATTGTTCAACAATACATGGGTTTTAAAGGCGATGTGCATGATTTGTATGACTTAAAGGCTGATTTTTTTCAGATTCGTATTATTATTATTTTTCTGGTAAACAGACCAAGGGCCCTTCAAAAGTGACCCATGGATGTGTAGTAGTCAGAGAAGATAATAACAGGTTTTCATGTGGGAGGAAAACCACAATGGGGGGGGGGGGAGGGGGGAACCCACGCAATTAGGTTTTGACATGAATACCCAATCCACATGCAAGGTTAAGGTCCGGGATTCGAACCAGAGTTCACATAGGGGAAAGGCAGAAGGAAGGAATCACTAAGCCCAGCTGTTTGTTTCACTTTACACCAAGAAAACAAAAGTGTATATTTATATACCCGTCTGAATGTGCGTGAAACGGTCAGCTCTCAGTTAGCGTTTGCTAAGGAAGTGTAATGCGAATGGGCACAGAATCCCTTCCACAGAAACACGGTATTTCTCTCGAAAAAGTGACTCTACAGAGATACCGTTATAATTTGTGTGCATTTATTGAAAACAAAAAAAGGTGTAAATGAATTTTCTCTCCCCAAAACCAACAATGTATTACATCTTAAATTGATGAACCGTATAGCGGGGCGGCGTTGATACATCCATCACACGTCACCATACTTCGGGAGCCGTGGTTTTACTCGAGGCTTCGAGATACAAGATCAGTCCTGACGTTTAATAATCACCTGATAGCATTTTGTATCCGGAAAACTGTCGTCTTTGAAACCAACCAAACGCTTCTTTCAAATTGCAAGGCGGAAGAACCAGAAAAGCACGAGTGAAATAATTATTCCAAACCACTGTCTCAAAAAACATGACAGCCTATTTTAAGTCAACCTGAAGGAGAAGTGACTATGAATAGTCAAACTTGCAAAGTGCTGGCTCCGAAAAAGAGCCAAAGGCACCGGCTCTTTCAGAGCCAACACTCCTAGTTTACTAGTTATAGTTACTTCTGATTATCCACACAATGCAAGACTTCAAACAACACTCAACACGAACAAGGTCGCTCTTCCAAAGTGGGTATGCAAAAACCTGTGAAGTCTGAACCAAGTCAAAACGTATATAAATACAAACGCAATACTCTACGATTGTTTTATTTTGTTATTTTGTATAGTACAAAGCTACACGGATAGAGTGGTATTGTTCTGAGTTGTTATTTAATAACGTACAACTATAAATTATAAGACCCATACCTTAGTACAGATGAAAGCTACTTGTTTGTTTCGCGGTGGGATACACAATATTGATGCCGGTTCCTTTTTTTTTCCCCCTGTTTTTTCATTCTTTTTGTGTTGAACGTTCGCTATCGTCCACGGCTGCACTGAGCCCCAGGGTCATCCAAGTACAATCTGATTACGGTAAAGCTAACAAGCTGGAAGATAATGCATCGCCTCACTGCTACGTCCATTAATTTGATGAATTATTTTTTACAGGGAAATACATACAAGATCAACGGAAGACTTTAAGTAAACCGAGACGACACAGGCCAGCGGATTTTACTTTAAAGGAATCGCCTACATAGCTGGTTGAATGTTAAGCCAGAGAGGGTGGTTTACTTCATCCTTGATTAAGCATCGAGCAATAGTATAGTATATATTATTACGTCACACTGGCTATGGTGCCGACTGGAGAATGCATAACTTGAAAAGGGTGTTTTTTACTCCAATGCGCATTTCTCTTAATATAAAACAATTCAACATACTGGTAAAGTGCAGAAGAAACTGTGAAAGAAAAACCAAAAACCGGAAAGGACCTTGCCCAAAAATTGGTTTGAAATAACGAGGATTCTGCGTCGGTTTGACCCATAGATTCCGGGACATACTGACCCAGAAATGGGCAGACCCCACTGGAATTCTGACCTGGAAGTGTTCAGGGTGTAGTTTACAAAAAGACTATTTTATTGCGCAAATCGCAATAGACAGTGCAAGTCTCGTGCATTTTTTGGACCACTTTGATCCCAGGTACATTTGCTTTAACGCGCGATGAAGCAAACGAAACTTCAGCACTTTAACGGGTGTGTGGAGTATGCGCGAGACTTGCACAACATGCGGGGGTATTGAGTGCACACAACATACTGCACAACAGTATTAAACCAGGTAGTCATTCCTGCTTTTGACTCAGAGCAGAGTATTATCTCACGACATATCAAAACAGTACCGAAATGCAGAGGGTGTGTATAATAGCTACTTCTTTTGAAACGGTGTGCCAATATAAGCAATTAGTTTATTGTTCACTGTAATCCGGAGCCCCATATCCCGGAGCTGTTTCTCCGCGCCAACAAAATGTTATTCTTTTTATTTTGTTCAGTTTTGCCCTATTTTTTTTTTCGTCTTCGCGGATGAAGCCAATGGTTTCATTAACGAATTTATCCGCTGTGCGATTGATAATGTATAGTGAAGGAAGACTTCCTTCCGGACGCTGCAACAAGCGTACACACGAATTGGGAATATTTGATTATTTGAAAATCATCTGTTAGTGACATGACCCACTGCTGAATCGACCCACAGTCCAACTTTTGGATGTCTGTTCCATTTTAAAGATAAAGCTCCATCCATACCAGCACAATTATTACAGAACGTATCTACGCACTGCTGTATGCAGTCTTCATCGTGTTTCTACACATAGTCTTTCCAAGTCCATCTACTGTTGGATGTAACCGTGGAACAATTATCATAATTGGTTTGCCATTGTGTCACAACTGTGGTTTTTGTAGCTAAATTGTCATTATGTGATATTGTCCAGCTCGAGTCCCATCATTCTTCGTCTGATGTCACTGTGAAGGGAACGACCACTAAAAGCTGGTCTCCTCAGCCACTCTAAATGAAGTGCCCTGCAAAACCTGACTTCTCTGATAAGATGCTCCATCATCTCCCGAGACGTAAGGTTTCTGATGACGACAATGATGTTTTCCTCTTTTAACATTCTCCCCTGTTCCCTTCCCCAATGTAAATTCTTCTCCCATGTACCGGGTATATCGTGGCCCCTGAACGATATTCTACTTCCCCCGGATCGTCCGTGATCGAACTCAGGTCTAGTGCACCGAATTCAAATTCTGGTATTCAAGTTCTGGCAATCTCCTTTTGAAGACGAGCAGGGTGTACTGTTAGAAACGTCGAGACCACACCGGTTCGTCTCATGGCAAACACTTTTCTCAAAGGCGGTGTCATACATGGTTGTACCTGCAAGTTTACTACTACAGTATTTCTCAAATTATTGTGTTGTCAAGGTGTGGGGTTCGGTTCCCGGTCACGGCACTTGTGTCACCGAGCACTTTAGACACTAATCATCATTGATGGGACGTTTTAACGTTAAGATAATAGATTTGTCTGCTGTGTTTTTCGCAAGGTTGGCTTGCAGATGGCGCCGCGTCACTTTGTAAACGATTTCAGTGTGCCATGCAAATGGGTTTCGTAATGAAAAATATAGCCTTCCATGCCACTTTGCGATGTCCGTCGGGTGTGATGAAGCGCTATATATGAGAAAAGCGTATAATATGGCTCGGTTCAAAAGTAATGTTAACATATATAATTGGTGCTTTAATATTTCTAATGTTTCTGGTCCCCTCCCATATGCTATTATCCCCGCCTTGAGTGGCAAATAAAAAAACCTTGTTATGGCAACCTTTATAAGCGGGGGGGGGGGGTAATTCACTTTACTCATCAGTTAGCATATACATCCATTTAAATGGTATCTACCAAAACCATTACGTTCTTCGATTCTTCTATGACATCATTCGCGATTCTCTAAGCGAGATTCAAAAGTAACAAAGCAGCGCGGAATCCAATAAAGATTAAAATAAAAGATTTATTGCAAGGTTTCTGAAAATGGCTAACGAACTCGATAGGTGTTATTTAAAACAGTGCAAATGTATACGGTTTAAACCCGTACAGATTTTACGGCTTTGCTTGCCAAGAAATTCTGCAATGCACGGTCACTGTTCTCCACTTAAAGGGTAAGCCCCGAATGTCTGCGCATACATGTTTGTAAATGGTGTAAACCGAAGACATCCTTTGTCCTCTCATTGTTTAGAGTTAGTTTTTTGTATAGCGACGTCCGATTGATTTTGTAAACGAAAGCAAAACGAGGACTGTCCCAGTATAGTTTTCCATGATCCCTTTGGTTAAAGTCCTCGGTTTTAATGCGTAGACATGCCATAGCCGTGTGAAACAAGAATGCTTTGTGAAATATACGCACGCACACGAACAAAAACTCTTCGCTAACCTGTGAACAAAATGTGTAAGCCTGATTTTGTTTGCAGCCGTAAGCGCCAATTTGTCACTAACAGTAATCAAAACCTGTGGGCCTACTTTTTTTTAATGAAATCAGCCAATCTCTGAAAGATTGATACTGGTATGAACTGTATAAATCAATGAGCTTTCATATTGCAACTGTTAATTTTGGCATCGACAATAAACAAATTATTTAACTAAATGAGAGACAGGCGTTCGTATTTTCCGGTTTCGTTTTCACAAAGGACCCTCTCGTTTTCACAGTATTCATATGTTTATTTTTTATTTTTGTTTTCCATTTTCAAGTTCAAGCTCACATTTTATTCTTCCATAATTCATGGAAAAAATTCCAAAACAAAACATCACCGAACAAATTGAATTGAGAGAAGTAACCATAAATGCATTCATACAAGGCAAACGAATAAACAAGCATGGCATCTTCTAGAACACGGGCCTTACTGTGAGATGACTGATGGACAGACACCATAACGTAAACATGAGCAAGAGCGTACGGACAGAAAGGCTGAACAAAGACAGAACATCAACAAACAAATTGAATTGAAGAAGTAACCATAAATGCATTCATACAAGGCAAAAGAATAAACAGGCATGGCATCTTCTAGAACCCGGGCCTTACTGTGAGATGACTGATGGACAAACATAACGTAAACATGAGCAAGAGCGTACGTACAGAAAGGCTGAACAAAGACAGAAATAATGCTGAAAAAATAATAACAAGTTAGGTAATGTAAAAAGAGAACATTCGCTGACTAACCATTTGAGAATAAGCTACGTCAGATACTGGGATAGAAGAGCTCTTTTTTAAGCCCCTTTAAATCGACCCAAATGTTACAAAGAAAAGAAACATAATTTGTGTATTATAAATACCGTCGGATGTTGGTTACAAGGCCACTACATGCCGACGAGCAAAATAGTTTGAAGGATGACTCTACGCCATGAACACACCTCACTTATATTTGAAATCACGATGGTCGGACGAACGAAAGTCGATTTCAAGTATTTGTCTTCCCTTTTCCCCCAAATGAAAGTATTTTTCTACCGGCGGGAGAAGAAAAATCACCGGATATTGCTGTCATTTAAGACGTAAGACGTACTCGAACGAGGTCTGTTTTTCAAAAGAATGCCTCTCTAAGAAATAAATTTGAAACTGTTCATGATGTCGGCGGAAAACATTAAAGAGAAAGAGGGGAGGTGGTGCAGTAACACCATGTATAGGCTTTCTGAAGTTATGTTGGTCATGAAAATAACTAGTGGCTTTTTCAACTCGTCGTTTCGATTAGTATGATCGGATCGTCTTCAATAAAAGAGCTTCTTTTTCTAGGTTTTGAGTTGAGGTAGGTTAAACAGATGAAATAAATAAATAAATAAAAATAATAACAACAACTTAAAAAATAACAGTATCTGCTTGGAAGAACTTGGCGTTTATTATTATTATTGCGTTTCGGACATTTTGTTTTCTTTATATCGAGTTAAGCCTAAATCGCGGCTTGGATGACAAATTATAAACTGGCACATTTTTGTTTAATCCTTAAAAACAAAAACAAAAACACAAAAAACTACTGACGATTATAATTATTGAAAAAACTTTTTCATTTGCTTTGCTTTTCTTTTAATACAGTCTATGCCATCCCGTCATCTGCTCACGTTCGACGGGGGAGAGTGCGACTGTCCACCAGGTGAGTGAAACCATAACGTCACTTCAGGTTTCAAAGCTAATTTACAATAAATTATTATTATTATTTTTTTTTTAAAGGTGGTCATATTTACATGAAAACAACGAACAAAATTATCACGATTTGTTTTGGGAGATTTTTCGCTTGCATGATCATACTATCCTTATTTCGATCGCTTCAATCCCAACAAGAAACAGAAACAGTCATTTTCATTGAAATGGGGCAGGGTGTAACCGACCCCCTCATTGTGTCTTCATTGTGTGTTTGGAATCTCAGGAATTCTTTGTAGGATTGTAGGGGGTACCTTTGCACAAGAGGGAAATAGTGCGTTAAAGTAAGGGAACATGGGGTAAGGGGGGGGGGGTTACTCTCTGCTCCAATGGTGAAGTCATGTTAAAGGGGTCTTCAAAATTTAGTCTCTCGACTCGAAATAACTCACCGGAGGATTGGTACTCGAATGCAATTTATAATCAGCGAGCTCTCAGATTAAAATTAATCAAGTTGTTTGTCATAGATAATTAAAAATTCACTTCTTTGTCATTAATTAAAAAAAGTATTGAATTTCTTTTCGACGACTGTGGATGCAACCTTATGATTTTACTTTTGGGAATGATTTATCATTACGACATCAAATAATGCCGAAAGGAAGTAACAATTCCCCCTATCCACTGAGAATATCTCAGAACAGTCAAGAAAAACAAAAATCAATTGTTGGGAGCAATTCATAGCCTACTTGAAAGCTTAAAAAAAATCAAAGGCTCGTCTGGAAACGCCGACTCGATACATCGGCTTTTAAGAGTAGTCAAAAAGTACGAATCCAAAGTGTAAGTACAGCGGCAGAATTAGTTTCTACACGTCAGACTCCTTTTTTAAATTGATTTTTAAATGACTATAGATGTGTCTTGTGAAGCGTTAAATTTACCAAGATGTGATGGTTTGACCGCAACGCAGTGGCGGTACTCATGGGAGAGGGGCAAAGGTTGAGAGAGGGCACATGCCCCTGTGCCCCCGGTTATACCCACCCTCCTCCAATACTTTGAAATTTGGACGTTTAACGTTAAAGGCAAAGGACACTTTTGGTTTTTGGGACCGTTTGATTGTTTTAATCCTATATAAATGTAGATATATACAATAAAACTAACCTGTGAAAATTTCGGTCGCGTTTTTTGAAATATCGCCAAAATCCGCAGCGATTATGTCCACGCATAAAGAATAATCACAAATAGGAATATACGATCTGAGAAACGTTTCCGACAGAAACGTTTCTCAGATTCACATTTTTGGGGATAAAAACTTACATATACCTTCCCTGTAAACAACAAACAATAAGTATGTTTTTACCCCCGTCAGATTATCGTGTACAATTTGCAGTTAACAAGAGCGCTCGATTGATTCAGAAAAAAATGCAAAACGGAAACTACAGTTTTAGTTGGACTGAAATGCCCCTCAGAAAAAATGGTTCACCCCATTGTGCCCCCCCCCCGGGAAAAATGGAAATGAAAAATAGTAATTGTACCTTAGCTTCGCCGCTCCAGTAGCGGTGAACAATGCAGCCTAATTAGGTGATGTGTTTTACATCTAAATTGGCAAATATGTTAATATTGTTAAGTAGTTTCTTCATCTGATCTAGATTTAGCATATTGAGACGTTAAACGGTGAGGTATCAATGTACAGTACAAATTGTAAAAAAAATTGAAAGCTTAAAGTCAGGTGGTATTCTTAACATCTGTCTTGATCATCCATTGTTAGGATAAGAAGTAGTTTTTACGATGATTTCCATCAAAATGGTTGATGACAAATTTCAACGAACACTCGTAAATACTGCACTGAAGGAACATTATTACCTAACAAAGACCACCGTATTAATGTTATACAGTTTTTCTAAGCGGTATAATTTTGTTGTCAGTAGGCTTGAAAGCAAAAATACATTTTCGGTTAGATTATTATGGGAACATAAATGAAAGTCACCTTGGCAAAATTCAATAGCTTGTTGTTGGTAAAAGCTAACTAATCATCATTATGATTAGAGTTAACTGTGAAGGGAGGCCATTAAAAATCAGCCATGGGGGGGGGGGGGTAATGAACGCATGTATTGGAATCCAGTTCAGGTAAACGTAAATTTGCTGCTCGTGGGGCCAATTTATACAATCAACTTCCCCTTACACTTAAGAATCCCTTGCCCCCCTACTGTAGCAAGTTTTAAGACACAGTACACAAATTTGAAATTTTAATAGATAGGACATGTGGTGCTTTTCCTGGCTGGCCCAAATTGTTAACCTTTGTCTTTATTGTACATGTACTTGTGGTTAAACGATTCCGTGTTGTTGTCGTATTTCCGTGGCCTTTACCTTAATTTGGCTGTTTTTATCTTTTTATATATGTTCTTAGTCATTTGATATTAATTTTTATGTTGTTCGAGCTGCTGGACAACTCCCAGGGTAAAGAAGAAATAAATAAATAAATAAATAAATAAATGAATAAATAAATAAATAATTGCCCAACGTGTATGTCGAAGAATTTTGTATTTATTTTTTACTCTCATATTTATGTCTGCATTTCTTTTTTCAAATACCAAATTGATGAGCGTTCCTTTCGACCACATGTTAAAGTGTTAAACAGGAGCTCCAATGTCATATTCCGTTTTGTGATGTACTCATTTCTTAATAGATAGAGTCCTCATGAAATTCGGGGAAAAAATTACAAATCTCTCACAGAAAGTGGCGTTAAATGCCAATTTAGTTGATACTCCTTTATATAGCGAAATCGTCATCGAACATAAACAAGGGTCTTTATACAATACAAAGAGGAATATGTTTGTGAAAGTCAAAAGGTCAAACCCAATGCTGTTTGATTGAATATCATAAACAATCAGATATGAACCAAATATTTTCCGTACACAACCGTACAGACCATTATATTTGAAATGTGGCGTCAACGAACGTTTTCAGATTTCAATATAGAAATTCACTTTAAGAGTACCAAATACACCGTTTTAAAGGTATTGCACACTTTTGGTAACAGCTCAAAATCAGTGTCCACATTTTGTGTGATTCAATATATGCTTGAACAAACAAACCTGTGAAAGTTTGAGCTCAATTGGTAATCGAGGTCACGAGAAAATAGTGAAAAGAGACCTTATGTGTTTTCTGTTTTTTTCAAACATCGAGTTTTTATCACGCGTGATAAAAACTATTGTTTTACTCATTTTTCAGATACGATAGCATTTTAGGCAGAAGTATTTTAAGTAACCCTTTCTACCAATACTTTAAATCATGTGAACATTTGTGTTTTTCGATCTTACAAATAGTGTACAAAACAGGTTCACATTTAACTACACTTTTTCACATTTCACATTCATTTTAAAATACATAGCATTTGTTCTTAAAGTTGTCTCTAAAATGTTAAAATCATGCTATTTTTGTTCATAAAATATTGCTGGAGGCACAAAGTTAGAATCTGATGCACTTTTAAAAAATTTATTTACAGTTTTTTGATTAATTCATTTTTGTTAACAAACAAATTTGCAAAATTGCGTACTCATACTTATTCCTGCGTCATACAATTAAAAAAAAAATACGCACACCTTTTTATTAACAATTTTGTACTTCACTATTGAAAAAGCTGACAAAAATAAAAGTTTAATTGTGGTTCGAATTGATATAATTTAGGTCAAGGGATAGCCAAAAACCCAGCCAAAAAGATGAGGGGATAGAATTTTCTATCACTTGTTCCTCAAACCTAGCCGAAAAGTGGAAGGGAAAGATTTTTGTATCATTTGCTGCTCAAACCAAGCAAAAAAAGAGGAGGGGATAGATTTGTTTATCCCTTGGACCCCAAACATGACAAAATGTGCGTTATATTGTCAACAAATAACTGGAATTTATTAACTTTTTAATTGTAAGCTTTAAAAAACTAGATTGATTTCTAAAATCTGAAACATGTTTTTCACAATTTAGAGGAAAAATGGTAAAAGAAAACATTTGTTGCTTTAAAATCCTGTTTCGATTGAAATTTTCGGACAATTTGAAGCAGTAAATTTGAATGTGAAAAAATGCAGTTAAATGTGAACCTGTTACAGGGCCTTTGAAGAGTACCAAATACACCGTTTTAACGCGGGGTTAGTGACTTCAGAGTATCTTCCGCATTGTCAAAAAGACTCTATCTTTCGGAAACTGAGTGAATTACAAAACCGAATTTGACCTTGGAACCCCTCTTTAAATTTGAGCGAGGGTTTGGGCGGCTTCCGGAGATTAATATTGTTTTACCCTCTAAAATTCAATAAGTAAGGGCTTAGAGTTATTATTACACAATAAAAGAGCGATTACCTTCAGAAAAAAAGACGAGGACGAGTTGACCCTTCTTGCACGCTATCTTATTGATTTGTTAATCGTGATATGATACTGCCTTTGTAAAGAGCGGGTATTTAATAAACGGTGTGCACAACATTGGTATAAAGATCGAAAATATATGTTTATTGTTTCACAGGATTGTCATGATGGAAAACTTCCCTTGTATGCTTGATTGAAATGCTACAGTTTTTGGGAAATGGGTTGAACAATTCGTGTTGACCGAAATCCCATGTTTTAAAACAGTGAAAATAGCAATACAAGTTTTTCTCCACTATTTTTATCATGACTCAAATGACCGATTGAGATTAAACTTCTACATGCTTGTTATTTCATGGATACGTTGGTACACATAAAGTGCAGATATTGGTCTTTAACAACTACCACTGTGCGTGCTTTAAAGGTGAAGTACAAACGCTGGTTTTATGACTTTATTTCCGTCCGTACAATCCAGGCTATAAACAACAACAAAAATCATCAAATCGGATAATGACGTTTGAATGAAACTAACGAAAATCTCTTCTTGACTTGTCAGATATTGTGTGTGTACCTGTACTTTGAGGGTGATTCACACTGTACCCAGAAATATACAATCAAAGAGCTTTCAGATTGAAGAACAATCATTTTTATTTTACATAATAAATATTGTAAATTACCAGTCATGGATTTCGTCAATAAAGGCAGGTATACATGTGGTTTTTGGAACCGTTCTTTTGTTTCGCTTCTATAAAACGCTTCTCAGATAACTTTTTTTTAAATCCCTTTCTCTAAAACCACTTTCCTTACAAGGGAATCGTTTCTCAAAATGTTATATATTATCAACAGCTGCAGTGGTAAGTTTCAATGGTCATTATTCTGTGGAGTAATTACCAAAAGGTACAGCCTCCCATTAGGATCATTGACCAGCGTATTTCACTAATCAGCGGGCCATTACGCATCTAATAATAGAGTGTGTCTATCATTTTTTATTCTTTCTTTATTATTTTTTTATGGCGAAGGCTGGAAAGTTCAGTTGGATATAATATTGATGACGAGGCAAGCGGCATTCACTGAAGCCGCAATGGCGATATAATTTGCTTTTGAATGCATGCAGTTAATGGATCTGAGGGGTGGAGTGATCAAATAAGCGGTCCAATATGATTTCATTAAAGACTGATGCAATCTCGTCTCGAAACGTGACGTCATGCTATTTTTATCTCTTGGTCTTATAGGTCCGAAGGGAGAGATAGGACCGCGTGGGGAACGAGGCAGATCCGGACGTGATGGACGACCAGGTATGACGTCCCCATGATGTAATTTTATAGCCGTCCCCATATGATGTAATTTTATAGCCGTAAATGGATAAAGATTCGGGTCACTGACTTGTATGTTTTTGTTGTTGTTGTTGCTGTTGCTGCTGCTGTGTGCTGCTGCTGCTGCTGCTGCTGCCGTGCTGCTGCTGCTGCTGCTGCTGCTTGCTGTTGTTGTTGTTGTTGTTGTTGTTGTTGTTGTTGTTGTTGTTTTGTTGTTGTTGTTGTTGTTTGTTGTTGTTGTTTCGGTTTTTTCTGAGTTCTCTAGGAGAGAGGAGTCACCCGCAGGCAAATTTATGTTCTGCAGCACACGCTTGCTACGGAGTCAACAGTGAAGGGATAGGGAAGAACAGCCTATCCCTTAACTGTTGACTCCATAGCCGACGTGTGCTGCAGAAAGAAAAAAAAAATCGCCACCCGCAGTACCCATTATCCTCATGTACCCTTTAAACATGTCCCGGGTCAAATTGACCCCTAGAAGCTTCCGGGGAAAGACCCACAGGCTAGCCAACACGGCCCGTTTTCAGGTCATGCTTAACTGGACTCGGAATGGAGAATAATTTTGAGATTAGAGGGTTTACGTTAGGCCAATTTTTTTTTTCGTATTGCAGGAAAGGATGGCGTGCCGGGTCCGTCGGGTCCGCCGGGGTTGAACGGACGGATGGGCTCGCACGGGCAGAAAGGGGTGCGCGGTGATATCGGCCTCCCCGGTGAACGAGGTAAGATCCAGAATTAGCAAGCAGTGTGAGGTATTTTTTTAATTGAAAAGGGGAAGGGGGCTGATGGGAGACGTTTCCAATCATAACTTATTATCTTATAATGAAACAGACTGCTTTGTGGAAAAACTTCTAAGCTGATATTTAACAACCCAAGCAACAACTTATTCGACCTGACTAAATTAAAGGGTTACCTTTTAAAGCGGCCATGAAGAGTACAACAATCATTACAATTACAATGAATATAAGGTACAAAACAGTTAAAATCTACTTTAAGAAACAAGTTGAGATGGTGTCTGTCGAATACATTTTGTTCATACATAGTTATATATTATGACATTTTGTGTTTTAATTTTTTTTTTCATTAAACAGCGCAGCTGTCATTCTGATCTTCTTCACCTCGATAGGCGGGCAAATATATTGCCGGTACATTGTCATCAATCCTAGATAATTATATCATGATCTCAACAAGTCAGCTGGCACCTCAATAGCTCCGTACATTTACAGCAATTTTAGTTATTACTTGTTATTATTAATCTATTTGAATGCTTAAAGGTGCACCGGGAAACCGAGGTTTGAAAGGTGACCAGGGCGTGCCTGGAGTGGCGGGTCCACCCGGGCCTAGAGGGCCAACAGGTAGGTCGACGCCGCAGTGTATTTTGTGCAGCAAACTCTTTTGTCCGTATTTTGTTGTTTATTCGACCACAACAATATAAATGCAAACAAATACAAGGCAATTCGAAGAAACAGCAAAGCAAGAAACACAGGCCTAGCTCAAGAAACACACAGACTGAATAGCAAAGTAAAAAAGGCAACTAGACGAGCATAGAGAGCAACAGATTTATTGTCATGGGGAAAATGAAAAATGCAAGCACAAGAAGTCAATCTGGGGAAGGACACAAGAAAATTACCCATACACAAAATGACCTAACAATACTGTGCGGGTCAGGGACAACAAAAGTAAATTGCTGTCGCTCGGAAGCATTATATCCCACACATGGTAAGACAGGAAAACTGGGGAAAAAAAGACAGACATGAAAAACATGAGGGAGAGGTAGCCAGCCTTGTCAGCACCTATATATGTATTGAAATGTTCAGCTAACTGCTAAATAATAATCCAAGTGCAGACAATATTTGACGTAGGTAAACTAACCGAGACGTTGGTGGAACAAACCGACTGACTATAATAAACACATGGGACGATGCATCCGCGCTGGATTTGTTGGCTCGGTAGTTTGACCAGGTTAGTTTACCTGGGCAAGAGGTGGCCGGTTAAACTACCAATTATTGTACTCGGTTAAGTTACCTGGGCTATTATCACTGGACTTAAAATGGTCAAGTTACCCATTTGCTCGGTTAGTTTACCGAAAAAAGAAGTCCAATGCGAACACGGCTTCAGCAAGATGAATTATCCCGTTATCCGGATATATTATGTGATATGGCACTTCTGAAGCTCCGTAGGACTCTCATAACTGTGTCCAATAACTATGTTCCAGTTTACTGAGTTCCGCCTTGCGCCAGTTGGGTTTCCTGTTGGCGGTTGCCATGACAATAATATTCTTCCTTGCTGCCATAATTTGTACAGAGATCCGCTCCAGAATGGATCCGATATGCCGCCTTGCGCCTGCGGCAGTCGGGTCGTGGTTCTCGAAAAAAGCGACGAGGGAAAATACGACCGAAAATGGCGAGGTTTTGAAGCGGTTCTATCCGTTATGTGTGGGGGTACTTGTGTGTGGGCGATGGTGTCGCTACAGTTGTATTGATTGTAAAAGAAACAAATTAGGATTGGTAATGTCGAGAGAAAAAAAGGAAGAAAACAAATTCATCCTCAAGTTGTCAACGAACACCCAGTGAAAATGCCATTTTGAGGTCGATAGTTACGTTTTAGTGATAGCGAAAATTAGGTGGGTTTTTTTAGTTCAGAGAATTTGTGTAAGTGATCACAATACCCTTTTTCGATTGTGACGTGTGGGTCTTCAACGGATATTTTCTCAACTTTGACAATACTTCTGATGGTAATCTCTTCATTGTTACCAACCTTGGCATGAACTTGAAAACTAATCATTTCCTTTTGTTTTTCGATGGATGTCACTCAAACATTTTACCTTTAAATGGCTCGAATATTCAAG
The DNA here is from genome assembly GCA_032158295.1 of Pycnopodia helianthoides. Lineage (NCBI taxonomy): Eukaryota > Metazoa > Echinodermata > Asteroidea > Forcipulatida > Asteriidae > Pycnopodia > Pycnopodia helianthoides. Next base: position 6,002,516 of record CM063259.1, read on the forward strand.
TTCATTCGATTATTTTATTCATCATGAGTTCACTCTCCTGCCCGCCAATTGATTTATTGTATTTATTGCTTACAGGTAACGTGGAAGGTGTGGACTCAGTACAGGTAATTGTGAATAAAACAATTTTAGATGTTTATGGATTCAACTACTACTCAACACGTCGAGTCAAATTTCTCAATTTTTCATTTCAAATAACTTTGAATAAAACAAAGATATTCAATGACAGATTATGCAATTCTAAGGACCTATACGTATTAACATTCATAAACTCAACCAGTATTGAACACGGGAGCTAACACTAACAGTAGTCGCAGGTGTTCTAGATCTATGTACACTCGAAATGTAATTCAACAAAAACAGTCTACTCGACTCGAGGTAATAAATTAGTCTTTTGATGGTAAACAAAACAGTAACCCTTAGAGACACACGCGATGAAACGATCTGCATACGATTATTACCCACATGATGATGTCATGATCATTGCTCATTATTCAATACTCAGCAGATCAATCGTCATGTAGTCTTCGCTCGAGCCATTCACTTGCAGGGTATCCCGGCCGATCAGGTATCCGGAATTAGACGGCTTGGTAAGTATTGAATTCCCTCTGATGACGGGTTGACAGATGAATACAAAAACGTCAATGACAAATGGATTGCTTAGACGTGAACCTGGATTGCTTGGACCTAAGTACGACCTAAGCACGCTTGTGACCGAGTTGGGTGACCAGTTGCTCGCGAATGAACAAGTAGACAAATTAAAACAAAAACCAAACATTTAGTGCGCCGAATCGTCATTGGATAGACAGGGCTTAGTTTTAAAACAGCAACCGTCATTTTACAGGCATAATGTCCAGACTTTGTTGTCTTGATTTTGAACCGAAACGACAGCAATGGAACATTCTGACATCTCAATTTCCCTTTAAGTTGATTACAAAGGTAACGAGAAAGGTTATCAGACGTTCAAATCGGTCGAATCCGCTTCTCTCCCCAATCGTTACTGCAACTTTATTAACCCAAAACGTGAACTTAAACCCAAACTGTGTATTATTTGTCTATCTATATATTTCTCTAACTTTGTATCTTAAAGCATATGTGGGACTTACATTTTACTTGATATCCCTTTTCCATTTATACCTCCTCCTCAAAAATTAAGTTGTGAAAAGTACAGTACAGCCTACAAATTTGTTGTCATCTCTCGAGAAAAAAACTCTACAAAAAACAAAATATTTGTCTGCAACAATTTTGTTGTGTGGGTAGGGGTAAATATCTTGAAAGGGGGAAAAAGCAGTAATAACAACATACAAATCTTTACGTTGGTTCATGCACTATATTTGCCCCACTTAATTCCAATATAATTTTCGTGCGGGCAGAAAAAGCTAAAGGCAACTTAAAAAAAAATTGCCCCAAATTAGCTCCAAATAGTATATCTAAAAAGTGCATCATCCTAAAAAGAATTCCGTTTTTTCCCCCCGGAAATACTATTTTCGTTAAAAGCCTACACAGATCCGGCAGCAAAATATCATATTATTTTTACCTGTCCAGAAGCATTCAAGCAAATAAATACTCGATATGCATATGAGTTCTACATTTCACCTTCAAGCACAGTCAATAATCTGACACCGTGGGATGTCACTGATTGCTTTTAACACCGTCTCGGTACGTGTGAGGACGGGCCGCAGCTGTCGATGTCCTATCGAACCGCAACTACAACGCCACAAAGTACCCACGTCTACTCTTCTTAAAGCTTTGGTACCCCGTAACAAAAAAAAAGGAAAGAAGACTAAAACTGATGTACGCCGGTCCTAGAATTAAACTTTAATGAGAAATTACCGAGTCAGATTTTGACCCAAGGAGAGTCCTAGGAGGCATCTCGGAGTGAGCACACTCCAAAAACTCCCGGTCAGAATTTACTCTGCTCCCGGGACCAGAATTGACCCGGACCCCGAGGCCAATGAGGCCTGACCCATTTCCAGAACTGGTAAAAAAAAACACACTTGGATTTCAGCTCAGATTCTGCGTCAGTTTGACCATTTGACCAAATTCTGGATCATTTTGACACAGATTCCGGGTCACACTAACCCACAATAGGGTCAGGCCCCCTGGGTGACAAAACCGGTATTTTATTAAGCGCACTGCCATTTCCTTTGGGGTTAATGTGAACCAGAATCTGAGCTACAAAAATATTGAATAAATAAATAAATAAATAATAAATTACTGACCAAGATTCCTGGGGATGTCGTCCTGGAAAATGGGACATGCTGACCTGGAAAATGGGGCTGACCGGGGGATTTCTACATACTACGTATATAGGGCCAATCGTTGCCCTCATTTCTCCCCTTAAAATGCTACTCTTAATTAATTGCCCCTTAAAAACCAGATTTGTTGGTCTGAGCTTAACCTACTTAGATGAAATATCCGAAAGCTTTTAATTTTGTTAAGGCATTCTGTTTTAAATTTAGAAAAATTGAAAATCTTAAGTCTTTTGTTTCTGTTTTTAACAATGCCATTAATTATTCGAGGCTTGACATAAGGAAGATTGATATAAGGTATAAAGTTTTTTTTCAAGATAAAGTCGTTCCCACTGAAAAAGATAGGTTAAGATTATACAAGAAGTAAAATGCCCACTTGATGCATGCATAACGCAATGGTGCCTGCTCCACCAACAATGATTAAGGTTTCACTCAAACAACACACACCAACCTTTAAATATAATATTACGCATTGTGTTTTAAAAAGGTACAGATATATATTCATATATAAATATGCCTTTAACTTCACCGAAACGGGGCCCGCGATAATTTAAACCGATTCAAGGTCAAGCAAGGACTCTCCGTCTGGTAAAAAACGCCATCGGGCAAAAGGACCTTGAGAATGATTTAATAAAGCGAAAGAGAATGTCACGAACTTACCGGAAACAAATCCATGCACGTGAAATAAATTATAAATAAATAAAAAATGATTGCTGGCACTTGTTTGTTTTATTAGAGAATACAAAATGGGCACTTAAAGGGTAATACCTCTCTCTTTTTAAAATGTATTATACGGGATTTGTAGAGCTGACAAAAATGAGTCACAGACAGTGTTCATGTTTTGAGTGATCAGCCACATACAGGAAATAACAAACCTTTTGAACATTTCGTCATAATCCGCTGAGGGAGTGAGGAGAAAATAGTGAAAAACCACGCACAAATTTTCAACATGCAAACACAACGTCCTTAATATTATGGTTGCAACAACCGAAATCAGCTGTTGCGTGTTTGATTTTTACTTTTAGGCTTTTCATATACAGTTTTCTCGAATATGACTTCATTTCAGAGGGAAATATTTGTAACAATTTATTGTAGTATGAACTTCATACTCAGTAATCTTTCAGGCTAAATTTGAACATTTATGTTTTTTCCCCTTACAAACCCTGTTAATAATACCTTCAAAGACAAGATTTATTCACATCATTCAATGAACACACCACACAACCACACTGTTACGATTTCATCAAATTGGGTTGTTTAATGTTTTGCAAGGAATTGTGTGCACATCCATATCGGGCTCATTTCGATTGCTTCAATCAAAACAAGCAACAATAACTTGAAGGGGGTTTCAGGTGACATAGTCTCTAACTTTGACTACAGAGTTTCAGACTGAAATGTATGTCTTTGGAAGGTTGGTTTATAGTGTTTTACTTTATCTTATCGGTGTGCTTTCGAATTAATAGTAATAATAGTGGCTTCTTATATAGCGCTCATATCCGTCACTCAGTGACGCTCAATGCGCTTCAACATTCAGTGTTTTCCTGCAAGGTATTGTGGAGCTACGTTTTTGAAGTATTAGACCTACTCCTTTACATAGCACCATTGAATGGTTTTACAAGGTGCTGTGGCGCAATATGCAGCCAATCAAACCAGGAATTGACACTGACAAACCATCAACAATATTGTACTTTGTCTTAAAATGTTACACCAGCGCTCCCATTTTCCCATCAGAAGGGCTAGGGCAATCAAGTCCTGCTGCCCTCCCTGCCCCCATAAATGTCTTTAATGTACACCGCTGAATTAACAGCCCAGCAGACGGACTGAACAAACAAAACAAACGCCTAACGAGATGAATTTTGTTTCATTTAGCGAATGCAATTTGTGAGAGCCTCTCAGCGTGGTTGCATCACATCCGTTTTGTTTACAAAATTGCAAGAGATGAACATCACCAATGTTTCTCTAACCCTTGTGACATTTAGGATATCTTTTGTTCTGCTCATCACGTCCAAGATTACGTCAGAGCCTGCTGCATGGGTGTACTTCATGTTCCGTTTGTATCACATTGCAATACTCCGCGGTAGTAGAACAAATAGCAAGACAAGTTCTCTAAAGAACAACATCTACACAGCAAAGTAGATATACACATGGTGTTGCCGCAAACCGAATATTCATTGATACCTCCCCATGCAATGCCTACAAATCCACATTGCAATACATTGCACATGTATAAATATTAGAAAATCTTCGATCGTGTTTTTTAACTAAAAGTACAACCGCGTTACAATTACGTCACCATTTAAAGGATGACGGTATGGTGACGTCATAGTTTGGTGAATAACTTTACATTCATTGTATGTAACAATGAACAAGTAAAAAACAGTGCACCAAAAATGCATACAAATTCAAGCCCTTGTGACATTTGATGGATCATATTTCCTACATCACGTACAAGATTACGTCATTGTCTACCGCTTCCATTACAAATCCAGGGCTACACACTGAAGGCCGGCTTCGCTTACACACACTGGCTTTGGCACGCCAGTGTTTGCTTTGAAATTCATTGTCAAGTACACGCAGATGAATGCCCCGTGTGCAACCGACAATCAGTGAACCCGGTTGGCATTTTACATTAGACTAATTTTTAAAGCCGGGTCATTGTCTGCGACATTCCAAAATAATCTTGACATTGAGTCTCATCGGCAAGATGCCACGAGACAGCGGTTCCTTTTTTGGCTTTCAACACACTCGAGCCACGCCGTAATATTGCGGTGTGGGTACAGACATATACGTTAAGGATGGATAAATATAAAGGGTTATGAAAACATAATCTTATTTGCATATCAATTTAAAGGTAAGTTACATCATTGGTTTTGGGAAGAGTAAAATCATTTTCCCTCTTCTAGTTGTTCTTCAATAAACACACCATTCACGGTCCTGTCAAAAATATCAATGTTTTATTGGGGTTTTGTGTATAATTATATATAAATATCATTATTTCAACTGCTGCAATGAAAATAAGCAATGCACTCTCAAAACAAATTCCGGATCAGAATTAAACCTGATTCAGCGTCCAAGGGGCCCGACCCATTACCGGGTCAGGTTGACCCGGAAAGAAGTTGAACAGTGAGATTTAACTCAGAAACTGCATCATTTCGACCCGTTTCTTGGTCATTTTGACACAAATTTCGGGTCATATTGACAGGATCCACGGGATCAGGATGCGGGTCAATTCTGACCTGGGAGTTTTGAGTGTGGTGACTTGGGAGGGGGGGGGGGTTCAAATTATATTTTCTTGAGTTCGGGAACACTTCGCACGGAACTACTTCGCTCGTAATACGATTATGCACCATTTTATGTTTTACACAGGTTTTCATGGACTCCTTCGTGATTGGTCAATCTCAACTAATTCTGGCGGCTTCGCGTTGGAAACAGACGGCAATGTCACGGTGACCGAGAGGGGCCAATATTACATATACAGTAGTGTAAGTATCAGGGCTCCTGCAGGGCTCGATTTCAAGAAAACACTTTTGGCCCTTTTCGAAGCTTGGCTTGGGCTTGGGCTCAGGCTCCAACCTGCCTGGTTGAAGCCCCGTAAGGAAAACGCTCGTGTTCTAAATAGCCGACGGAGCCCGAGCACAAGATCAAGCCGTGGTTTCGAAAGGGGCATAAGACTCATTCTAAGATGAGTTGTCGTCGTTACCATGGTGATTTGTATTGTGACATCACACGTTGCTTAGCAACTAAGATTGATACAAATTTTAAGATGATTACATGTATTAGCTCTTTGTGAAGTTGAGTCCAGTACTTATAAGCTTAACGTTTACTGTGGTTTTCTGGCTATGTTTCCGTCTATTTTTAATCTCCAATATTTCACTGTTATGAGCTTAAAAAAAAAAAATTGTTAAAAAAGTTTTTAATGTGAGCGATACGAAGCAGGCACCTAATCACAATTAATAACACTCAGTTTTATACACCGTGAAGTTACAACTACGTCGTTTTCTTTTTCTTTTCTTAATAAGTTCATGTTTTCATTGTCAAACCAAAGGTCCTCTTTTATGACGGCAGCGCATTCTACGGGGCCCACACCAACATCAACGGCAAAACGTTCCTCAAGTGCACGGGCGCGAGGGCCTCGTCAGCGGCCAAGTTTGGGCCGTGCCTCGCCAGCGGAGTCACGGTTCTACACGAGGGGGACAAGGTCGGGGTCGCCTCGGTTTACCCCATGAAAGAGGTGGAAATGCGTCCAGAGTCAACGTACTTTGGAATCATCAAACTAAACTAAGGATTTGCCCTTATATACCCCCACAGGTTACTTTCTCCCGCATTCATTTCTCCTGTCGGCAGTTCAATCCCTTAATACAGAGGTTGATGACCTGACATGTGGAGCACAAATTAATCTTTACATAGGCATCCCATTTGAAACCAAACATCTTTGAGGCAAAATATTTGTTTTCGGTAAAAAGCTGTATAAGGCAAGCTTTTCGAATTCTTTCTTTTGGCTACGGATCCAGCTCCGGTCCCGGTTAAGGCTAAGCAAAAGCATCAGGCCATCAGTATAAAGTGTCCCATGGGCAATGGGTCACTTTGTACTAAGTAATTGTTCTTAGACGCAATGCGCATGCTAAGAACTACGTAAACAATGGCAATTTACCTAATAAGTCTGCTGCCACCAACCATCCCAAAGTCTCCCTCTTAAGAGCGCGCACAAACTATTATGAGCTAAAGAGCACAGAAAACTCGAGCAAGGCAGAAACGTGTTTCCAGCCCCCCCCCCCAAAAAAAGAAAGAAAAGAAAACACAAAAAAACAACAACCCACAAAAAACAACAACAAACAAAAAAACAGTAGTATTAAATTATGACTGGTTTCCCGCTAAATGTAGCTTAGCAGATGCGCTAAGCAATACTTTGGACCTTGTTTCAAAAAAGGAAGCAAATTACTTAAAAATGATAAATGACGCAAGATGGACAAGAGTCGTCGAATCGAAGACGCCCATTCACTCTCGGCCATCTTTTATCGTTCCTATATACGTAGTGATGATTCAAACAATGGTACATAAAAAGGCACCACTCTATCCATTACAGAATCGGTATTTTAGACACAGTTTTTACGAAATTTTTTAACAAAACAGGAGCACCATAAGTTCTGTAAATCCATTAATTAATCACATTACATGGCGTAGCCAATAAACACAATTTAGTCAAAGCAAATTTCAACCACCAAAGTGAACCCTTTTTGTGTCTGATAATTATTGCGTGTAAAAGTAACATTCCAAGAATGAGATTTGAATTTGGAATCAAAGACCGTGAGACTCTACTTCTTGATTATTAGTAATATTGATAATATTACATCTTTCTGGTAATTACACCAAAGGGCCCTCAAAAGTGCCTTGCACTGTAACCCGTAGGCCGGAAGGTACGGGTGTAGAAAAGGTGAGGATTAAAATATTCTGTTTTTCTATGTACATGTAGAAGGACAACCCCTTCACTGACAGTATTTTGGCCCGCATAAGGGCGCTTTCAACGGCGGATTTCCTTGTGTCACAACAGATGCAGTTTTATCTTACTTCGACTGCCTGTGTGTTGTCACAATTTGTATCAATGGTCAAATTAATAATAATTGTAACAGTAAGTTAAGAAAACCAGTTCATATTAATACTTGTTTTGCATCATGTTTAGTTGGTTCATACACACTCCGAGTCAATTTAACACAGAATCCGGGTCACATTGACCCGGAAATGAGTCAAGCTCCTTGGGACTCGGAACCAGATCAATTTTTAACTTTTTTTTTTTTTTTTTTTTAATTTAGAGTTATTATTATTATTATTTTTTGAGTGCAGGGTGGAAACCAAACAGGGGTCCCAAAGGCGAAATACGTGTAAAGAAACCACTTGATTTAATTGTATTCAATTTTATACCCGTTTATTCAGTTCCTATTACGTATTATAATTGTGTCAGTACATGGCGTACGGTATTACCTGACCAGCCATTTTTTAAGCTTTAGTTCAATTTGTCTTTGTCTTTAATTATTGCTTTTAATTAATCCAATAGTTTGTGTATAGTTATCTGTTTTTTCACTCGAAGAAGTTCGAGGTAAAGTTTGTACATACTTTTCATGGAAAGACAGTTGCGGATTTGATGAAGTTTAAAATGTACATATTATTTTTTATATAATCTCAGAGCAATAATGATTCTTGTTAAATAATTCTTCCAGTGAGTTCGAATTAGTTAATCCATAGCGAAGACATGGTACATTTATATATCACAGCTGATTATAATAGTTTCCTGTAAATCTGACTGACCAGTGAGGGCGTGCTTTACATGTTAGCTGGTTGAAAGTGAAATTGTTTTCCATAGATTTGAAATTTTTATCTAAACTTACAGGTCAATGTTTGTTTTTTGTGTGTTTTTTTTTGTCTTTCTTATTAGAGCACACTCTGTTAACATTTTGTCAGTCATGCATCTTGCTTTTATCCCATTCCAATCGATGTTTTCTAAACTACCCTGGGTGAAATTAAAACTAGTCTGGTGCCGTTTTGACACGAGGATAGGCATGGGCTAAATTTTACTAAGCACTAAAGACTCATCTTAAATGGGCACTTTTGTCGTGATTTACAGCGAGTCTGGGGCCAGACATTAAATTCTGAACTCTCACCAGTTACTGCACACGCGCGCGCAATAATATTGACGGCGCCCTTTAAAGGAACAGTACAGAATTGGTAAGAAAAGAACTTATAAAATATACTTTTTGATCACAGATTTACATAAAACTTACACGGTCTAATGATGATGATAGTAGAAAACATCGCTTGAAATATTTCTGTCTGAAATGCCGTATTTGATGAGAAATGAATAAACTAATTTTCCGATTGGAGTTTATCGCTCAGTGAGCGTTTTATTCATTTGTTGAACCTACGTGACGTTCGATCTCAAACTTCTACAGGTTTGTCAGTAAGGCAAGTCCGACAATTATTTTGTTTATTTTGATAATTAATTATTATCATCACATACAAAAAAGGTCAATGCATTCCCTATGGGCTTCTAGTACTCGAAGCAGCCAAGGTTGCGTGAAGTGGGAGTGGCATACAGTGAACTTACATCACACTTACCGACAGGATATATCTATTTTTGAAACTAATGTTTGAAATACAGACTATACCTGGATTCAAATTCGGAGAGTATGAGCACATGTTATAAATGATACAGGTAGTAAAATTATTTGAAACACTGCCCAAAATGTTCTCGAGACCTCCCAAAGTTGGTGTACAAATTCGATTGGTATTGGTTAGCAGGAGTATGTCAGTTTAAAGTTCACAGACAGTTCTTTTAGACCTCGGTGTCAAATCGAGAGGTAAGTCCGAAACGCTACAGCCTTTTACAGAAAAGAAAAAAAATACAAAATACAAAAATAAACAAAAACAAGAAAGAAAAAAAAACTTGGTAAATTCATTACCAAACTTTTAAATTTTATTTTCAGATCTGTTAAAGTTTATTGCATAATTAAATCTGACAAGAATTGCTAGCTCATTATAATGTTCCTGTTAGAACAAGTTAAGGTACAATGGGTTAAGATGAAAACACACCAAACTGGATTTAAAGTGAAAACCAAAATGAATAGACCGCGATAAAAGTATTGTTTAATTCCGTGGCTTCTGCACAGCATCTTTTTTATTTTTGACTAAACTCAAAAGTAGAAATGATGTTTTTTCAACTAAGGGTGGTTTCGGTTTTTATTCTTTACAAATTGTAAACTTATTTTCGTAGTCTCCCTCCTCAAGTTGTTCTGTATTATTATTCATTTGGTGTTTACTTGTTGACTACTATCACTTTTATGCAATGTAAATTTACTAAGGAAAATAAAGTACTCTTAGAGTTTGTTAGAATAATGGCGTCCCCATTTGGAGTTTGTTTATGTACTTGTCTCCACACTCAATCCCAGAACTTTGAACAACATGGACAATTACGTCCTCTCTAGATATTACAATGTCGCACAGTACGTTCACCTACTGGGTGTGCTTTTAACCGCATTTGGACTGAGGACTTATAACAAAGGGGACATAATAAGTCCTTTTAAATTGATCTAAAGACAGAGAGATCTGCCACCAACATAGAGTGAAACAATAAGACGTATTTTGTTGAGTGACGCCCAACAAGTTCATACGTGTGCCTGTCTTTGTGTGTTCAAACTGTAACCTTATAACAAAAGGAGGGACACGTCCTCGCTTGATACCACAATGGCAAACACAATCTTCCCACATGACGAGGAGAACAAAATAGTACAGTCCAGAGTTGACACAGACGAAAAGCATGCGTGTTTTCCTTCCAGTGACAATTCCAAAAGTGACTTCACATTTCTTGCACACTGCGGTCGACCCGGTCGTCAGACTGTTTACACAACAATGAGAGTCAGATTAAAACTGCGACACCAAAAACGATGAGGCAAAAAAGAAAAAAAGAAAGAAAAGAATAACACAATCGTGGACCCGTTCAACAAAAGGGGGACCATGAGTCCTCCTGACGTCATTATACAAACAAATAAAAACAAACAGCCATTTTGAACGTCATACCCGACAAACTTTAAGTATGGGCCTAAGGATTTTGCTCTTACATAGGCCTATACACACACACATGGGTGACAACTATTTTTCGTTCCGGTTTCTTTACATTGAACTGAACACACGGATGCATATGGTGTGCAAATCTATCAAATTCACACAATTCGAAATAAGTAATAGAATATAACTCCTAATAACCAATTTATACACACTTTATTAGTTATAATTAATACTGATTTTCGATAAATTTTTAAATGTTACAGTACTGTTCTCATAATTTGAAATATTATACGAACACCATTTATATAAACAACTCTGTAGGTTTCAAGTCCATTTACAAATTCTTCATTAAAATATTTTCGATATATACAGAAATTTAAAAAAAAAATCAAAATGGAATCAAACCCTGCCTCAATGCATAAAAAGTATTTCATTGAAATATCTCGTCAAAATATCCACAAATGAAGCTATATTACGTACACAAAAATCTGATATTTCGCATGAAGCGAAATTAATGGTACTTTCAAAACCATTCGTAGAAAATGTTCTTTACAAAAAGGCAACCAAATTCTACGGTAAGAATACAAAAAAGGCAGCTATGAGTAATGTGCTCATACAATTACGAGGTTAATAAAATTGCCAATACCACTGTAGAAAAGTTCTTAGAAAAGATGTTAGAAAATTCAGCTTTGGAAGAGAGAAAACTATGATCTGTTGGGGAAAAATGCTATATTTTCTAGTGTGTAACATTTTATGTTCCTAGACGAAACTAAGTTTGAAAGTTACAAAATACGGAGCTTTGATTGACGTTATGGTGTTCTAATTAAAGATAGTGCCCCCTACTCCCCGCAGGGAAAGTGGCCTCATAGCTGCAGGAATTAAATTATAAAGCCTCCATTGACTTTTCCCTCGATAGAAAGGTCTTAAGTACAATTCAATACAAATTGCCTACATAATCAATCAAATGAACTGTATATATGCATAGAGAAAGAACAATGGGGTCAGTTGTACAAAAAACACAATGAAGTGACCCCTAGGAATGAATTTTTGTTTTCTTTTACGGGCATTAACTCTCATTAGGGGAACTACACAAGATGGGCACTGACCTCCAAAGGAGGCCAATTCAAACGCCGCGTCCGAATTGGTGTCTTTTGCTACAGCTAGGTCATTTTTTAGGTCACACTCTTTGAACATTTGTATTTGCAGCAAGTGGACGCAGCCGTAGCCGAAGTCGCTTAAATCTGACATGGCCTTTTATAGTCTGGGTTCAAGATGCAGGAATAAACTGTGGCTGAGTCTAGATCACTGAAACTGCTTCTCCATCAACATACATGGAGCCCCTGAAGCCAAATGACGAAGTCATAGACATATTTAATTCAATATTAGTAAGTTAACCCTCCTACTGTCTGACCATTCAATATAATTTACTATTTACACAGATAGTTTTATGCATAGATTTCACATTGCTGGTCAGCTCGCTGGAAATGTTACCAAGAGCAATAACCAACTAGCCTGTATCGTTGGTGGCGCCCTTCTCGATCGCAGCGTGTACAACAAGCTTCTACTCGGACCGAATTCAAATTACATGATTAATACTTCATGTTTGGGCCGGCGACCCAATACATGTTTCAGGCACTCGACCGACACGCCGATCGCCAGAAACCACCTGCTGCCGCGGCCCAACTCTCCCCGATTCTGCAGAAAGTTCCCTGAAAATATACAAATCTATTCATGCTTCGATGAACAAACTTGAAAATCTCCCTGATAAAGGAAACTTTTCCCCTATTATATCAATGAAATTCTAAATATCTCCCTGATCGCTAGATACAAATGTTGACAGGGAGTCTGTTAATGTAATAAACATTATTTATTTGAGCAGTTTATTTCACTATTTATGCACATGTAGTTTAAAACTGATTATAAAAGTCAACAAAAAGTATCATGTTTATTTGTAGATAAATTGGTTGTGAGGTAATTTGGTTGTGAGGCTGAATGATCAAAAAAGTGTAACGAGAAAATTATAGCTTCTAAGTAAGTTTTGGCGACCCATCTGATTTTTTTTTGCGGCCCACTTTTGGGTCAAGACCCGTTATTTGCCGTAATTAAAAACACAGACATATTTTGTGGTCAACGAAGGCAACAGAGTACAACAGGATAATCTAATATCGATTCAGAAATAGCGATTTTCAAACTGAAATAAACGAGATAATTATATTAAAAAAACACACATAAACAAACAGTTTTTTTTATATTATCAAATACCAACCTGAGCTTTGACATTGCTGTGCATATAATAATTGGAACAGGACTACTGGCTTTTCAATGAACAAAATACTGCAAATAAATTCCTGATTGTTTTCTCCGTTCATGATTTTTACACTTCTTTGGGAAAAAAAGAAAAAAAGAAACATTAACACAAGTAAATCTAATAAATTTCACTTCCGTCTGACTGTTGTATTTTAGCTCAGGTATATTCAGAAAGATTCGGCAATAATTATTATCTACCAAAAAGCCGACCTTTCCCACCTCGATCAATGATATCTAGAGAAAACATTTTTTAAACGTTGCATATTACATGTACATAGAATGCACCAACTCAACCTGGATGTAAATCGATGGAAAATTACAGTTGCCTGACCTTTAATCACTCGGCCTTTGCCCTCATGTGGCATACCAGCCTTGTGACCTTCGGAGTGCCTTCATCCACTCCTTACAGATTGTTTCATAAGTTTCAAGAGCAGGCCGAGGGTCGAAGGTCGTCTGGCTGACCCGCAGCGAGACAAGGTCTTCTTTTTTCTCCCACACGCCTGGCAACGAAAATAAGATAAATGGAAATCAAGTTAAAAAGCAGACCAAAATACTTTGAGGCAATTAAGGGATGTATTAACCCTCTTGCTGGCTGACCATTCAATACCATTCAAGTGGTTTTGAATGATAGATAAACTATGCCAGCCTGAAATATGATACCATTAGGGAATGCATGTACACAGTACACAGTTAGTTCTGTGCACATTTGTGCCACCGTACACAACCTTGGCAGTCGAATGGTTTCAAATGGTTGGTCAAGTCACTGGAAAATGTTGCCAAGAGTAAATGACAGTAGGAGGGTTAAGGGGTGTTAGGTGTCCTGGCAGAGCAATCTAGTTCAATTTGGTGGCAAAAACGTGGGTTTGAATCCCAGTCATGACACTCATGACTTAACTGTAACTGCTTCTTTTCACCCAGGAGTAAATGTTACCTGTGAGTTCAACTGACTCTAGTTTCTGATAACAAAGACATCTGGTGTAGGTTCAAATCCTTGTCATGATACTTGTATCCTTCAACAAGAAACTGAACCATAAATAGTTCTCCTCACTCAGGAGTGAAATAGTATCCGTGAGGGGGATAGTTCTAGTAACTTATCTAGCTATGTTATACACTTTTGGCACACATGCTGAGAACATGAAGGGAGCTGAGATATTTTAACCCTATAAGGAACAGGAGGGGAGGGGGGGTGCGTGCCTCTTCATTGCAGCATGGGCCACGAAAACTGGCAAGAACATCAATTTTTAAACGCAAAAACTAAAAAATGCAGTCCATGGACTAAAATCGTGACAAAGGTCAAAACCCCATTTGAGTTTAAATCTATGGCACTATATTGCTCATTGTGTACTTCAAGCAACCCCCAGTAAGCAGTCTATGATTCCTACTGATTATGTGAATAATTCATCGTGGGGAAATTTACATATCCACTAGCATCACCCCCCCCCCACCCAACCCCATGTTCAACAGATTTCTATAACAAAGTAATCAAAAACATAAGACCCATGGAGTACAGTTGAGTCAAGGCTCATGTCCTGATGGACTCATTGTTTAGATTCGGTGAGTGCACATGTATCGTCACTATGGACTGTGTGTGGATTTTCGGGCTGTACTGGGATAGTGCCTGAAAAATTACACACTCAGTACCCAGACTATTAGGCAAAGGGATGGCGTAAGACAGCCTTGCAATCGGGTTTCGCAGTCAAACATGTCAAAGGTCAAGGATAAGGGGAAGTTAAGAGGGGGATTAGCTGGGTACTCCATGTAGGTCTGAGAGAGGATTTAAACATGTGTATTGAGGTGGAGCATCGGAATCATTGTGGGATGGAGTTCCAGATTTTTTGACCCGCTACAGAGAGAGAGCTTTATCTCCTGCTTTTTTTTTGCCCTGGGAGCATAAGTTTCTTCATGTCTGCGTTGTGAGATCCAGTTAGCTTGAAATGTATTCCATGTTCTAGCTCACCCGCTCCTAGACCAGCTACAAAAAGGCCGCCCCAGGGCAGGAGATATCCAGATTAAAACAGGCCAGTGATTGTAGCAGGCCTGTGGCTGTACATGGAATTATGAACTGTAACCCAGTTACTGCACACACGCTGGCTGTCATATCTCAACCATGTACAATGTACAACAGTGCACCTTCAAGGAGTCAAAGATCTCAGGGATGAGGGGACATTGGGAGGGGGTTGAGAGGGGACTAGCCCCACCTGCTCCTAGTATCCCAGCAAGAAAGGCTGCCCCATGGCATGACATATCCAGGTTTTCAGTCAAAGGTCAGAGATGATGGGAATTGGAAGAGGTTGAGGAGGACTTAGTCTCACTGCTCCAAGCCAGCTAGAAAGGCTGCACTGAGGTCAAAGGTCAGAGATGTGGGGAATTGGAAGAGGGTTGAGGGAGGACTTAGTCTCACCTGCTCCAAGCCCAGCTAGAAATGCTGCACCTAGGCAGGACATATCCAGGTTTTTCGGTCGATCAATCTTCTGAATGAGTAAACTGGACACCAGCTGGAGGATGAAGTCATTATTGCTGACCCCTCCATCAAACCTGAGGAATGATATTTGTATTTACATCATTGCATTGTTTGTATTTCAAGTTTTTCGTCACATCAGGCTTTTAGGGCATATTGCCTTGAAATCTCTCAAAATGTAGCTGTTTGGAATTGCTCCTTATCCTTTTCAAGAGTTGTTCATTCCCAAAAAACATCTACAGTGTGTTGTTAGTGAGTAGTGATTAGAATATTTTACATTTTTCTCTTGAAGATCAG
Organism: Pycnopodia helianthoides; assembly: GCA_032158295.1. NCBI lineage: Eukaryota > Metazoa > Echinodermata > Asteroidea > Forcipulatida > Asteriidae > Pycnopodia > Pycnopodia helianthoides. Next base: position 6,018,380 of record CM063259.1, read on the forward strand.
GTCTGCCATTTTTCAAATGTTTCTCTACAGGATTGTACTGGTGTGTACTTTATAATCACTCAGCTTTTGGATCAAAACTTATCATTTGACTCTACAGTAGTTAGCCATTATATACTTTGTGTTCAGCATAAAATAATTATAGTTACAATATTTACGTCAAAGCTATGAAAAGAAGAGAAAAAGGTTTTCCTTATCTAGAGCGATGTTTTTACCTGATGATAGATCCGAGTCTCGTACCACTTTGAGTCATGGCAACATTGTAGAGTTGAACAACCCTGTTAATGACAAAGGGTGCGGAAAACAATGAAGCACATGTTTCAAATTTGTATATATAACATCAGATTTCAGAAATGTAACTAAAATAAGTTTGCAATATTTATTACAACCATTTGTCAACACAAAATATCCCTTATTTAATGGACTTATCAATTCAATCAATCAAAATCAACTGAATGCAAACACTAATCCCCTCCCCAAAAATAATAAAATAAAGAAATATTAAAAAAAATCATGGCAATAACAAATTCTGTGGAAACAAACAAATTGACTTTGATTAGTCATTCAAATCGGTAGCAAAAAAAGAAGAAGACAGAAACACATGTATATCACAATAAGAAGTGTCAATTTACTATGCAAACATAAATAAGCATAACGTAAATGTACATGGAAATATGACATAGAAGATAAGCAAGCATCACATCATAAAAGCACATTGAACATGAATTATATGTTTCCACATCATTAATAAAATGCACACAATGCAAAAGATCAAGCATCACATCATAAAAGCAGGTTGAATATGGGTGAATTGTTTCCACATCAATAACAAAATGTACACAACACAGAAGATCAAGCATCACATCATAAAAGCAGATTGAACATGATTGATATGTTTCCACATCATTAATACAATACACACAATGCAAAAGATCAAGCATCACATCATAAAAGCAGGTTGAATATGAGTGAATTGTTTCCACATCAATAACAAAATGTACACAACACAGAAGATCAAGCATCACAACATAAAAGTAGGTTGAATTTGTTTCCACATCATTAATAAAAATATATACAATGTAAAAGATCAAGCATCACATCATAAAAGCAGGTTGAATATGAGTGAATTGTTTCCACATCAACATTCAAATATACACAAAATATCAAAAGAAGATAAATGATGAAGTTGGTTTGAAATTGGCAAAAAAACATACTACAGGCAAAATGTACTGAGCGAATATTCCCCCAGTACTTATCACAAAATATCATGACATAAAATATATGTCAAAACTCAATTGGTACCTAACAATGTGTGCAATTAAATTTAGCAAAGGGTATACATGCAGGCCATGGCAAAGGACCAGTCAAAATTTCAGGGTGGTCACCTGAACGCTTAACGTGCAATACATACATTTAACACAGTCATAGAGAGGAACAGTATAAAAAAGGGTAACCTGCACACTGTTCAAAAATCAACCTCATCACTTAGTGCTCAATATACTCATTAGGGACAGGGGACCAGTCAAAAATCAATGGTTACCTAAACACTTTGTGTGCAATAAACTGATTAGGGACAGGGGACCAGTCAAAAATCAATGGTTGCCTGAACACTTTGTGTGCAATATACATGTACTCATTAGGGACAGAGGACCAGCCAAACATCAATGATCAATGATTACCTGAATGCAATTGATTCTAAGGCAGCTCTGGCAATGTGGGCCGGGGTTGTTGATGGTCTGATCCCCATCAGACAACAACAGGCATTAAAATCATTAATTGGTGCCTGTGGGAAAACAAGAAAAAAGGAGGAAAAAAGAAAAGAAAAAGAGAGCAAAACAAATAAGATGTAAAATATTCATTTTTAAATATCTTCCATGGCATAAGTAAAATTACAATTATAGCACTTTCATGTAAAGCAAAATCAATTTAAAACACATAATAATAATTACAAAATAATTGCTTTGACGAATAAAATCCAAATACTTCAGGATGTGGAGAGGGAAGGTTAAAACGTTGCAAACACAAAGCCCTTAATAATATACATAGAAATGCAAAATTCAGAACTTTGACCAACTGGACAAGAAACAGAAAACAACACAAATTGACAAACAATTCACTACAGAAGAAACAACCTGTATAGTAAGAATAAAAGCATAAGGTTAAATGAAACAAATTTGTTTAATGAATATACCAAACAGCAATTGAAAAAATGTCCACTGATGAGTTGTCCCACCGTTTGAAACTGTTGAAAGAGGAAGGGAAATGACCAATTCTATTTTGTGATGTTCTCATTTTCCAAAAGATAAAGTCCTCATGTGAGTGGGAAAAAATTACAAGTCTCTTAACTTCACATGAAAATGGTGTAAAATGCCATTGTATTCGATACCCTTCCAGTGCAAAATTTGTCAACATCCAAAACATCTGATGACATCATTCTGTAGGGTCTCTACATTTTTGTACGGGGATGTTGTGGTTCATAACTGACTTTTTCAAAGCGAAATTTGAAACATGACATCATTGGAGTTCAACAACTAATAGATCTTTACTTTCCAAAAGGAATTTTTCGTCAGTCAAAAGGTCAAATTCAAGGCCGTTTTGACTAAATATTATTGAAAGTAATTTCCCTTCCTCTTTAATCATAATGATGAAACAACTGTGCATAGATCTGTTCATAAATAGTATGCATACCTGTAGGCCGTGGAATGCTGGGACAAAATATACCCCCCTGAGTCATCCACGGAGTTGGCAACCTCTACCGACTTGCCTGGGTCTTCATACAAACCTTTGAGAAAAAGAGGGGGTGAAACAAAAAAGTAATTTCGATCATTTGAGTGGCAAGTTGGAATGAAATTAAAGGTATGGTCATCATTTTGATTTTGTCAACATAATGCTTCTTTATAGGCTAAAGTTATGAAGAAAGATACAATGTAAATCACCTACATGTATGAAACTTTCAGCTGAATACAGTGTTTAATCGCTAAGAAAATAGCAAAACACTGTCACAGTATTTTCACATGATTGCAAATCCATCCGGCTGTAATACCCGCTGACACCTCGTTTAATCATGGATGCATTTGACACGATCGTGAAAATACCGAGGCAGTTTTTTTTTTCTCAGCAAGCAGACACTGTATTCAGCTGAAACTTCTACATATCACTTTCATTGTATCTTTCTTTATATTTCTGCCCACTCGGAGAGCACGAAGTAGTCACAACTTACCCATTTTTAAACCCCACTCAATGACGGTCCCTGCATCAGAATCGTTACACTCCAGCAGATAGACTAACTCTTTACCTAATTTCCAACCAACGATTGGATACACTCCTTGAAAATAAAAAAAAATCAAATCAAATCAAAACAGATAAATTGTTTGTTGATCGATACGAGGCATAACTAGTATATATAGATACAAAATACAAATAATAGCTCTTTGATGGCATGTTGTGGCCGAGCTACACTGGACTCAAGCTCTGATGTTTCTGATCAGCAGAGTGTTGGTTCGAGTTCCAGTCTTTTCGAGTCTTGACACTTGTGCCCTTAAGCATGTTAAGCAAGACACTTTCCAAGTAAATGGCTCTGTCCTTCAGATGGGACATTAAGCTGAAGGTCCCGTGTGTTGTTGTATACTGCACTTAAAGGAACCCAGTTACATTTATCACAAAGAGAACGGGTTTGCCCCGGTGTTTGTCCCAGAGCAGACCCTTGTAAATCTATATAAGGTGCTACATAAATTGGTCTCATAATTTCAACAAGTTCAAAACCTGTCTTAAAATGTTTTGGTTTATCAAAGCACCTTGAGTACCTTTTTGTAGATACGTGCAAAACGCAACACTGTTGTTTACTGATTTCTTCACAAACAACTTTTAGGTAGAATCTATGATCTGATCTCGAACCTGCAGGTTGCAGGCAATGATAATAAAAACTAATACTACTAAGAATACACAATTCTTGTATTGACCCTATGCACAACGTGCAGCGCACTTACATGCGCCTATCCTGTCCATAATTTTGGGAGTTAAATTTTGCACAAAGGAATCGACTCCTAAAATTGTGCAAATGGTAGACAAGCATTGAGCGATGGTGTGTTCCGCATTGTGAAAGGGGTCAATTGTGCTTCATCACATTCAATGGGCATCTTAAAGGGGCTTGTCATTTTAACAAGTTATGATACCCATGTATATCGCACATTGTAAGGGTTTTACAAGGCGACGCGGCACAATCTGCTACCAACCATGCCACTTAGAAAAGAAACCTTCTCTTAATGATAAGTGTATTGGGTTCTTTTGTGTGCATTACACATCACACAGGGCATTCAGCCTAATGCCCCATCTGAAGGACCAAGAGCAACTATTTGTTAAGTGTCTTGCTTAAGGGCACAAGTGCCACGACCGGGAACCACCACTCTGACAAAACCAGAACTTGCATTCAGTAAACTGGACCGCTCAGCCACTAGGTCGGGGTAAATATCAACACCAAATACCCAGTTGAGCTGAAAACAATTTCAAAGATTCCTCACATATTATTGAAAGTGATACGGGAACCTAAGAGTTATGATTTCTTACCACTACATGGAAGACAAGGTCTAGGGCCAGTGTTGAGTACTAAGAAAGTTCCTGTTCCCATGGTGACCTTAACGTCACCCTCTTGAAAGCAACACTGTCCGAAGGAAGCACTTGACTGATCACCAACCTAACAAGGAAAACAATTCCATAGCAGTTCCAATCTTCAAGGGCGAGATTCAATGGCTGACCAAAAGGTCTGAAACTACAATCCAATTTCTGGTAGGTATACTGAAATGACGGCAATTCAACCTTTTAGTAACCCAGGAGTTTAAGAATTCAATGAACAATTGGAAGCAGTATCCCTAAAAATAGGGAGACCGCCAACATTAGGACTAGATAGCTCAGTTGGTAGAGCACCGGCATTATAATCTGGAGGTCAAAGGTTCTAATCTTGCTCTGGTCATTTTTTCTTTGTTCAACCCAAAATTGTTTTACAATTAATACCGATTAAGTTTCACATAATGTTCATTACTTGATAATTCAGATGACAAGTCTAGAATTTATCATCCTTGAATCTTTAAGCTCATACTCACTCAATCAATACATCAACCCATCAAGATTCCCTTATAAAAGTGAAAAATCAAATGTTTGTTCCAAGGCACTGAGTCACAAATGAATGGTTAGTAAGCCTGCTGGAACAGGTGAGCTTAGAGAAGTTTCATGAAGGCTTGGGTTGAACTGGATTCTCTGATTACAGGGAGATTATTCCAGATTAGGAAGAACATAGACAGCGAATGGTCTAGTATCAGTAAAAGTAGAGCAATGAGTTCTAGGTAGGACAAAATGTACGGAACAAGTGGTACATGATCGCAAAAAAAAAAAAAACTCTGTAAAGCTTATGAAAATTTTCTTTGAGATCTTACCACAGCTTTAATAGGAATTGGAGCACCAAAGATGTCCGGATCACACGTGCCATAGTCATCACTGTAAGTAACAATTGAAACAACATTTTCAATATTAATTGGTCTTACCCATACACCGATATGTGTTAAAGGAACATTACAGAATTGGTAAGAAAAGAACTTGTAAAATATACTTTTTGATCATAAAGCTTACACGGTCTAATGATGATGATAGTAGAAAACATCCCTTGAAATATTTCTGTCTGAAATGCCATATTTGATGAGAAATGAATAAACAAATTTTTGGATTGGAGTTTATCGCTCAGTGAGCGTTTTATTCATTTGTTGAATCTATATGATTTCATGCAAATGTGTAATCGGTTTTTCACTATTTTCTCGTGACCCAGATGGCTGATTGATCTCAAACTTCTACAGGTTTGTCAGTTTATGTTTGTGGTGGATTACATAAAGTGCTTACACTGCCAGCAACTGTTTTGTTAGCAAAAACCAATTCTGTAATGTTCCTTTAAGCACTGTATACTCAGTACTTTCCTGATTCTTGTGAAAAAAAAACACACTGTCACCTCGCTAAATGTGGATGGATCCGACGTTCTTGTGAAAGAACTGTGACAGTTTTCTGTTTTCTCAGCGAGTAGACACTGTATTCAGCTGAAACTTTCACATGTGACTTTTGATTGTATCATATGGTTGTATCATATTTTACCAATTTACCCATAAATCAGCATTACGTTGAACAAAAAAAAATCTATGACCCTACCTATAACTGAAACGATTGTTATGCTATAGCTGTTGCTGGCAACAAAATTACCAGATAATTCCATTGTTCTCGGAAATAAGCCCATGCTCAGAACTTTGTAAACAATGGAAATTTACCTGGCGAGTCTGCTGTCACATAGTGCTGCAAAGTCTCCCATCGAGCCCACATGTACTCACCTTGTGTCTTTAATCTCTGGCATGATATTGAGGGGAATCCCCAAATACGTAGTGTGAATGGTGTTCCAGTCATTCTAGATTGATAAAAAACAAAACAAAAATTTAAAACCCAGTTGAAATGTGAGAGTTCTCTTTCGGTAAATTCTTGTTCTTTGATGTCACACATACCACGCCTGGAATTACATGAAGGCCACAGAGGCCATGGTCTCTGGTGCCCCTTCAAAAGTATAGTAGACTTTTCAGTTAAATTGAATTGTTCTAGAGAACAACCTCTGATGTCACAAATACCATGCCTGGAATTACATGAAGGCCAAAGCGGCCATGGTCTCTGTTGCCCATGGTCTTTACCTTTGTGCCCCTTCAAAAGTTTCCTGTAGACTTCAAGATTTTCAAATAGAAGTGCCCTCGGAAAAATGAAAATGGCCTTGCCCTCTCAAGGATTAAACTTCAGGCCTGACATACATGACGTACATGTACAGGCCTCATTTGGCTCAGAGGCTGCACATTAAAGATCAACTTGAATGAAATGACTCAAACAAACTTGACTATTTATCCTTGTTTATTTTGTGCTTAGTTTCATTTTATCATAAGTGTTAAGTTTTCCTCCCTGTAGTTTTGTTGAAATTTGATTTAAAAAAACAACAACTAGCCCTCTCTTCTTTAATGTTAGAACTAGTTATTATTTCCCGCCAATGCCACCCTGCATGGTTCCCAGCAAAGACCTTTAAAAACACAGCGTGAACTCAACACTGAAGTACCGGTGCCTCAATTAAACAGCTAATACCCGGACTGGGTGAAGACTGGGCTATGCATTTTCCATTGTCTTGTTTGGATCAAGTCCTTGGTGACGTCACAGTGATGTTTTGATTCCAAATAATAGTGATTTTTTTTTTACAATTTGAAGAACAAAATCTCAAATTGTTTATCACCAGGAATGTTATGCTTACTTGTAGTAGTAAAATTACCATGTGTATTAGAGATTAGCATTTCATTGAGAAAAAAAATCTCACCTTGTACATGTCGTATAAACCTGTTGCTGATATATTTGAACCATCAGTGGCGTGTACTCTTCCTGGCCAATAAAATAATAAACAAAACGATATAACTTGTTTTTTTGTTTTAGAGCCGGAAACGGAAGAGTGAAAATAAGGAAGAAGAAGATATTTCGTTTGACAAACCTTTTGTGAGTTTCCACACCAGCCATGTATCAATAGTTCCGAACATGAGTTTATTTTTCATAGCGTCTTCCTTAACCTACAAACGGGAGTTGAAAATGACCAAGAAGGGAAATTAAAATGCAAACCATACTTTTTTATTACATGTATAAGTACCCCAGAGCTAATATCTCTGGACAAGAAAGTGACACCGTTGGTCCCATTACAGTGAAACTATTAAAGAGGTTTCACAAGTTTACGGATAAATCGGATTTGTCAACACATTGTTTGTTCACGTGACATGCAATCACAACTTCCATGTTTTGCATAGGCGTTAACAACCATACGGAAGTTCATGCAGGTACGTTAAAGAACGAATACCGTTTTTCTGATTTCAATTGTGTTTTTTTTTCATGATTAAAAACATTCTCAAAGGTATTGCTGTTAATGGTGTCAATCATGACATACACAGACACACGTTGGTCATTTGTAAGCAAACAAAATTCAAAAAATGCAGCGAGTCTCTATTTTGCCATGCTAGTTGATTTTCTTTATAGGTGTTTGAGGTGTAGGTCCGAAAACGAACGGTCAAACAAAATTACCATCTATCAAATTCTCAAACGTAACATATATAAAATGTTTTTGGATTTGTTTTGCTCGCAAAACCTACATGTACATGTATGCAAACGTGCATGTGTATTTTGGCCTAGGCCTGACATATAAATCCACGATTGCGAAACAAAATCTGACGCTCAGCCAATGTGAACAAATATGGTTAGTGTATCTGTATCCATATGCTTGCAAAACCTTTCTATTTACATGCTCTTACACGCCCCTATCCTGTCCCCCATGGTGTAAAATGTACACAAAGAAATTGACCCCCATTATGTTGAAAAAGGTAGACGTGCATTTTGATTTGTTGTATTGTGTCTGAAAGGGGTCAATAAAATAATAAAAATTTGTGAGTCTAGGCATGCGAGGGCACCTTTAGCAGCTAGCTACATCGACCCATTTATGACCACGAAGATTGAAAAGTGTTTGATTTTTTCAGAGGGAGGAAAACCAAGGGGCCCAGAGAAAAACCCTTGTGACACAGCGGAGAACCAACGTACAACTCTACTCACATAATATGGCCCTAGCCGGGAATTGAACCTGGTCCACAGTGGTGAGAGGTGAGCACATCACGCGCTAGCCACCCATGCCACCCCTTGGAAGTGAAGCATCAAGGAAAAGTGTTGGGGGGTTTCACGTTTATGTTGCTGGCCAGCCTCGCTACCATAAGCCCTATCAATATCTGTAACCCCATGAGATTAGAGACTTGTACCTTTTTGTTCCCCTTTCAGTAACTCAACTTTGTACTTACCTCCGGTATGTTTTCCAGCACCCATGATAGTCGAATGATTACCTTTAAAATAAGAGGTTTAACAAATACATGAAAAAAGTCTGATGTTAAAAAATATTGAAGTCAAAAAAGAAAACAAAGAAGAAGAAAAAATGGACAAAGCAAAAATCATTTGGTTTACCCTACACCTATGTACTGTACAATGAGCACTTCCAGAAGGCGCACTTGGTCAAGGCTATACACCAATGTGTGGCAGTAGGCGAGCTGCTAAAAGTTTTGCACATTCTAGGCGCGAATCACCATTCCCGTATGCCCTTCCCCCGCAATCCAGTGGATAACCAGAACGTTCTGCTGGACAACAACATTGTGCAGAACTACGAGATCAGACATTCCTACAAGAGAATTAGCATTTTGAAAATTCCAATGGAATGTTCCGGCAGTCCAATGGACCAGTCTATGTTTGCCTGCTGGAAAACTTTCCCGGATCCATTTAGAACATTCCCACTGTTCTGAGGTTTACACTAGTCATTCAGTGTTTTTCCTCAAATCTCTGTACAGAAACCCTCCTCACCCTCTGTCCTTGAATCTCCGCTCAGAAACTGGATAAACTACAGAAATTATGGGGCTGTTGTCCTTCGGATGACAGGCTTGGGGACTTAGTGAGCGTGGTTGTGAGTGTATTGATTCTGTCGAACCAGGCGTAACGGTCACGAGACTTGGTATATTTGTGTGGAGTTCAGTTTAGACAGTAGATAAGGGAACTCAAGCACAGTAAGCTTGGGAGGGAAAGCTGTATATCAAACAACAGACCCTGGTTGGTCTTGAAGTATTTAAGCCAGACTTTAGACAAGGAAAGTTGTATAGGGTAAAACCAAATTCTGTTATTTTTTTTAATCCCAGATGCAATGATTACCGTAATCTTTGGCGTATAAGCGGCCCGGTGTATATGCCGCAATGCACAGAAATTGTTGAAACATAATTCAGGTGTCAGTGTATAAGCCGCCCGGTTTATAAGCGGCAGCAGTGAACTGCACGAAAAGTTATGAAAAATAATACTGTGGTTGGGCATGAAAAACTTTTTAGAAAACCGACGTGAACAGGTTAAGAGAAATCTAAAGGTGTGAAGGAAAAAAACAATTATGGTTCCTTGTATAAAAAAAAACACATTCACATTCACCGCTGCGGTCCTTTGTGGTGATGAACACAAGTCACATCGGCACATCAGTCATTGTACATCGCCACAAAGTGGCGAGTTGCATTGAAGTCAAAATGAATTAAAAAATAGCACCATCGATCATTTGAAATCGTCAATTAGAATGATCTGCAAGAACAAGCGTATAAGCTGCAGAAATTTTTCTTAGGGCCAAAATCAGCGTATAAGCCGTGGCTTATACGCCAAAGATTACGATACATGAATTTAATTGGAAAAATTAGTTAATTCCTAAGTACTCACATTTTAAATGTGTTTTTTTTATACAAGAAACCATAATTGTTTTTTTCCTTCACACCTTTAGATTTCTCTTAACCTGTTCACGTCGGTTTTCTAAAAAGTTTTTCATGCCCAACCACAGTATTATTTTTCATAACTTTTAAGGAGGTTCTTGAGTAATCGTTTTCCTACGAAATTATCTTTGCCAGACTTGACAAAGGAAATGACAAAGGTTCACATACATGTAAGTATCATAATTAGTCCAGCAATGTTATGTTGTCACATAGGAAAATTGAGTAGGCATTCACCGTGATTCACAGAACCTGAGCCACGGCCGAAAATCTGCCACGATATGCTGGAATCTAGGAAAGCTCAAATTACCTCCCATTGAGCCGAATATACTGACAAACAATGGAGGCAGCCTGTCCATTCTTGTAAGACACATTTGCACAACAACAAGACAAAGGTCTGGAATGAGGAGGGTTACACGATAACCCCAAACAGGGATTTTACAAAGCATGTTTTCCAGAACCTGTTTTGCATTTTTGTACAGGTGAAATAAAACGTATCACTGTAGATGCCCGACTCATCACACTGCAAACTGGAAAGTCCAGGTGGATAAAAACATCCGCCGTTCAGCAATCAGCTAAAATGGAGGAAAATCTGAAGTTGTTCCGGGCATTAAGAAAACATCCCCTGTAAGTCTGTCCGAAAAAAAATTCAAGTGATGAACCACAAGGGAAACTGACTGGGTAAATTTCAAACAGTTTGGTGTTGAACAAAGAAAAATTGACGAGGGCGGGATTTGAACCAACGACCTAAAAAATCCAAAAATCCAACTTTTTAATATTTTTTCACTGTTAGCAGTCCTCTGAGAATCAAGTTTTTTTTGTATAATTGGCCTACCCAGACCTACCCAGACATACTCTAGAGTGCAGCTGGCATCTATCAATTTGCTAGATCAAGATGAGACTGACAGGATGATTGATTGCCTGGAATGTAGTGCATCAAATACCCTTGGAGGTGTATCAAATGTCAGTGAGTTTTCAATGGGGCTTCAGAGTTAAAGGTGATTGTAGGTCGAACACTGACCCCAAGCTAAATTTGCTGGTAATAGTGTTATCCGTCTATGCTCCATTAGGGATCTTGTGAAATTCTTGATTTTTGACCGCACCGTTAATGAGTAACAACAATTTGTTTACAACTGGACGGTCACGGACCCCATCATGCCACACTGCAGGGGTTTACAGGACAAGACAAATTTTAAAACTTTTGACTTACGTGTTGAGACATGAATGAAAAGATGCCTCCAGCTTCGAATCGCCGTAATCTAGAGAACAAGTGCAATAACTTTGATCCTTTCTGTAAACACTTCATGAAATGAAAGAAAAAATTATTAATCAACAGATAGTCAGAAGTCAAACTTGCTCATATTTTTTATACCAAACAATAGTATATGAATAAGATTAAACAAATTTAAAACTTACCTTGAAGCTCAGAGAGCGATTGATGCTTTCTGCATATTTTTCTGCCCTCGTATCATTCCAACAAATGAAGTTGTGGTAAGGTTCACCCGTCTCTCTGCGAAAAAACAAACAACTTCTTGATGTATCATTCAAAAAATGGTGAGCTACTACGACCTGAACATAGCCTTGGTTCCAAGCACTCCAATTGTGTAGTCACGTACACATGTAGTCACGAAAACCTAACCGCTCTCTAAACCGCTATCACACCGCTAGCACTGGCGGTTCGTGGTGTGATAGCTGTTATGAGAATGATAGCGCCCTCTAGTGGCGAGTGGTTTGTGGGGGTGATAGCAGTTTAGAAAGCGGTTAGGTTTTCATGACTACATGTGTTCGTACACAACTGGAGCGTCCTATCCTGAATGCTGTGCGAGTGCTCTACCTACATGACCTACTGAGTTAACCAGACCGATACATTCATACACATGTGGTGAGCAACGAAAAAATGGCTGATGCTCGACTCGAATCCATGCCCTCTGAGATACCGCACTAGGTGCTCCCGCCTCTCTCTCTATACCACACATTGTGTATATAAATATACATGATCCTGTTCCTTATAATCACCTCCCTTTTTTAACAGAGTCACCATGTCGTTTTCTAAGCTCTTTTCAAAGTTTTTTTTGGGGTCCTGCTCCCTATCGTTAGCTGCCTGATGCAGCTTGCCCTCTAATCCTGTCCTTTCATGCTTCAAGCATTACCCAGAGTGCAGTTACCACCGTTATTGTCCAGTAATACACAATTCACTGACCATACTTTAGTACTCACTACTTTACTCTGACGTTCTTAGCCACCCCAATGTTTGCAAATTAATAACTTTGATTGGCTATAACTTTCCCTCTATTTTCTGGATACCTTCCCATTATTCTTTGCTTCTCTTTTTTGCTATAAATGGATTCGTTTTCGTTTGTGCATGTTTATGCCTCTGACGAAGGTCCGCCTTGGATCGAAAGCTAGGGCCATCTCCCCTACTAACTTTTGTTTTTTTTTTTTTTTTTGAGGGGGGTGTATTTTTACCCAGGTATGTCTCTTACATAAACCAGTCAAACCAGTCAAACCAGTCATAAACCAGCTAGTCAAACTTGACAATTCAAAAATCCTGGTTTAGTTGAACTAACACAAGTTGCATTAATAGTAACGGCTACAGAAACCAACATATAGACTGATGGCCCAGTCATAATTGATGCCAGCTAATTCACTAGACCAACGGAAAAAGTTGGTGCAAGACCTGGAATGGTTATAGAAAAAGTTGGTGTAAGGCCTTGACTGATTTGCTGTAGTTACTGAAATTTTCCTGAAATACAAGAATTAAATAATCACTTCATGTACACAGTCATGTACCTATTCCATGTGATAAATGTAGCTCTCAGTGTTGATATTCCCATGGCAATGATTTGGACTGCTACTAGGCCAGCATCTGTAGGCACGGGGGAGGGGGTGTATGTGCAGGGAAGGGGGGGATGGGAAAAGTGGAGATTGGAGGGCAGAGATAAAAACAGAAATTATTAAAAATGAGAACCTTTTGAAGACAAAATTTCTTTATAGAAAAATACATCAAACTTCAAGACTCTACAAAGGATATTTGCTCTCAGAAAGTACATTTCGTAATAACTCGGCTCAATTTCATAAACTGATTAAGCAGAAAAGATTTTTTGTCAAAACTTAGCAGAGCACCAGTGGACAACCGAGCTCAGCACTCTAATGCTCTGCTCAAAACACCTTGAAAGAGACCGAGAGTCAATTTAGAGTTGAACAACTATGACTGGATCTATTGTTTTTATTATATATTTCTGGAAATGAAACCAAGGGGCTCATAAGTGAACTTTGTCACAGTAGCTCGGAAGCCTGAGGAAACCGATAAACAAGGATGCTTGCTATGTGAACTAGAAGCACCGGGGTTAATTCCTACCCTTCCACGATAAGTGTTCTGGCATCTTTAACATGCACTACCAATCATATTTACACGGGACCTATGGCTAAACGTCCCATCTCAAGGACACAGCAATTATGGAAAAAGTATCTTGCTCAAGCACAAGTGCCATGACAGGGACCGAAACCCACACTCTGCTGATCAGAAACACCAGAGCTTGAGTCCAGTGCTCTTAACCGCTCGGCCACGACGTGCCACATTTACCTGCAATTGCTTCTTTGATAACTGATGTGAACTGCTTCCATAGACTGTCAGGTTCAATCTCAACTCTCCCACGTGCAGGACGATGAATACGCATCTGAGTTCATAAAATACAAATATTTTGATAAAGAGCTCTGACGAAGGCTAGGAAAAACATTTTATATGACATGTAACCAGTAAAATGCGGGTACAACAATGTATACCATGCCCAATATGAGGGCAGAAAGTACCCCAGCCCCCCCCCCAAATGTTTCCTATACCTCAAACACCCTAAAAAAAAATCCTTTAAGAATTCCTGAGATTCCAGGGTACCATGAGGCACCATTTCGAAACAATTTACTCTGCACGTGTTCAGGAGAAATCTGGACTGCTGCTGATGCCATGGCTCAAGTAGAACTGGAAGGGGAGGGGTGCAGGATCCAACCGAGAGTCGGCCATGTTGACAGCTGGATAGATGTGTGTTCAAAATGTGTGTTTGAAGCGTCAAGTCCACACCGGCTCTTTTCAGAGTCAACCCTCCTCTCAAAGAAATTTATACATGGTTGTCCCCGACCTCGTCCCCATGGTTTACTTTATTTCCAACCATGTTTACAATAGTAAACCCTGGGAGGGAAACTCCTTACTTGGACCCTGATTGGACAAAACCAAATGTGAACCTTTGTCAAAACAGCCGGCCAAAACAATGTACCCGGAACAATGTACCCGGACCACGAGACCATGACGAAGATGTGAATAGCAGCCAGACTATTCTAATTTGCATACGTATCCAAAAATTTTGGATATGCAAATGATCCAATACCAGGGTGAGAGAGCGGTCAACCTCGTACTGCTCGACACACCCTGGGGACGAGGTTGTGGTTGTCCCCTGCAAGTTTACTAGTTATAGTTACTTCCTACACAATTTTTCCATGCCATGCAAACCTACAAACAACACTTAAGACTTAACTGCATTTCATTTACACCATGTTGTAAGTGCAATGACTTGATTCAATTGTCTCCATTGCCTCCCTTGTACGCATCACAATAGATTTTCTCAGAAGAATCTAATCTCCACCCATTACAATACAGTACAAGAAAAATGTGAAGACCATTAAACCACTTCACGTGGGAATCCAAAACTCTTTTATGCGCCTCTGCGCAATAGTATTTTTCTGAAGTTTTTGGAGCTTCTCGAGCAGTCATTCACCTTTGGAAGACAACAAAGGTCCTCATTTTAAGCACCGGGTTTTGTTGTTCCCTTTTGAGAAAGTGTGAGTACTGTTCAGAATGAATTGGAAAACCTCGGACGTAAACCATGGCCGATAATCTGCCTTGGTATGGTGGAATCTCAAAACACTCGGACTTACCTCCGATTGAGCTGAATACAATGATAAACAACGTTGGCAGCCTGTCCTTTCTTGTAAGCCACATTTGTATTTACAAGCGGATAAAGGTCTGGAATCAGAGATTACACAGTAACCCCCTTAAAAAGGGATATTTCAAGCATGAATTCCAGTATCATCTGTCCCTCTTTAAACAAGGTAAAAGTGTAGTACGGTAGGTGCATGCCTGTGCATGCTACACAACAGGTTGTTCGGATGAAAATACACATCAGACACTCAACTGAGTGGCAAAAAACACAGAAGTTCCACGCCCCAAACTTGTTCCAGGCATTTATAAACATCTACCTTTTAAAGCTAGTTTGGATAAGTTTGGAATGTACACAATGTACATGTCATCTGAAGTGGTATTGAATACAATGAACATAAAATAAATGAAACGATAGAGCCAATACAGACCTTTTGGGTTCCACTCCCTTTAAGTTCAGCCTTTTCATTGTAAATATGACATCGTATTGTTGTTGTGCCGATGTCGATAGCAGCGATGAATGCTTCTTTGGTTGCCATGGTGAAATGGAAATTTGTTTCACCTCTTGCCAAGATTTTGATCTTTGTTTGCAGTTTGTTTCATTACCTGTAAGTGAAGTGATGTAGCTTTACACATTATTTCTTTTAGATCATTTTAATGTCTTACATGTGTATGGCGCAGGTATCCACTTATAATGTGCTCAAGGCACTTACTCGAAGAGAGACACTTTTAAAGACAGGTTTTGAAGTTTTGAAGAATTAAAAGACGATTCTGTGCACAGGGTTTACAAGGTGCTGCAGCGCACTCAGCAGCACTACCAAAAGCACAGGGGGCAACCTTTTCTTAATAATAAGTGTACTGGTTCTTTTTTGCATTACACAACACACGAGACCAACGGCTTACGTCTCATCGAAGGACTGAGCGATAATGGTTAACATGGTTAAACGTCACGACCTGTACTCAACCCAACTCTACTGATCAGAAACAAGAGAGCTTGAGTCGTGCTGTTAACGCTCGAGCACGACACGTCACCGTAGTAGTATGACAGAATGAAAGGGCTCTTTTTTCCCAGGGAACCAGAGAGGGTAACGTATGATTACCAGCATCGGCTTGAATGTTGGAGAGACCAAACTGAATTTTCTGGGCTGCGCAACACTCAATGAGAGTACATGTGTTGGGTACAATCTTTGAAAATGGTCATTATAAAAATTTGCGCAAGACAGTTTAAAGTTTGTACACAATTGGTAACAGCTCAAAATCATTGTCCACATTTTGTGTGATTAAACATATGCATGAACAAACAACCTGTGAAAGTTTGAGCTCAATTGGTCATCGAGGTCACAAGAAAATAGTGAAAGAGATCTTATGTGTTTTCTGTTTTTCAAATTATCGCGCGCGATAATTACTATTGTTTACTCGTTTCTCAGAACGATAGCATTTTAGGCAGAAATATTTTAAGGAACCCTTTCTACCATTACTTACTTTAAATCATGTAAGTTATGTGTGAATCTGTGAACATTGTGTTTTTCGATCTTACCAATAGTGTACAGGGCCTTTAAGCTTGAGCAATTTTTGAACTAAAGTCTGCCCAAACAAATAAAAACTGCAGGGCTGAGACGAGACCCAAAATTTACACAAACTACCCGGTTTACATTGGGACACAGCAGCGGTTTACCTATGCATCTTGGCACGGTTGTTGTCATTGTCAGACTAGAGACACAAACAGGATGTCTTTCAGCTCAAGTTATACAGCTCAAGTTGTTAAAGTACTTAGCTGACCGTGTCACATCTATCTGCTTACAGGACACAGAGTATGTAGTTGATGTAGATCCGATATGTCAGTATTTCTTAACTATGTTTAGTTTGATCAATGTTTTAGGTTCATCATGCTAAATTTGTGCATTCCAGACAGTTGGAGGAGGTTTGGTATGTTTACATTATTCAAATTTTAACATTGCCAGTTGCTTTGGGTTTCGAGGTTAAGTCCTCCAGTGCGAGTCCCAATTAAGTTGGATTTTAGATTGCTCAAGAATTTGTTCTCCACTGGGAGCCTTCAATTTTTGTTCTATGGGCTCGAGGTTCCTTCCTCCACTGTGAGTCCTATGTTATTGAGTGGGCTCGAGAATAATTTCTCCAGTGAGCTTTTGGGCTCGAGGTTCATTCTTCCAGTGTGAGTCTTATAAATTTTATTTAGTTGGCTCGAGAACATGTTTCTATTGATCGGGCTCGACGTTCTTTCCTCCAGTGAGTCCTTTATTATTTAGTTGGATAAGGGTATGTCCTTAGCCTTAGTGGTGTTTTGCTAATAATAATGTAGTTGGGTTTGAGGTTCCTTCTTCTGCTGCAGTGTGTGATTTAGTTGGATCTGTAATTTTCCCTACAGTCAGGGTGAGTCATTCACTCACTTTTCTGTGAGCTCAAGTATAATTCCTCCTAGTACTACAACCATAGGCCCTAGTGTACCTAGTGTTATGAGGAATGTGTAATGCATAGGGCAATTTATTTTCTGTCAGACAGTAAATACACATTTTTTTGGGCGCTTTTTGTGATCATTAAGGCAGTTGTTGTAAAGAGGGCTTTATGAGCCAATTACTTTTTATTGTTATGTCGTACAGTTTCCATAGCGCTCAGGAGGCTATAATTCCGACCAAATGTTTCATCGGTTGAAACGCAACTGTAGTATAACTACATGTATAATGAACAGTGTTATGTTGCTTATAAGCAACATAACACTATATACATGATAATCACTCAGTTATTTGAAAAGTACACATTTATTCGTGCTGCCAGTTTGGCTACACTGTACACTGTGTCTTGGATATGGTCAATTTGCCAAAGGGTAGCCGACAGTTTAAATAAAAACAGTGTTTAGACTGTGACAGGAATTCATAAAACTTTATGTGTTGTAGTAGGCCTACATGTACTTCATAAAGTCTGAGCATTTAACAGTTAAGATCCAGCAGAATGCTTCTTCACTTCTTTCCCTTTCATCAGGCCCAACTCTGAGTCTGAATATAAATTCTCTTCATACAGCTAATAATGTTTCACAACAAGTGGTGAGAATTATGGTTGAACGACAAAGATCGCGCGGTGTTTAAAGTTTGCGCCCTAGCTATCCTGCCAAATTTTTTTAATCATGCAAGGAATCAAAGTTTGCGCCGTAAAAAATGGGACTCACAGAAATTTTAAAAATAATTTCCATTTTCAAAGATTGCGCTTAACACTTTTGAAAGAATACATTAGAGCATAATCCAAGATCTAGTTTAAAGGGAAAAAAAAACTGTAGGCATACAAATGTGAAGGCAGCAAGATTTGAATAAAATTTTGTACATGAACCTATAAAAGGCTACGGGAAGATGATAGCGGAGCGAACTTCATAAATCTATGGGGAGTTGCGACGACCATACAGACAGTCCGAAAAAAGTCCCCCAGACATGCCAGAGCACTCAGAGTCACTGCAGATCTCCTCAACAGGTACCGGTCACTTCGGCAACTAGCAAACTTGGCACCCAAAAACTTGGCACATGCACAAATACGGCACCCTGTCGAAAACGGCTGATTCGTGCTGCGTGGTACATACATGTAAACATCAGAGGTAATTTAAAACAAACAAAAAGGTACGAAGACAAATTTGTAGTTAATTTTAAAAATGAATAGCTAACTAAATAACTAAAAAAAATACATGTATATATATATTTTTTTAAGACTGTTTAACAAAAAATGAATCACTATTGAGCAATAACGTAATTTTAATATATAAATTTTTAGTTAATTTAAAAGTTGACTAAAAAGAATATTTAATTGTTTTAGAATCGCTTTTAAACAATATAAATTTTATGAATAAATAAATTTGTAGTTAATGTAAAAGTTGACTAAATAAAAAAATAAACAAATAAATAACAATTGAAACATCCCTAATTTTTGTTGTGTAAGTACATTTACGTTACTTTATTTAACCACTTGATCATTCATATGGTGTCGACATGCTTGGTGCCGAGTGGGTGCTGAGTTTGCAAGGTGCCGAGTTTGCAAGGTGCCGAGTTTGTGGGTGCCAAGTTTGCGAGGTGCCGAAGTGTCCGTATTCCCTCCACATACACACTAAGACATAGGGCTTCATCAGGATCGTACTCCCTCTTGACCAGTGATTACAGGACACACTCTCAGCAAATGGGGTTTTATTTCCACATTTTGTATTGTACTCCTAGAACTATGAGAGACGACAGTGGAACAAACCTCATTCCATAATTCTAGCCACTACGTACTTGTACTGTAGGTAGGCATCACAGACCAGGACCGAGAAAGTAGCATCGGTTCATTGAGTTTACATGTTACGTATTTAACAAAATAGTTGTTGGCATACATTACAATTACATGTGTACTTCCAATAATAAAATAAACCAAGGAAGGATATTAATTATAAATAAGGACATCAGTAGATAGGTTCCATAAGGTTATTATTTTAAAAAAATTCAAATTCAAAGAAAAAGCCATGAACCCGTGAAAACTCAATTCTTCTTATCTTGGAGTTGGAGTCAAGAGTCTTCCAGTTCCACTCTTCTCTTTAAACTTTAAACAACTTAGTCTAGTCATTACATTTGTCATTTATACATGTACAAAAATCACACAACAAATTCTAGGTCTTCTTTCATTTTACAAACGATACTGCATATTTAACTCACCGTAAGTTTTTCTTCAACATTAGCACTGTTAGCAGCATTCGTAGGACATTTTCAGCACATTTTTGAAGTCGTACATTGTACCATGTCCATGATTGTGCATACTCATTTTGTAGCGATGCGTGATTCTTTCGCGAGGTGGGAGTGTGTGTGTTTGGCAAACACTTGACCTTTGACCACAATATCATCAGACTCGTACACATCGTATATAAACGTGTGTTCCCGTAATGTTCGCTTGGACCCGCCGTTCAAGGCGATGGGGACGAGCGAAAGTTCAACAATATTATTGAAAACGAAGTGGACTCGCGGGAAAATTCGATCCAGGATCTGCTGGAGGAGTGAAATAGATCATAGAAAAAATATTCCAGATAGATTATATTCCATACATAAAAAGCTATTTTGTCTCAATAACTGTTAATATGGGAAAGCGAAAAGTGACACACGACCACCCGAAGCATGTGCAAGAACAGTGTGACGTATGGCTTACAGCAAAAGTAGTAAGTAAAAAACGAGCTGGTCGCGATGAGAGGTGTTTTAAGTAATAGTGTTGTGCTGATTCCGCGCTATGCTATAAACTGCACTAAGTCAGTGCTAGGTTGGTAGCCCACCTTGTTGGGCTGTATGGCTCTCTTTTAACGTCCCGTCGTCGTTCTCATAACACTCACCATTGAGTGTTATGAGACCGATGTTAAAAGAGAGCCAAAATAACAGCCCAACAAGGTGGGCTAACTGCTAGGGCGGCTGCTCTGGCTCTGCGTAACTAGCCATGCTAATTCAATTGCTATTGCTAAACAATTCCTACTTTCCTCCATGACCATGGTCTTACCTAGACTGATCCCCTGTCTTTACGGTTTACCACTAGCCTGTTATCGCAGCTATTGAATTAGGGCGAGACCTGATGCTTCCTTTTTTGAAAGGGGCACCAAGATCAAGAAGACAAATGCCCAATGCCAAACGGAGGCAAATGTCTCCGATCACTCGAGGCCTGGCTAAGGATATGAATTGTTAATTTTAAAATGAATTACGAAATGCATCCTTCATCGTAAGATTTTAACACTTAATTTAATAAATTTAATCCATGGCATACATCAGGTGGCCCTAATTCTTGTACTATGTTGTTCATGACTTATTTTTCAAGACTAGTCAGCATGGCTCATGGCTCAATCATCCAATCTTCTCCTGAGTCCTATGAACATGAATGACTCCACACCAAGTTGTATGGCTTTATTTAGGATTAGAATGTCTGGTCCATTGATAAGAATTTTTAATATTTTTAAATTTTGTATTTATGTATTAATTATTATTATTATTATTATTATTATTATTATTATTATTTTTTTTTAGCCTTTTTAAAAATTTATTTATTTGAATGAGTGGGGGGGGGGGTGCTACTGGGACTGGCCCAAATTCTTCTAAGCCCTTCACTTTGGTAATGTACAAGGAATGGGAGTTGTAAGGGTTAATTAGGGATGGTCTTATATGCATACTATTACATTTTACGCTGAATCCTCAAATCAAGAGAAGTGTTTTTGTCTGAAATACTTTCATTGTAAAGAAAATAGCGACTGATGCACAAATCACCTAATTTAATTAGCCTGACTTAGCTGTGTACAAGATCCTTGACAAAATATAAACTTCTTTTTGTTTTCCTTTTTTGTCTTCTAAAACCTGACCTCCAAAACCAATGAAATTTTTCCAGATTGTTTTATGGCATGTTTTAAGATTGCAAACTATATCCACTAGAATTGAATTCACTGTCACAAAAACAACTTATTTTCCATTTAATCAACCATTAAAATGGAAAGAGCAATGTACTGTAAAGTGTGATGATCCAGAGATAACATGATTTTGGGATTTGTTTAAATTTTTCAGCCCCCAAAACAGCCAGTCCTACAAAGGCTTCGGCTCACCGTTATCCAGCAAATTTATCCAGGACAAACAGTTGATGTTCCAAATGCAACAAAGCAGACGACCTTACTGGACTTTTTTAAGAAGCCTCGAGAATCTGTGAGACAGGACTCTCTTCTCTACGAGCAGCGGGCAGAAGAAAACCACAAACCTGAAAATCTTGAAAAGGGTAAAAAGAACAATATATATTTTTGTACATATAACTTGAAACTGATGGGCCATTGATTGGGCAAGGCTGTTTTCAGTTTTCTAAGGGTACTTTCATTTGAAAGTCGTTAAGTCTATTGTATATGGTAACCTGAGCCCCTTAAACACTAATATTATTTTCTCTGCGTCTTCTTAGGCTGTCCACAGATTCGGCTAAATGAGGACCAATCAGGCTACTTTGAGATGCTGCAAGATTGCGAGATGGATGCGGAGCCTCCCACAAAACATATGCGGAAATCCAAGTATCCCAAGCCTACCATTATAAATTTGATTGTTTCTTCTGCCTCCCATCAACAAGATGAAAACACATTGCCTAGGGGTAAAATAATGAAGCATGGCAACCACAAACACAACTCGGTGTCTGGAATAACTGATCGACAACAGTCTGCGACAAACAACGATTCCGATGTACCAACCTCCAGATCAGGAATAACAAAACCCAGCACCTTTGAAACCCTCCCCCAGTCTTCCTTTGTGTCTAACGAGAAGTCAGTTTATGATTATTCATCAACTTTAGACTCCCCTTACTTGTCACCTTCCCCTGGTTTATCTCAGGGAACAGACAGCCAATCCTGCAGCGTGACCTTTTTACCTACCAAAAGGGTAAAGAATGTAACCTCTTCCCTTGAGGATATCGAAACCGAAGAAGTATTTTCTCCAGCCCCCCGGAAATCGTCTGGCCCCTGCGACAGAGCAAACAACTCCATTTCAGACGAGGAATCTTCGCCACCAGCAGTAAAAAAATCCAAGAAGTTGCAATACATTAACCCGTACTTGTTAGACACTGAAAGAAGCCATACTCAACTGACAGAAGATCTTGGTGCAAGTAATATGCTGACAGATGCATGTACCTATTCAAGATTGAACGGTAAAGTCCTAAGGGTAAATATAGTTGACTCTGAACTTATGTTAAACTCGTGTTCTATTGGGGAGTCAACTGAGAGGTCACAATGGTCCGTACCTAAACTGTCAGTTGATGACCCCACCCTGTCGATGGACAGTCCCTCCGAGTCTCTGGTTGGCCCCTCCCTTGCAGCTGATGATCCCACCCTGTCTGTGGAGGACCCCACCCTGTTTATGGATCAACATTTAGTGGAATATCCCTGCCTATCGATTATTGACAGTCCCTCTTCCATGCCCAGGTGTGATCCCTCCCACAGCCTAGCAGACTTCTCTGAGTTTACTCTGAACACACAGGGTTGTTTTGTTCTGAAAGAACCAGCACATGGAACAAGCCTATTAGAAGAAGACTCACAGGAGTATGACTGACACTGAGTAATGTGACCATTTGTCAGCCTATATCCCCCCTCCCCCCATAACCAATTAGGATCAACAAATGTTAGTCCATCTTCACTTTTGATAGGTGCAGTCAGTCCTGTTCCATTAGTTGAGAAAGTTCATCACCTCCGACAAAGAAACATCACCTACATAGGGCACTATTAACCCAAGAACCAGTGGGCCTATCAATAGAAAATTATGGGCCTTTTGCAAGCCTTGAATTCAGCTTTGGCTAATGCTTCAACTGCCTGTTTGAAGCCGCAAGTGCTTCTTTTTCAGAATAAATGATGGAGCCTATTATGCCGGAGCCAAGGCCATGGTTGTGAAAAGACTCTGTGCCATTATCCCACCGGTCTACACAATGCATGTACGCATAAAGGGTGCCAGTCTGAGTAGACATGAGGTGAACTCCCAATAACCTACGTTCAACAATGAATGGACATACATGTAAGAAACTGGTTCGACTATGTTGATCCCATCTAAATGAGATTAATAGTACACACTAGACCTTATATTTGCTCATTGCACGGGTCCGCCATATGTGTGTAGGGCCTCTACTTCATGAGTCTTGCGTAGTGTATTTATGTATCTGTTTGGTTGAAAGTGTCAATACATTATCGTGACAGTACAGAGTAATATATAACTCTGTCACTGCTGTCCTCAATTCAAGGCTCTACATGCAAATGGCTGACCTTGCAAAGGGCAAATTGACCTGCATATCTGTCTTACAGCACTGTTCATGAACTTTGAACTAGAAGTATTTGAAACCAATCTGCCAGGGGGTTGAGTCCATTGTCAATAATAATTAAACACCTAATAAAATCCTCTTTACTTTGTAAAACATAGTTTTGTGATTCTTTGTACGCTGCCTTCAAGACTGTTCAGTCTTTGGAAGTTGTTGCAATAAAGAGTACAAAATACCTTTCACCAAAGATTTCACCATGTTCAGGTTTATTATAATAGAATTATTAATATTATTAACAAAATATAAACAAAACAAAAACTTAACAAGCTCATAAATAAGGAATTTTTTTTGAAATTTTCTATTCACAATCTTTTCTCTATGTAGGCATTTGTTTTTCTTTTTTCCGTTTAAAAGTTCCATTAGAGGGGCTGTGTCATGATCAAAGCAAGTCTGTGCGGCTGCTGTACATGGAATTATAAACTGTCACCCAGATACAGCTCACAAGGGGGAAGGGGCCCAGACAGTAACAAGAAAAAACATACGTTAATTAATTAAGTAGCAAGTCCCACGTCTCGGTCCGTCCGGGCGTCCAGGGACGTACCAGCAGCAGCAGCGAAACCCCGCGGCCATACCACAAGACTGCAGTGATATACGCCGAAAAGGTCCGATACAATGTATGATTTTAGCGGGGCCAACCTAGTAACACCGATGCTTTGTGTGGTGTAAGAAGGTCTGGTACCCGTTACTGTTATTGCATCTTGATTAGTGTAGTCGCGTGCTTTCTTGCACTGGGCCTTTACAGGCAAACGTATTGACGGCTTGAAAAACGTATACATTTCGCGGGCATGTCTCGGGGGTCAGGGGTCAATGTTTTTTTTTTTTTTAAATACCATTCACTAATTATATTACATTAAAGTGTTTTATTGCAAGAACAACTCTAATAAGTATAAGGAACACCTCCAAACAGTAAAATTTCATGAGATTTGAGGCAACGTGTTAAGCCAATATCACAAAACGTAAAACATACAATCATTCATACACACACACACGCGCGCGCACACGCACACACTCACATACATTCCATGTCTTGCATCCCTGTGGAGACATCTTTTGTTCTTTCCTTGTCCCTGTATTTAAGAATCTCCATAGACTTTGTACACAACATTCCTTGTGGAGCAACCAAGTCTTTAGAAATTCCCTATGGAGACCCTTTGTTATCCTTTTCTGTTTGTTCTCGGTCTCCATAAGGTAGTGAAAATGAAATCACAAGTGCGTAATGACCTACAATCAAGGATGAACAGAGCTTTACACAGAGCTGTTCAAAAGAAAAACACAAAGTATGCACGGTCAAATCAGCCTCACATCATTTCTGGATTTTTACAAGTTTTATACTATAGGAAAGCTCGTGTCAAGGGCTTTCTTGTCGTAACTTCTGGGCTGTGGTGATTTCGTAAGCGACACGAGTTGCCAGAGAGTAGGGCTACTAACAAAGAAACTTATAAAAAGGGCTGCGTATGAAAACCAGCAAGATATATCCAGCCGAAAAATGACTGGAAACAAACAAAATTGTAGTTAAGATTGACAATAACTCATAAATTAAGCATGCTAGAGAAGCGAAATCTGTACCTGAATGTGCCTGCATAGTCCTGTATCCGAAAATCAAGCTTTATAGGCCAGTTTCGGCGATCCTCAGTAAAGAATCTGAGTTAAGATTGGCTACCGTATATCTTTTGAACTAAGCAGACTAGAGAGACCTAATTTAATTAAAAATGTGGCCTGTTCGAAAGAGAAACAAAAAGTATGCACGGTCAAATCATCCTCAAATAGGGCTAATACAGAAGCAACTAAGCAAAGAAGGGCTGCATAGTAAAACAGCAGATATGCCGAAAATGGCTGGAAACAAATTTGAAGATAAGTTTGAGTATAACTCATGAACTAAGCATGCTAGAGAGACGAAATTTGTACCTGAATCTTCTTGCATAGTACTCATCCGAAAATCATTTTTTCAGGCAACTTTCAGCCATCGTCATACAGCAAATTACAGGCAAGTGACGATACTCCGAATGTTCCTCAAACGCATGTCTAATTGGATTTGTGTACAGTGCTGTTCGAAAGAGAAACATTAAGTATGCACGGTCAAATCACCTCAAGTCAAGGCTGGATTTTTACATATTTTATACCATTGGAAAGCCCCTCTCAAGGGCTCTAGACTGATACTAAATATGTGGCTGTGACGATTTTGTAGGCGACGCGAGTGGTCAGAGAGTAGGGCTACTACAGAAGCAACTAAGCAAAGAAGGGCTCCATAGTAAAACCAGCAAGGAATATACTGCCGAATAATGGCCGGAAAATTTTGTTGAGTTAAGTTTGAGTAAAACTCATGAACTAAGCATGCTAGAGAGACGAAATTTGTACCTGAATCTTCCTTGGATAGTCCTTCATCCGAAATCACGTTTTTAAGGCAGCTTTCGCCATCTTCATAGAGGAAAATTACAGGCAAGTGACGATACTCCGAATGTTCTTCAAACGCATGTCTAATGGGATTTTTGTACACAGTGCTGTTCGAAAGAGAAACATAAAGTATGCACGGTCAAATCACCCTCAAATCAATGCTGGATTTTTCACAAATTTTATACCATTGGAAAGCCCGTCTCAAGGGCTCTAGATTCATACCAGATATGTGGCAGTGACCATTTTGTAGGCGACGTGAGTGGCCAGAGAGTAGGGCTAATACAGTAGCAACTAAGCAGATAAGGGGGCTGCGTAGTAAAAACTGGCAAGGAATATACTGCCGAATAATGGCTGAAACAATTCGGAGTTAAGTTTGAGTATAACTCATGAACTAAGCATGCTAGAGAGACGAAATTTGTACCTGAATCTTCCTTGCATAGTCCTGCATCCGAAAATCATGTTTTTAAGGCAGCTTTCGGCCATCTTCATAGAGGAAATTACAGGCAAGTGACTACTCCGAATGTTCTTCAAACGCATGTCTAATGGGTTTTACACAGTCTGTTCGAAAGAGAACAAGTATGCTCGTCAAATCACCCCAATCAACGGATTTACAATTAACAGAAAGCGTAGTTAATCATACAATAGTGCAGTGACCATTTAGCGGTGAGGGCCAGATGGGTATAGTAGCATAGAACTAGGCAAGAATATACTGCCGAATAATGGCTGGAAACAAATTCGGAGTTAAGTTTGAGTATAACTCATGAACTAAGCATGCTAGAGAACGAAATTTGTACCTGAATCTTCCTTGCATAGTCCTGCATCCGAAAATCATGTTTTTAAGGCAGCTTCAGGCCATCTTCATAGAGGAAATTACAGGCAAGTGACGATACTCCGAATGTTCTTACAAACGCATGTCTAATGGATTTTTGTACACAGTGCTGTTCGAAAGAGAAACATAAAGTATGCACGGTCAAATCACCCTCAATCAATGCTGGATTTTTACAAATTTTATACCATTGGAAAGCCCGTCTCAAGGGCTCTAGATTCATACCAATATGTGGCAGTGACATTTTGTAGGCGACGTGAGTGGCCAGAGAATAGGGCTAATACAGTAGCAACTAAGCAAAAGGGGCTGCGTAGTAAAACTGGCAAGGAATATACTGCCGAATAAAGGCTGGAAACAATTCGGAGTTAAGTTTGAGTATAACTCATGAACTAAGCATGCTAGAGAACGAAATTTGTACCTGAATCTTCCTTGCATAGTCCTGCATCCGAAAATCATGTTTTTAAGGCAGCTTCGGCCATCTTCATAGAGGAAATTACAGGCAAGTGACGATACTCGAATGTTCTTCAAACGCATGTCTAATGGATTTTTGTACACAGTGCTGTTCGAAAGAGAAACATAAAGTATGCACGGTCAAATCACCCTCAAATCAATGCTGGATTTTTACAAATTTTATACCATTGGAAAGCCCGTCTCAAGGGCTCTAGATTCATACCAGATATGTGGCAGTGACATTTTGTAGGCGACGTGAGTGGCCAGAGAATAGGGCTAATACAGTAGCAACTAAGCAGAGAAGGGGCTGCGTAGTAAAACTGGCAAGGAATATACTGCCGAATAAGGCTGGAAACAAATTCGGAGTTAAGTTTGAGTATAACTCATGAACTAAGCATGCTAGAGATACGAAATTTGTACCTGAATCTTCCTTGCATAGTCCTGCATCCGAAAATCATGTTTTTAAGGCAGCTTTCGGCCATCTTCATAGAGGAAATTACAGGCAAGTGACGATACTCCGAATGTTCTTCAAACGCATGTCTAATGGGATTTTTGTACACAGTGCTGTTCGAAAGAGAAACATAAAGTATGCACGGTCAAATCACCCTCAAATCAATGCTGGATTTTTACAAATTTTATACCATTGGAAAGCCCGTCTCAAGGGCTCTAGATTCATACCAGATATGTGGCAGTGACATTTTGTAGGCGACGTGAGTGGCCAGAGAGTAGGGCTAATTACAGTAGCAACTAAGCAGAGAAGGGGGCTGCGTAGTAAAACTGCAGGAATATACGCCGAATAAGCTGGAAACAAATTCGAGTTAATTTGAGTATACTCATGACTAAGCATGCTAGAGAACGAAATTTGTACCTGATCTTCCTTGCATAGTCCTGCATCCGAAAATCATGTTTTTAAGGCAGCTTCGGCCATCTTCATAGAGGAAATTACAGGCAATGACGA
This sequence comes from Pycnopodia helianthoides, assembly GCA_032158295.1. Taxonomy (NCBI): domain Eukaryota; kingdom Metazoa; phylum Echinodermata; class Asteroidea; order Forcipulatida; family Asteriidae; genus Pycnopodia; species Pycnopodia helianthoides. The sequence continues at coordinate 6,047,098 of CM063259.1, forward strand.
TACTCCGAATGTTCTTCAAACGCATGTCTAATGGATTTTTGTACACAGTGCTGTTCGAAAGAGAAACAAAGTATGCCGTCAAATCACCCTCAAATCAATGCTGATTTTACAAATTTTATACATGGAAACCCGCTCAAGGCTCTAGATTCATACCAATATGTGGATGACTTTTGTAGGCGAGTGAGTGGCCAGAAGTAGGCTAATACAGTAGCAACTAAGCAGAAAGGGGCTGCGTAGTAAAACTGGCAAGGAATATACTGCCGAATAAGGCTGGAAACAATTCGGAGTTAAGTTTGAGTATAACTATGAACTAAGCATGCTAAGAACAAATTTGTACCTGAATCTTCCTTGCATAGTCCTGCATCCGAAAATTTTTTAAGGCACTTCGGCCATCTTCATAGAGAAATTACAGCAAGTGACGATACTCCGAATGTTCTTCAACGCATGTCTAATGGGATTTTCTGTTCGAAAGAGAAACATAAAGTATGCACGTCAAATCACCTCAAATCAATGCTGGATTTTCAAATTTATACCTGGAAAGCCGTCTCAAGGGCTCTAGATTCATACCAGATATGTGGCAGTGACTTTTTGAGGCGACGTGAGTGCAGAGAATAGGGCTAATACAGTAGCAACTAAGCAGAAAGGGGCTGCGTAGTAAAACTGGCAAGGAATTACTGCGAATAAAGGCTGAAACAAATCGAGTTAAGTTTGGTATAACTCATGAACTAAGCATGCTAGAGATACGAAATTTGTACTGAATTTCCTTGCATAGTCCTGCATCCGAAATCATGTTTTTAAGGCAGCTTCGGCCATTTTAGAGGAATTACAGGCAAGTGACGATACTCGAATGTTTTCAAACGCATGTCTAATGGGATTTTTGTAACGTGCGTTCGAAAGAAAAATAAGTATGCACGGCAAATCACCTCAATCAATGCTGGATTTTACAATTTTTCCATTGGAAAGCCGTCTCAAGGGCTCTAGATTCATACCATTGTGCAGTGACATTTTGTAGGCGACGTGAGTGGCCAGAGATAGGGCTAATACAGTAGCAACTAAGCAAAGGGGGCTGCTAGTAAAACTGGCAAGGAATATACTGCCGAATAAAGGCTGGAAACAAATTCGAGTTAAGTTTGAGTATAACTCATGAACTAGCATGCTAGAGATACGAAATTTGTACCTGAATCTTCCTTGCATAGTCCTGCATCCGAAATCATGTTTTTAAGGCAGCTTCGGCCATTTCATAAGGAATTACAGGCAAGTGACGATACTCGAATGTTCTTCAAACGCATGTCTATGGGATTTTTGTACACAGTGCGTTCGAAAGAGAAACATAAAGTATGCACGGTCAATCACCCTCAAATCAATGCTGGATTTTACAATTTTATACCATTGAAAGCCGTCTCAGGGCTTAGATTCATACAGATATGTGGCAGTGACATTTTGAGGCGAGTGAGTGGCCAGAGATAGGGCTAATACAGTAGCAACTAAGCAGAAAGGGGGCTGCGTAGTAAACTGGCAAGGAATATACTGCCGAATAAAGGCTGGAAACAATCGAGTTAAGTTTGGTATAATCATGAACTAAGCATGCTAGAGAACGAATTGTACCTGAATCTTCCTTGCATAGTCCTGCATCGAAATCATGTTTTTAAGCAGCTTCGGCCATTTCATAAGAAATTACAGGCAAGTGACGAACTCCGAATGTTCTTCAAACGCATGTCTATGGTTTGTACACAGTGCTGTTCGAAAGAGAACATAAAGTATGCACGGTCAAATCACCTCAAATCAATGCTGGATTTTTACAAATTTTTCCATTGGAAAGCCCGTCTCAAGGGCTCTAGATTCATACCAAATATGTGGCAGTGACATTTTGTAGGCGACGTGAGTGGCCAGAGAGTAGGGCTAATACAGTAGCAACTAAGCAGAGAAGGGGCTGCGTAGTAAAACTGGCAAGGAATATACTGCGAATAAGGCTGGAAACAAATTCCGAGTTAAGTTTGAGTATAACTCATGAACTAAGCATGCTAGAGATACGAAAATTTGTACCTGAATCTTCCTTGCATAGTCCTGCATCCGAAAATATGTTTTTAAGGCAGCTTTCGGCCATCTTCATAGAGGAAATTACAGGCAAGTGACGATACTACGAATGTTCTTCAAACGCATGTCTAAGGGGATTTTTGTACACAGTGCTGTTCGTAAGAGAAACATAAAGTATGCACGGTCAAATCACCCTCAAATCAATGTTGGATTTTTACAAATTTTATACCATTGGAAAGCCCGTCTCAAGGGCTCTAGATTCATACCAGATATGTGGCAGTGACCATTTTGTAGGCGACGTGAGTGGCCAGAGATAGGGCTAATACAGTAGCAACTAAGCAGAGAAGGGGGCTGCGTAGTAAAACTGGCAAGGAATATACTGCCGAATAAAGGCTGAAACAAATTCCGAGTTAAGTTTGAGTATAACTCATGAACTAAGCATGCTAGAGAGACCAAATTTGTACCTGAATCTTCCTTGCATAGTCCTGCATCGAAAATCATGTTTTTAGGCAGCTTTCGGCCATCTTCACAAGGAAACTACAGGCAAGTGACGATACTACGAATGTTCTTCAAACGCATGTCTAATGGGATTTTGTACACAGTGCTATTCGAAAGAGAAACATAAAGTATGCACGGTCAAATCACCCTCAAATCAATGCTGGATTTCACAAATTTTATACCTTTGAAAGCCCGTCTCAAGGGCTCTAGATTCATACCAGATATGCGGCAGTGACTATTTTGAAGGCGACGTGAGTGCCAGAGAATAGGGCTAATACAGTAGCAACTAAGCAGAGAAGGGGGCTGCGTAGTAAAACTGGCAAGGAATTGGATAACGGGCACGAATTCCGAGTTAAGTTTGAGTATAACTCATGAACTAAGCATGCTAGAGAGACGAAATTTGTACCTAATCTTAAAAAAAAAAAAAAAAAAAAAAAAAAAAAAAAAAAAAAAAAAAAAAAAAAAAAAAAAAAAAAAAAAAAAAAAAAAAAAAAAAAAAAAAAAAAAAAAAAAGTTAAGTTTGAGTATAACTCATGAACTAAGCATGCTAGAGAACGAAATTTGTACTGAATCTTCCTGCATAGTCCTGCATCCGAAAATCATGTTTTTAAGGCAGCTTTCGGCCATCTTCATAGAGGAAATTACAGGCAAGTGACGATACTCGAATGTTCTTCAAACGCATGTCTAATGGGATTTTTGTACACAGTGCTGTTCGAAAGAGAAACATAAAGTATGCACGGTCAAATCACCCTCAAATCAATGCTGGATTTTACAAATTTTTACCATTGGAAAGCCCGTCTCAAGGGCTCTAGATTCATACCAGATATGTGGCAGTGACATTTTGTAGGCGACGTGAGTGGCCAGAGAATAGGCTAATACAGTAGCAACTAAGCAGAAAGGGGCTGCGTAGTAAAACTGCAAGGAATATACTGCCGAATAAGGCTGGAAACAAATTCGAGTTAAGTTTGAGTATAACTCATGAACTAAGCATGCTAGAGACGAAATTTGTACCTGAATCTTCTTGCATAGTCCTGCATCCGAAAATCATGTTTTTAAGGCAGCTTCGGCCATCTTCATAGAGGAAATTACAGGCAAGTGACGATACTCCGAATGTTCTTCAAACGCATGTCTAATGGGATTTTTGTACACAGTGCTGTTCGAAAGAGAAACATAAAGTATGCACGGTCAAATCACCCTCAAATCAATGCTGGATTTTCACAAATTTTATACCATTGGAAAGCCCGTCTCAAGGCTCTAGATTCATACCAATATGTGGCAGTGACATTTGTAGGCGAGTGAGTGGCCAAGATAGGGCTAATACAGTAGCAACTAAGCAAGAAGGGGGCTGCGTAGTAAAACTGGCAAGGAATATACTGCCGAATAAAGGCTGGAAACAAATTCGAGTTAAGTTTGAGTATAACTCATGAACTAAGCATGCTAGAGAACGAAATTTGTACCTGAATCTTCCTTGCATAGTCCTGCATCCGAAAATCATGTTTTTAAGGCAGCTTCGGCCATCTTCATAGAGGAAATTACAGGCAAGTGACGATACTCCGAATGTTCTTCAAACGCATGTCTAATGGGATTTTTGTACACAGTGCTGTTCGAAGAGAAACATAAAGTATGCACGGTCAAATCACCCTCAAATCAATGCTGATTTTACAAATTTTATACCATTGGAAAGCCCGTCTCAAGGGCTCTAGATTCATACCAATATGTGGCAGTGACCATTTTGAGGCGACGTGAGTGGCCAGAGAATAGGGCTAATACAGTAGCAACTAAGCAGAGAAGGGGGCTGCGTAGTAAAACTGGCAAGGAATATACTGCCGAATAAAGGCTGGAAACAAATTCGAGTTAAGTTTGAGTATAACTCATGAACTAAGCATGCTAGAGAACAAATTTGTACCTGAATCTTCCTTGCATAGTCCTGCATCCGAAAATCATGTTTTTAAGGCAGCTTCGGCCATCTTCATAGAGGAAATTACAGGCAAGTGACGATACTCGAATGTTCTTCAAACGCATGTCTAATGGGATTTTTGTACACAGTGCTGTTCGAAAGAGAAACATAAAGTATGCACGGTCAAATCACCCTCAAATCAATGTGGATTTTACAAATTTTATACCATTGGAAAGCCCGTCTCAAGGGCTCTAGATTCATACCAGATATGGCAGTGACATTTTGTAGCGACGTGAGTGCCAAGATAGGGCTATACAGTAGCAACTAAGCAGAAAGGGGGCTGCGTAGTAAAACTGGCAAGGAATATACTGCCGAATAAGGCTGGAAACAAATTCGAGTTAAGTTTGAGTATAACTCATGAACTAAGCATGCTAGAGATACGAAATTTGTACCTGAATCTTCCTTGCATAGTCCTGCATCCGAAAATCATGTTTTTAAGGCAGCTTCGGCCATCTTCATAAGGAAATTACAGGCAAGTGACGATACTCGAATTTTCTTCAAACGCATGTCTATGGATTTTTGTACACAGTGCTGTTCGAAAGAGAAACAAAGTATGCACGGTCAAATCACCCTCAAATCAATGCTGGATTTTACAAATTTTTACATTGGAAAGCCCGTCTCAAGGCTCTAGATTCATACCAGATATGTGCATGACCATTTGTAGGCGACGTGAGTGCCAGAGAATAGGCTAATACAGTAGCAACTAAGCAGAGAGGGGCTGCGTAGTAAAACTGGCAAGGAATATACTGCGAATAAAGGCTGAAACATTCCGAGTTAAGTTTGAGTATAATCATGAACTAAGCATGCTAGAGAACAAATGTACCTAATCTTCTTGCATAGTCCTGCATCCGAAAATCATGTTTTTTAAGGCAGCTTTCGTGCCACTTCAAGGAAATACAGGCAAGTGACGATACTCGAATGTTTTCAAAGCATGTCTAATGGATTTTTGTACACGTGCTTTCGAAAGAGAAACATAAAGTATGCACGTCAAATCACCCTCAAATCATGCTGGATTTTACAAATTTTATACTTGGAAAGCCGTCCAAGGGCCTAGATTCATACAATATGGGCAGTGACATTTTGAGCGACGTGAGTGCCAAGAATAGGGCTAATACAGAGCAACTAAGCAGAAAGGGCTGGTAGTAAAACTGGCAGGAATAAACTGGCAATTCGAGTTAAGTTTGAGTATAACTCATGAACTAAGCATGCTAGAGAACGAAATTTGTACCTAATCTTCCTTGCATAGTCCTGCATCCGAAAATCATGTTTTAAGGCAGCTTTCGGCCATCTTCATAAGGAAATACAGCAAGTGACGATACTCGAATGTTCTTCAAACGCATGTCTAATGGATTTTTGTACACAGTGCTGTTCGAAAGAGAAACATAAAGTATGCACGGTCAAATCACCCTCAAATCAATGCTGATTTTACAAATTTTATACCATTGGAAAGCCCGTCTCAAGGCTCTAGATTCATACCAAATATGTGGCGTGACATTTTGTAGGCGACGTGAGTGGCCGACGTGAGTGGCCAGAGAATAGGGCTAATACAGTAGCAACTAAGCAGAGAAGGGGGCTGCGTAGTAAAACTGGCAAGGAATATACTGCCGAATAAGGCTGGAAACAAATTCGAGTTAAGTTTGAGTATAACTCATGAACTAAGCATGCTAGAGAGACGAAATTTGTACCTGAATCTTCCTTGCATAGTCCTGCATCCGAAAATCATGTTTTTAAGGCAGCTTTCGGCCATCTTCATAGAGGAAATTACAGGCAAGTGACGATACTCCGAATGTTCTTCAAACGCATGTCAAATTTTTTTTTTTTTTTTTTTTTTTTTTTTTTTTTTTTTTTTTTTTTTTTTTTTTGGGGGGGGGGGGGGGGGGGGGGGGGGGGGGGGGGGGGGGGGGTAGCAATAAGCAGAGAAGGGGGCTGCGTAGTAAAACTGCAAGGAATATACTGCCGAATAAAGGCTGGAAACAAATTCGGAGTTAAGTTTGAGTATAACTCATGAACTAAGCATGCTAGAGAGACGAAATTTGTACCTGAATCTTCTTGCATAGTCCTGCATCGAAAATCATGTTTTTAAGGCAGCTTCGGCCATCTTATAGAGGAAATTACAGGCAAGTGACGATACTCCGAATGTTCTTCAAACGCATGTCTAATGGGATTTTTGTACACAGTGCTGTTCGAAAGAGAAACATAAAGTATGCACGGTCAAATCACCCTCAAATCAATGCTGGATTTTCACAAATTTTATACCATTGGAAAGCCCGTCTCAAGGGCTCTAGATTCATACCAGATATGTGGCAGTGACTTTTGTGGCGACGTGAGTGGCCAGAGAATAGGCTAATACAGTAGCAACTAAGCAGAGAAGGGGGCTGCGTAGTAAAACTGGCAAGGAATATACTGCCGAATAAAGGCTGAAACAAATTCCGAGTTAAGTTTGAGTATAACTCATGAACTAAGCATGCTAGAGATACGAAATTTTGTACCTGAATCTTCCTTGCATAGTCCTGCATCCGAAAATCATGTTTTTAAGGCAGCTTCGGCCATCTTCATAGAGGAAATTACAGGCAAGTGGACGAAATCGAATGTTCTTCAAACGCATGTCTAATGGGATTTTTGTACACAGTGCTGTTCGAAAGAGAAACATAAAGTATGCACGGTCAAATCACCCTCAAATCAATGCTGGATTTTCACAAATTTTATACCATTGGAAAGCCCGTCTCAAGGGCTCTAGATTCATACCAGATATGTGGCAGTGACCATTTTGTAGGCGACGTGAGTGGCCAGAGAATAGGGCTAATACAGTAGCAACTAAGCAGAGAAGGGGGCTGCGTAGTAAAACTGGCAGGAATATACTGCCGAATAAAGGCTGGAAACAATTCGGAGTTAAGTTTGAGTATAACTCATGAACTAAGCATGCTAGAGAGACGAAATTTGTACCTGAATCTTCCTTGCATAGTCCTGCATCCGAAAATCATGTTTTTTAAGGCAGCTTTCGGCCATCTTCATAGAGGAAATTACAGGCAAGTGACGATACTCGAATGTTCTTCAAACGCATGTCTAATGGGATTTTTGTACACAGTGCTGTTCGAAAGAGAAACATAAAGTATGCACGGTCAAATCACCCTCAAATCAATGCTGGATTTTCACAAATTTTATACCATTGGAAAGCCCGTCTCAAGGGCTCTAGATTCATACCAGATATGTGGCTAGTGACCATTTTGTAGGCGAGTGAGTGGCCAGAGAATAGGGCTAATACAGTAGCAACTAAGCAGAGAAGGGGGCTGCGTAGTAAAACTGGCAAGGAATATACTGCCGAATAAAGGCTGGAAACAAATTCGGAGTTAAGTTTGAGTATAACTCATGAACTAAGCATGCTAGAGATACGAAATTTGTACCTGAATCTTCCTTGCATAGTCCTGCATCCGAAAATCATGTTTTTAAGGCAGCTTTCGGCCATCTTCATAAAGGAAATTACAGGCAAGTGACGATACTCGAATGTTCTTCAAACCATGTCTAATGGGATTTTTGTACACAGTGCTGTTCGAAAGAGAAACATAAAGTATGCACGGTCAAATCACCCTCAAATCAATGCTGGATTTTTCACAAATTTTATACCATTGGAAAGCCCGTCTCAAGGGCTCTAGATTCATACCAGATATGTGGCAGTGACTATTTTGTAGGCGACGTGAGTGGCCAGAGAATAGGGCTAATACAGTAGCAACTAAGCAGAGAAGGGGGCTGCGTAGTAAAACTGGCAAGGAATTTTTTTTTTTTTTTTTAAAAAAAAAAAAAAAAAAAAAAAAGAACGAAATTTGTACCTGAATCTTCCTTGCATAGTCCTGCATCCGAAAATCATGTTTTTAAGGCAGCTTCGGCCATCTTCATAGAGGAAATTACAGGCAAGTGACGATACTCCGAATGTTCTTCAAACGCATGTCTAATGGGATTTTTGTACACAGTGCTGTTCGAAAGAGAAACATAAAGTATGCACGGTCAAATCACCCTCAAATCAATTCTGGATTTTTATAAATTTTATACCATTGGAAAGCCCGTCTCAAGGGCTCTAAATTCATACCAGATATGTGGCAGTGACCATTTTGTAGGCGAGGTGAGTGGCCAGAGAATAGGGCTAATACAGTAGCAACTAAGCAGAGAAGTAGGCTGCGTAGTAAAACTGGCAAGGAACATACTGCCGAATAAAGGCTGGAAACAAATTCGGAGTTAAGTTTGAGTTTAACTCATGAACTAAGCATGCTAGAGATACGAAATTTGTACCTGAATCTTCCTTGCATAGTCCTGCATCCGAAAATCATGTTTTTAAGGCAGCTTTCGGCCATCATCACAAAGGAAACTACAGGCAAGTGACGATACTGCAAATGTTCTTCAAACGCATGTCTAATGGGATTTTTGTACACAGTGCTGTTCGAAAGAGAAACATAAAGTATGCACGGTCAAATCACCCTCAAATCAACGCTGAATTTTTACAAATTTTATACCATTGGAAAGCCCGTCTCAAGGGCTCTAGATTCATACCAGATATGTGGCAGTGACTATTTTGTAGGCGACGTGAGTGGCCAGAGAATAGGGCTAATACAGTAGCAACTAAGCAGAGAAGGGGGCTGCGTAGTAAAACTGTCAAGGAATATACTGCCGAATAAAGGCTGGAAACAAATTCCGAGTTAAGTTTGAGTATAACTCATGAACTAAGCATGCTAGAGAGACGAAATTTGTACCTGAATCTTCCTTGCATAGTCCTGCATCCGAAAATCATGTTTTTTAAGGCAGCTTTGGCCATCTTCATAGAGGAAACTACAGGCAAGTGACGATACTCCGAATGTTCTTCAAACGCATGTCTAATGGGATTTTTGTACACAGTGCTGTTCGAAAGAGAAACATAAAGTATGCACGGTCAAATCACCCTCAAATCAATGCTGGATTTTTATAAATTTTATACCATTGGAAAGCCCGTCTCAAGGGCTCTAAATTCATACCAGATATGTGGCAGTGACCATTTTGTGGGCGAGGTGAGTGGCCAGAGAATAGGGCTAATACAGTAGCAACTAAGCAGAGAAGGGGGCTGCGTAGTAAAACTGTCAAGGAATATACTGTCGAATTTCTTTAAACGCATGTCTAATGGGATTTTTGTACACAGTGCTGTTCGAAAGAGAAACATAAGTATGCACGTCAAATCACCTCAAATCAATGCTGGATTTTTATAAATTTTATACCATTGGAAAGCCGTCTCAGGCTCTAAATTCATACCAATATGTGGCAGTGACCATTTTGTAGGCGACGTGATGCCAAGAATAGGGCTAATACAGTAGCACTAAGCAGAGAAGGGGCTGCGTAGTAAAACTGTCAAGGAATATACTGTCGAATGTTCTTTAAACGCATGTCTAATGGGATTTTTGTACACAGTGCTGTTCGAAAGAGAAACATAAAGTATGCACGGTCAAATCACCCTCAAATCAATGCTGGATTTTTATAAATTTTATACCATTGGAAAGCCCGTCTCAAGGGCTCTAAATTCATACCAGATATGTGGCAGTGACCATTTTGTAGGCGACGTGAGTGGCCAGAGAATAGGGCTAATACAGTAGCAACTAAGCAGAGAAGGGGGCTGCGTAGTAAAACTGGCAAGGAACATACTGCCGAATAAAGGCTGGAAACAAATTCGGAGTTAAGTTTGAGTATAACTCAGAAAATAAGCATGCTAGAGATACGAAATTTGTACCTGAATCTTCTTGCATAGTCCTGCATCGAAAATCATGTTTTTAAGGAAGTTTCAGCCATCTTCATAGAGGAAATTACAGGCAAGTGACGATACTCCGAACGTTCTTCAAACGCATGTCTAATGGGATTTTTGTACACAGTGCTGTTCGAAAGAGAAACATAAAGTATGCACGGTCAAATCACCCTCAAATCAATGCTGGATTTTTAAAATTTTATACCATTGGAAAGCCCGTCTCAAGGGCTCTAAATTCATACCAGATATGTGGCAGTGACCATTTTGTAGGCGAGGTGAGTGGCCAGAGAATAGGGCTAATACAGTAGCAACTAAGCAGAGAAGTGGCTGCGTAGTAAAACTGAAGGAAATACTGCCGAATAAGGCTGGAAACAATTCGAGTTAAGTTTGAGTTAATCATGAACTAGCATGCTAGAGATACGAATTTGTACTGATCTCCTTGCTAGCCGCATCCAAAATCTGTTTTTAGCAGCTTCGCCTTTATAGAGGAAATTACAGCAAGTGACATATCGAATGTTCTTCAACGCATGTCTAATGGGATTTTTGTACACAGTGCTGTTCGAAAGAGAAACATAAAGTATGCACGGTCAAATCACCCTCAAATCAATTCTGGATTTTTATAAATTTTATACCATTGGAAAGCCCGTCTCAAGGGCTCTAAATTCATATCAGATATGTGGCAGTGACCATTTTGTAGGCGAGGTGAGTGGCCAGAGAGTAGGGCTAATACAGTAGCAACTAAGCAGAGAAGGGGGCTGCGTAGTAAAACTGGCAAGGAACATACTGCCGAATAAAGGCTGGAAACAAATTCCGAGTTAAGTTTGAGTTTAACTCATGAACTAAGCATGCTAGAGATACGAAATTTGTACCTGAATCTTCCTTGCATAGTCCTGCATCCGAAAATCATGTTTTTAAGGCAGCTTTCGGCCATCATCACAAAGGAAACTACAGGCAAGTGACGATACTGCAAATGTTCTTCAAACGCATGTCTAATGGGATTTTTGTACACAGTGCTGTTCGAAAGAGAAACATAAAGTATGCACGGTCAAATCACCCTCAAATCAACGCTGAATTTTTACAAATTTTATACCATTGGAAAGCCCGTCTCAAGGGCTCTAGATTCATACCAGATATGTGGCAGTGACTATTTTGTAGGCGACGTGAGTGGCCAGAGAATAGGGCTAATACAGTAGCAACTAAGCAGAGAGAAGAGGGCTGCGTAGTAAAACTGTCAAGGAATATACTGCCGAATAAAGGCTGGAAACAAATTCCGAGTTAAGTTTGAGTATAACTCATGAACTAAGCATGCTAGAGAGACCAAATTTGTACCTGAATCTTCCTTGCATAGTCCTGCATCCGAAAATCATGTTTTTAAGGCAGCTTTTGGCCATCTTCATAGAGGAAATTACAGGCAAGTGACGATACTCCGAATGTTCTTCAAACGCATGTCTAATGGGATTTTTGTACACAGTGCTGTTCGAAAGAGAAACATAAAGTATGCACGGTCAAATCACCCTCAAATCAATGCTGGATTTTTATAAATTTTATACCATTGGAAAGCCCGTCTCAAGGGCTCTAAATTCATACCAGATATGTGGCAGTGACCATTTTGTAGGCGAGGTGAGTGGCCAGAGAATAGGGCTAATACAGTAGCAACTAAGCAGAGAAGGGGGCTGCGTAGTAAAACTGGCAAGGAACATACTGCCGAATAAAGGCTGGAAACAAATTCGGAGTTAAGTTTGAGTTTAACTCAAGAACTAAGCATGCTAGAGATACGAAATTTGTACCTGAATCTTCCTTGCATAGTCCTGCATCTGAAAATCATGTTTTTAAGGCAGCTTCCGCCCATCTTCATAGAGGAAATTACAGGCAAGTGACGATACTCCGAATGTTCTTCAAACGCATGTCTAATGGGATTTTTGTACACAGTGCTGTTCGAAAGAGAAACATAAAGTATGCACGGTCAAATCACCCTCAAATCAATGTTGCATTTTCACAAATTTTATACCTTTGGAAAGCCCGTCTCAAGGGCTCTAGATTCATACCAGATATGTGGCAGTGACTATTTTGTAGGCGACGTGAGTGGCCAGAGAATAGGGCTAATACAGTAGCAACTAAGCAGAGAAGGGGGCTGCGTAGTAAAACTGTCAAGGAATATAACTGTCGAATGTTCTTTAAACGCATGTCTAATGGGATTTTTTTGTACACAGTGCTGTTCGAAAGAGAAAAATAAAGTATGCACGGTCAAATCACCCTCAAATCAATGCTGGATTTTTATAAATTTTATACCATTGGAAAGCCCGTCTCAAGGGCTCTAAATTCATACCAGATATGTGGCAGTGACCATTTTGTAGGCGAGGTGAGTGGCCAGAGAATAGGGCTAATACAGTAGCAACTAAGCAGAGAAGGGGGCTGCGTAGTAAAACTGGCAAGGAACATACTGCCGAATAAAGGCTGGAAACAAATTCGGAGTTAAGTTTGAGTTTAACTCAGAAAATAAGCATGCTAGAGATACGAAATTTGTACCTGAATCTTTCTTGCATAGTCCTCATCCGAAAATCATGTTTTTAAGGAAGTTTTCGGCCATCTTCATAGAGGAAATTACAGGCAAGTGACGATACTCCGAATGTTCTTCAAACGCATGTCTAATGGGATTTTTGCACACAGTGCTGTTCGAAGAGAAACATAAAGTATGCACGGTCAAATCACCCTCAAATCAATGTGGATTTTTATAAATTTTATACCATTGGAAAGCCCGTCTCAAGGGCTCTAATTCATACCAGATATGTGGCAGTGACCATTTTGTAGGCGAGGTGAGTGGCCAGAGAATAGGCTAATACAGTAGCAACTAAGCAGAGAAGGGGGCTGGTAGTAAAACTGCAAGGATATATGCCGAATAAAGGCTGGAAACAAATTCCGAGTTAAGTTTGAGTAAACTCAGAATAAGCATGCTAGAGTACGAATTGTACCTGAATCTTTCTTGCATAGTCCTGCATCCGAAAATCATGTTTTAAGGGTTCGGCATCTTCATAGAGGAATTCAGGCAAGTGACGATACTCAATGTTTTTCAAACGCATGTCTAATGGGATTTTTGTACACAGTGCTGTTCGAAAGAGAAACATAAAGTATGCACGGTCAAATCACCCTCAAATCAACGCTGAATTTTTACAAATTTTATACCATTGGAAAGCCCGTCTCAAGGGCTCTAGATTCATACCAGATATTTGGCAGTGACGATTTTGTACGCGACGTGAGTGGCCAAAGAAAAGGGCTAATACAGTAGCAACTAAGCAGAGAAGGGGGCTGCGTAGTAAAACTGGCAAGGAATATACTGCCGAATAAAGGCTGGAAACAAATTCCGAGTTAAGTTTGAGTATAACTCATGAACTAAGCATGCTAGAGAGACGAAATTTGTACCTGAATCTTCCTTGCATAGTCCTGCATCCGAAAATGATGTTTTTAAGGCAGCTTTCGGCCATCTCATAGAGGAAATTACAGGCAAGTGACGATACTACGAATGTTCTTCAAACGCATGTCTAATGGGATTTTTGTACACAGTGCTGTTCGAAAGAGAAACATAAAGTATGCACGGTCAAATCACCCTCAAATCAATGTTGATTTTACAAATTTTTACCTTGGAAAGCCCGTCTCAAGGCTCTAGATTCATACCAGATATGTGGCAGTGACTATTTTGTAGGCGAGGTGAGTGGCCAGAGAATAGGGCTAATACAGTAGCAACTAAGCAGAGAAGGGGGCTGCGTAGTAAAACTGCAAGGAATATACTGCCGAATAAAGGCTGGAAACAAATTCGGAGTTAAGTTTGAGTTTAACTCAGAACTAAGCATGCTAGAGATACGAAATTTGTACCTGAATCTTCTTGCATAGTCCTGCATCCGAAAATCATGTTTTTAAGGCAGCTTCGGCCATCTTCATAGAGGAAATTACAGGCAAGTGACGATACTCCGAATGTTTTCAAACGCATGTCTAATGGGATTTTTGTACACAGTGCTGTTCGAAAGAGAAACTAAAGTATGCACGGTCAAATCACCCTCAAATCAATCTGATTTTTAAATTTTATACCATTGGAAAGCCCGTCTCAAGGGCTCTAATTCATACAGATATTGGCAGTGACCATTTTGTAGGCGAGTGAGTGGCCAGAAGTAGGGCTAATACAGTAGCAACAAAGCAGAGAAGGGGGCTGCGTAGTAAAACTGGCAAGGAACATACTGCCGAATAAAGGCTGAAACAAATTCCGAGTTAAGTTTGAGTTAACTCAAGAACTAAGCATGCTAGAGATACGAAATTTGTACCTGAATCTTCCTTGCATAGTCCTGCATCTGAAATCATGTTTTTAAGGCAGCTTCCGCCCATCTCATAGAGGAAATTACAGGCAAGTGACGATACTCGAATGTTCTTCAAACGCATGTCTAATGGGATTTTTGTACACAGTGCTGTTCGAAAGAGAAACATAAAGTATGCACGGTCAAATCACCCTCAAATCAATGTTGCATTTTCACAAATTTTATACCTTTGGAAAGCCCTCCAAGGGCTCTAGATTCATACCAGATATGTGGCAGTGACTATTTTGTAGGCGACGTGAGTGGCCAGAGAATAGGGCTAATACAGTAGCAACTAAGCAGAGAAGGGGGCTGCGTAGTAAAACTGTCAAGGAATATACTGTCGAATGTTCTTTAAAACGCATGTCTAATGGGATTTTTGTACACAGTGCTGTTCGAAAGAGAAACATAAAGTATGCACGGTCAAATCACCCTCAAATCAATGCTGGATTTTTTATAAATTTTATACCATTGGAAAGCCCGTCTCAAGGCTCTAAATTCATACCAGATATGTGGCAGTGACCATTTTGTAGGCGAGGTGAGTGGCCAGAGAATAGGGCTAATACAGTAGCAACTAAGCAGAGAAGGGGGCTGCGTAGTAAAACTGGCAAGGAATATACTGCCGAATAAAGGCTGGAAACAAATTCCGAGTTAAGTTTGAGTATAACTCAGAAAATAAGCATGCTAGAGATACGAAATTTGTACCTGAATCTTTCTTGCATAGTCCTACATCCGAAAATCATGTTTTTAAGGAAGTTTTCGGCCATCTTCATAGAGGAAATTACAGGCAAGTGACGATACTCCGAATGTTCTTCAAACGCATGTCTAATGGGATTTTTGCACACAGTGCTGTTCGAAAGAGAAACATAAAGTATGCACGGTCAAATCACCCTCAAATCAATGCTGGATTTTTATAAATTTTTATACCATTGGAAAGCCCGTCTCAAGGGCTCTAAATTCATACCAGATATGTGGCAGTGACCATTTTGTAGGCGAGGTGAGTGGCCAGAGAATAGGGCTAATACAGTAGCAACTAAGCAGAGAAGGGGGCTGCGTAGTAAAAACTGGCAAGGAATATACTGCCGAATAAAGGCTGGAAACAAATTCCGAGTTAAGTTTGAGTATAACTCAGAAAATAAGCATGCTAGAGATACGAAATTTGTACCTGAATCTTTCTTGCATAGTCCTGCATCCGAAAATCATGTTTTTAAGGCAGTTTTCGGCCATCTTCATAGAGGAAATTACAGGCAAGTGACGATACTCCAAATGTTTTTCAAACGCATGTCTAATGGGATTTTTACACACAGTGCTGTTCGAAAGAGAAACATAAAGTATGCACGGTCAAATCACCCTCAAATCAACGCTGAATTTTTACAAATTTTATACCATTGGAAAGCCCGTCTCAAGGCTCTAGATTCATACCAGATATTTGGCAGTGACGATTTTGTACGCGACGTGAGTGGCCAAAGAAAAGGGCTAATACAGTAGCAACTAAGCAGAGAAGGGGGCTGCGTAGTAAAACTGGCAAGGAATATACTGCCGAATAAAGGCTGGAAACAAATTCCGAGTTAAGTTTGAGTATAACTCAGAAAATAAGCATGCTAGAGAGACGAAATTTGTACCTGAATCTTCCTTGCATAGTCCTGCATCCGAAAATGATGTTTTTAAGGCAGCTTCCGGCCATCCTCATAGAGGAAATTACAGGCAAGTGACGATACTACGAATGTTCTTCAAACGCATGTCTAATGGGATTTTTGTACACAGTGCTGTTCGAAAGAGAAACATAAAGTATGCACGGTCAAATCACCCTCAAATCAATGTTGCATTTTCACAAATTTTATACCTTTGGAAAGCCCGTCTCAAGGGCTCTAGATTCATACCAGATATGTGGCAGTGACTATTTTGTAGGCGACGTGAGTGGCCAGAGAATAGGGCTAATACAGTAGCAACTAAGCAGAGAAGGGGGCTGCGTAGTAAAACTGTCAAGGAATATACTGTCGAATGTTCTTTAAACGCATGTCTAATGGGATTTTTGTACACAGTGCTGTTCGAAAGAGAAACATAAAGTATGCACGGTCAAATCACCCTCAAATCAATGCTGGATTTTTATAAATTTTATACCATTGGAAAGCCCGTCTCAAGGGCTCTAAATTCATACCAGATATGTGGCAGTGACCATTTTGTAGGCGAGGTGAGTGGCCAGAGAATAGGGCTAATACAGTAGCAACTAAGCAGAGAAGGGGCTGCGTAGTAAAACTGGCAAGGAATATACTGCCGAATAAAGGCTGGAAACAAATTCCGAGTTAAGTTTGAGTATAACTCAGAAAATAAGCATGCTAGAGATACGAAATTTGTACCTGAATCTTTCTTGCATAGTCCTACATCCGAAAATCATGTTTTTAAGGAAGTTTTCGGCCATCTTCATAGAGGAAATTACAGGCAAGTGACGATACTCCGAATGTTCTTCAAACGCATGTCTAATGGGATTTTTGCACACAGTGCTGTTCGAAAGAGAAACATAAAGTATGCACGGTCAAATCACCCTCAAATCAATGCTGGATTTTTATAAATTTTTATACCATTGGAAAGCCCGTCTCAAGGGCTCTAAATTCATACCAGATATGTGGCAGTGACCATTTTTAGGAAAAAAAAAAAAAAAAAAATATACTGCCGAATAAAGGCTGGAAACAAATTCCGAGTTAAGTTTGAGTTAACTCATGAACTAAGCATGCTAGAGATACGAAATTTGTACCTGAATCTTCTTGCATAGTCCTGCATCCGAAAATATGTTTTTAAGGCAGCTTTCGGCCATCTTCATAGAGGAAATTACAGGCAAGTGACGATACTCCGAATGTTCTTTCAAAACGCATGTCTAATGGGATTTTGTACACAGTGCTGTTCGAAAGAGAAACATAAAGTATGCACGGTCAAATCACCCTCAAATCAATGCTGGATTTTTAAAATTTTATACCATTGGAAAGCCCGTCTCAAGGGCTCTAATTCATACCAGATATGTGGCAGTGACATTTTGTAGGCGAGGTGAGTGGCCAAGATAGGGCTAATACAGTAGCAACTAAGCAGAGAAGGGGGCTGCGTAGTAAAACTGGCAAGGAAATACTGCCGAATAAAGGCTGGAAACAAATTCCGAGTTAAGTTTGAGTTAACTCATGAACTAAGCATGCTAGAGAACGAAATTTGTACCTGAATCTTCCTTGCATAGTCCTGCATCCGAAAATCATGTTTTTAAGGCAGCTTCCGGCCATCTCATAGAGGAAATTACAGGCAAGTGACGATACTCGAATGTTCTTCAAACGCATGTCTAATGGGATTTTTGTACACAGTGCTGTTCGAAAGAGAAACATAAAGTATGCACGGTCAAATCACCCTCAAATCAATTTGGATTTTACAATTTTATACCATTGGAAAGCCCGTCTCAAGGGCTCTAAATTCATACAGATATGTGGCAGTGACATTTTGTAGGCGAGGTGAGTGGCCAGAGAGTAGGGCTAATACAGTAGCAACTAAGCAGAGAAGGGGGCTGCGTAGTAAAACTGGCAAGGAAATACTGCCGAATAAAGGCTGGAAACAAATTCCGAGTTAAGTTTGAGTTTAACTCATGAACTAAGCATGCTAGAGATACGAAATTTGTACCTGAATCTTCCTTGCATAGTCCTGCATCCGAAAATCATGTTTTTAAGGCAGCTTTCGGCCATCTTCATAGAGGAAATTACAGGCAAGTGACGATACTCCAAATGTTCTTCAAACGCATGTCTAATGGGATTTTTGTACACAGTGCTGTTCGAAAGAGAAACATAAAGTATGCACGGTCAAATCACCCTCAAATCAACGCTGATTTTTACAAATTTTATACCATTGGAAAGCCCGTCTCAAGGGCTCTAGATTCATACCAGATATGTGGCAGTGACATTTTGTAGGCGACGTGAGTGGCCAGAATAGGGCTAATACAGTAGCAACTAAGCAGAGAAGGGGGCTGCGTAGTAAAACTGGCAAGGAACATACTGCCGAATAAAGGCTGGAAACAAATTCGAGTTAAGTTTGAGTTTAACTCAGAACTAAGCATGCTAGAGATACGAAATTTGTACCTGAATCTTCCTTGCATAGTCCTGCATCCGAAAATCATGTTTTTAAGGCAGCTTCCGGCCATCTTCATAGAGGAAATTACAGGCAAGTGACGATACTCCGAATGTTCTTCAAACGCATGTCTAATGGGATTTTTGTACACAGTGCTGTTCGAAAGAGAAACATAAAGTATGCACGGTCAAATCACCTCAAATCAATGGATTTTAAAATTTATACTGGAAGCCCGTTCAGGCTCTAATTCATACAGATATGTGGCAGTGACCATTTGTAGGCGAGTGAGTGGCAGAGTGGCTATACAGTAGCAACTAAGCAGAGAAGGGGGCTGCGTAGTAAAATGGCAAGGAACTACTGCCGAATAAAGGCTGGAAACAAATTCCGAGTTAAGTTGAGTTAATCATGAACTAAGCATGCTAGAGATACGAAATTTGTACCTGAATCTTCCTTGCATAGTCCTGCATCCGAAAATATGTTTTTAAGGCAGCTTTCGGCATCTTAAAGGAAATACAGGCAAGTGACGATACTGAATGTTCTTCAAACGCATGTCTAATGGGATTTTTGTACACAGTGCTGTTCGAAAGAGAAACATAAAGTATGCACGGTCAAATCACCCTCAAATCAATGCTGGATTTTTATAAATTTTATACCATTGGAAAGCCCGTCTCAAGGGCTCTAATTCATACCAGATATGTGGCAGTGACCATTTTGTAGGCGAGGTGAGTGGCCAGAGAATAGGGCTAATACAGTAGCAACTAAGCAGAGAAGGGGGCTGCGTAGTAAAACTGGCAAGGAAATACTGCCGAATAAAGGCTGGAAACAAATTCGAGTTAAGTTTGAGTTTAACTCAGAATAAAGCATGCTAGAGATACGAAATTTGTACCTGAATCTTCCTTGCATAGTCCTGCATCTGAAAATCATGTTTTTAAGGCAGCTTCCGCCATCCTCATAGAGGAAATTACAGGCAAGTGACGATACTACGAATGTTCTTCAAACGCATGTCTAATGGGATTTTTGTACACAGTGCTGTTCGAAAGAGAAACATAAAGTATGCACGGTCAAATCACCCTCAAATCAATGTTGCATTTTCACAAATTTTATACCTTTGGAAAGCCCGTCTCAAGGGCTCTAGATTCATACCAGATATGTGGCAGTGACTATTTTGTAGGCGAGGTGAGTGGCCAGAGAATAGGGCTAATACAGTAGCAACTAAGCAGAGAAGGGGGCTGCGTAGTAAAACTGGCAAGGAACATACTGCCGAATAAAGGCTGGAAACAAATTCGGAGTTAAGTTTGAGTATAACTCAGAAAATAAGCATGCTAGAGATACGAAATTTGTACCTGAATCTTCTTGCATAGTCCTGCATCCGAAAATCATGTTTTTAAGGAAGTTTTCGGCCATCTTCATAGAGGAAATTACAGGCAAGTGACGATACTCCGAATGTTCTTCAAACGCATGTCTAATGGGATTTTTGTACACAGTGCTGTTCGAAAGAGAAACATAAAGTATGCACGGTCAAATCACCCTCAAATCAATGCTGGATTTTTATAAATTTTTATACCAGTGGAAAGACCGTCTCAAGGGCTCTAAATTCATACCAGATATGTGGCAGTGACCATTTTGTAGGCGAGTGAGTGGCCAGAGAATAGGGCTAATACAGTAGCAACTAAGCAGAGAAGGGGGCTGCGTAGTAAAACTGTCAAGGAATATACTGCCGAATAAAGGCTGGAAACAAATTCCGAGTTAAGTTTGAGTATAACTCATGAACTAAGCATGCTAGAGAGACGAAATTTGTACCTGAATCTTCCTTGCATAGTCCTGCATCCGAAAATCATGTTTTTAAGGCAGCTTTTGGCCATCTTCATAGAGGAAATTACAGGCAAGTGACGATACTCCGAATGTTCTTCAAACGCATGTCTAATGGGATTTTTGTACACAGTGCTGTTCGAAAGAGAAACATAAAGTATGCACGGTCAAATCACCCTCAAATCAATGCTGGATTTTTATAAATTTTTATACCTTTGGAAAGCCCGTCTCAAGGGCTCTAGATTCATACCAGATATGTGGCAGTGACCATTTTGTAGGCGACGTGAGTGGCCAGAGAGTAGGGCTAATACAGTAGCAACTAAGCAGAGAAGGGGGCTGCGTAGTAAAACTTGCAAGGAATATACTGCCGAATAAAGGCTGGAAACAAATTCGGAGTTAAGTTTGAGTATAACTCATGAACTAAGCATGCTAGAGAGACGAAATTTGTACCTGAATCTTCCTTGCATAGTCCTGCATCCGAAAATTATCTTTTTAAGGCAGCTCCCGGCCATCTTCATAGAGGAAATTACAGGCAAGTGACGATAATCCGAATGTTCTTCAAACGCATGTCTAATGGGATTTTTGTACACAGTGCTGTTCGAAAGAGAAACATAAAGTATGCACGGTCAAATCACCCTGAAATCAATGCTGGATTTTTATAGATTTTATACCATTGGAAAGCCCGTCTCAAGGGCTCTAGATTCATACCAGATATTTGGCAGTGACGATTTTGTACGCGACGTGAGTGGCCAAAGAAAAGGGCTAATACAGTAGCAACTAAGCAGAGAAGGGGGCTGCGTAGTAAAACTGGCAAGGAATATACTGCCGAATAAAGGCTGGAAACAATTTCCGAGTTAAGTTTGAGTATAACTCATGAACTAAGCATGCTAGAGATACGAAATTTGTACCTGAATCTTCCTTGCATAGTCCTGCATCCGAAAATCATGTTTTTAAGGCAGCTTCCGGCCATCCTCATAGAGGAAATTACAGGCAAGTGACGATACTACGAATGTTCTTCAAACGCATGTCTAATGGGATTTTTGTACACAGTGCTGTTCGAAAGAGAAACATAAAGTACGCACGGTCAAATCACCCTCAAATCAATGCTGCATTTTCACAAATTTTATACCATTGGAAAGCCCGTCTCAAGGGCTCTAGATTCATACAAAATATGTGGCTGTGACCATTTTGTAGGCGACGTGAGTGGCCAGAGAGTAGGGCTAATACAGTAGCAACTAAGCAGAGAAGGGGGCTGCGTAGTAAAACTTGCAAGGAATATACTGCCGAATAAAGGCTGGAAACAAATTCGGAGTTAAGTTTGAGTATAACTCATGAACTAAGCATGCTAGAGAGACGAAATTTGTACCTGAATCTTCCTTGCATAGTCCTGCATCCGAAAATCATGTTTTCAAGGCAGCTCCCGGCCATCTTCATAGAGGAAATTACAGGCAAGTGACGATACTCCGAATGTTCTTCAAACGCATGTCTAATGGGATTTTTGTACACAGTGTTGTTCGAAAGAGAAACATAAAGTATGCACGGTCAAATCACCCTGAAATCAATGCTGGATTTTTATAAATTTTATACCATTGGAAAGCCCGTCTCAAGGGCTCTAAATTCATACCAGATATGTGGCAGTGACCATTTTGTAGGCGACGTGAGTGGCCAGAGAATAGGGCTATTACAGTAGCAACTAAGCAGAGAAGGGGGCTGCGTAGTAAAACTGGCAAGGAACATACTGCCGAATAAAGGCTGGAAACAAATTCGGAGTTAAGTTTGAGTTTAACTCATGAACTAAGCATGCTAGAGATACGAAATTTGTACCTGAATCTTCCTTGCATAGTCCTTCATCCGAAAATCATGTTTTTAAGGCAGCTTCCGGCCATCTTCATAGAGGAAATTACAGGCAAGTGACGATACTCCGAATGTTCTTCAAACGCATGCCTAATGGGATTTTTGTACACAGTGCTGTTCGAAAGAGAAACATAAAGTATGCACGGTCAAATCACCCTCAAATCAATGCTGCATTTTCACAAATTTTATACCATTGGAAAGCCCGTCTCAAGGGCTCTAGATTCATACCAGATATGTTGCAGTGACCATTTTGTAGGCGACGTGAGTGGCCAGAGAGTAGGGCTAATACAGTAGCAACTAAGCAGAGAAGGGGGCTGCGTAGTAAAACTGGCAAGGAATATACTGCCGAATAAAGGCTGGAAACAAATTAGTGACGATACTACGAATGTTCTTCAAACGCATGTCTAATGGGATTTTTGTACACAGTGCTGTTCGAAAGAGAAACATAAAGTATGCACGGTCAAATCACCCTCAAATCAATGTTGCATTTTCACAAATTTTATACCATTGGAAAGCCCGTCTCAAGGGCTCTAGATTCATACCAGATATGTGGCAGTGACCATTTTGTAGGCGGCGTGAGTAGCCAGAGAATAGGGCTAATACAGTAGCAACTAAGCAGAGAAGGGGCTGCGTAGTAAAACTGGCAAGGAATATATGCCGAATAAAGGCTGGAAACAAATTCCGAGTTAAGTTTGAGTATAACTCATGAACTAAGCATGCTAGAGAGACGAAATTTGTACCTGAATCTTTCTTGCATAGTCCTGAATCCGAAAATCATGTTTTTCAGGCAGCTTTCGGCCATCTTCACATAGGAAACTACAGGTAAGTGACGATACTACAAATGTTCTTCAAACGCATGTCTAATGGGATTTTTGTACACAGTGCTGTTCGAAAGAGAAACATAAAGTATGCACGGTCAAATCACCCTCAAATCAATGTTGCATTTTCACAAATTTTATACCTTGGAAAGCCCGTGTCAAGGGCTCTAGATTCATACCAGATATGTGGCAGTGACTATTTTGTAGGCGACGTGAGTGGCCAGAGAATAGGGCTAATACAGTAGTAACTAAGCAGAGAAGGGGACTCGTGTAAAACTGTCAAGGAATATACTGCCGAATAAAGGCTGGAAACAAATTCGGAGTTAAGTTTGAGTATAACCTTATGAACTAAGCATGCTAGAGATACGAAATTTGTACCTGAATCTTCCTTGCATAGTCCTGCATCCGAAAATTATGTTTTTAAGGCAGCTTTCGGCCATCTTCATAGAGGAAATTACAGGCAAGTGACGTTACTCCGAATTATCTTCAAACGCATGTCTAATGGGATTTTTGTACACAGTGCTGTTCGAAAGAGAAACATAAAGTATGCACGGTCAAATCACCCTCAAATCAATGCTGGATTTTTATAAATTTTATACCATTGGAAAGCCGTCTCAAGGGCTCTAAATTCATACCAGATATGTGGCAGTGACCATTTTGTAGGCGAGGTGAGTGGCCAGAGAATAGGGCTATTACAGTAGCAACTAAGCAGAGAAGGGGGCTGCGTAGTAAAACTGGCAAGGAACATACTGCCGAATAAAGGCTTGAAACAAATTCGGAGTTAAGTTTGAGT
Source organism: Pycnopodia helianthoides (assembly GCA_032158295.1). Classification (NCBI taxonomy): domain Eukaryota; kingdom Metazoa; phylum Echinodermata; class Asteroidea; order Forcipulatida; family Asteriidae; genus Pycnopodia; species Pycnopodia helianthoides. The sequence continues at coordinate 6,071,042 of CM063259.1, forward strand.
TTAACTCATGAACTAAGCATGCTAGAGATACGAAATTTGTACCTGAATCTTCCTTGCATAGTCCTTCATCCGAAAATCATGTTTTTAAGGCAGCTTCCGGCCATCTTCATAGAGGAAATTACAGGCAAGTGACGATAGTCCGAATGTTCTTCAAACGCATGCCTAATGGGATTTTTGTACACAGTGCTGTTCGAAAGAGAAACATAAAGTATGCACGTTCAAATCACCCTCAAATCAACGCTGAATTTTTACAAATTTTATACCATTGGAAAGCCCGTCTCAAGGGCTCTAGATTCATACCAGATATGTGGCAGTGACCATTTTGTACGCGACGTGAGTGGCCAAAGAAAAGGGCTAATACAGTAGCAACTAAGCAGAGAAGGGGGCTGCGTAGTAAAACTGGCAAGGAATATACTGCCGAATAAGGCTGGAAACAAATTCCGAGTTAAGTTTGAGTATAACTCATGAACTAAGCATGCTAGAGAGACGAAATTTGTACCTGAATCTCCCTTGCATAGTCCTGCATCCGAAAATCATGTTTTTAAGGCAGCTTCCGGCCATCCTCATAGAGGAAATTACAGGCAAGTGACGATACTACGAATGTTCTTCAAACGCATGTCTAATGGGATTTTTGTACACAGTGCTGTTCGAAAGAGAAACATAAAGTACGCACGGTCAAATCACCCTCAAATCAATGCTGCATTTTCACAAATTTTATACCATTGGAAAGCCCGTCTCAAGGGCTCTTGATTCATACAAAATATGTGGCTGTGACCATTTTGTAGGCGACGTGAGTGGCCAGAGAGTAGGGCTAATACAGTAGCAACTAAGCAGAGAAGGGGGCTGCGTAGTAAAACTTGCAAGGAATATACTGCCGAATAAAAGCTGGAAACAAATTGGAGTTAAGTTTGAGTATAACTCATGAACTAAGCATGCTAGAGAGACGAAATTTGTACCTGAATCTTCCTTGCATAGTCCTGCATCCGAAAATCATGTTTTTAAGGCAGCTCCCGGCCATCTTCATATAGGAAATTACAGGCAAGTGACGATACTACGAATGTTCTTCAAACGCATGTCTAATGGGATTTGTGTACACAGTGCTGTTCGAAAGAGAAACATAAAGTATGCACGGTCAAATCACCCTCAAATCAATGTTGCATTTTCAGAAATTTTATACCATTGGAAAGCCCGTCTCAAGGGCTCTAGATTCATACCAGATATGTGGCAGTGACCATTTTGTAGGCGACGTGAGTGGCCAGAGAATAGGGCTATTACAGTAGCAACTAAGCAGAGAAGGGGGCTGCGTAGTAAAACTGGCAAGGAATATACTGCCGAATAAAGGCTGGAAACTGAAATTACAGGCAAGTGACGTTACTCCGAATTATCTTCAAACGCATGTCTAATGGGATTTTTGTACACAGTGCTGTTCGAAAGAGAAACATAAAGTATGCACGGTCAAACCACCCTCAAATCAATGCTGGGATTTTATAAATTTTATACCATTGGAAAGCCCGTCTCAAGGGCTCTAAATTCATACCAGATATGTGGCAGTGACCATTTTGTAGGCGAGGTGAGTGGCCAGAGAATAGGGCTATTACATCAGCAACTAAGCAGAGAAGGGGGCTGCGTAGTAAAACTGGCAAGGAACATACTGCCGAATAAAGGCTGGAAACAAATTCGGAGTTAAGTTTGAGTTTAACTCATGAACTAAGCATGCTAGAGATACGAAATTTGTACCTGAATCTTCTTTGCATAGTCCTTCATCCGAAAATCATGTTTTTAAGGCAGCTTCCGGCCATCTTCATAGAGGAAATTACAGGTAAGTGACGATACTCCGAATGTTCTTCAAACGCATGCCTAATGGGATTTTTGTACACAGTGCTGTTCGAAAGAGAAACATAAAGTATGCTCGGTCAAATCACCCTCAAATCAATGCTGCATTTTCACAAATTGTATACCACTGAAAAGCCCGTCTCAAGGGCTCTAGATTCATACCAGATATGTTGCAGTGACCATTTTATAGGCGACGTGAGTGGCCAGAGAGTAGGGCTAATACAGTAGCAACTAAGCAGAGAAGGGGGCTGCGTAGTAAAACTGGCAAGGAATATACTACCGAATAAAGGCTGGAAACAAATTCCGAGTTAAGTTTGAGTATAACTCATGAACTAAGCATGCTAGAGAGACGAAATTTGTACCTGAATCTTCCTTGCATAGTCCTGCATCCGAAAATCATGTTTTTAAGGCAGCTTACGGCCATCTTCACATAGGAAACTACAGGCAAGTGACGATACTACAAATGTTCTTTAAACGCATGTCTAATGGATTTTTGTACACAGTGCTGTTCGAAAGAGAAACATAAAGTATGCACGTTCAAATCACCCTCAAATCAACACTGAATTTTTACAAATTTTATACCATTGGAAAGCCCGTCTCAAGGGCTCTAGATTCATACCAGATATTTGGCAGTGACGATTTTGTACGCGACGTGAGTGGCCAAAGAAAAGGGCTAATACAGTAGCAACTAAGCAGAGAAGGGGGCTGCGTAGTAAAACTGGCAAGGAATATACTGCCGAATAAAGGCTGGAAACAAATTCCGAGTTAAGTTTGAGTATAACTCATGAACTAAGCATGCTAGAGAGACGAAATTTGTACCTGAATCTTCCTTGCATAGTCCTGCATCCGAAAATCATGTTTTAAGGCAGCTTACGGCCATCCTCATAGAGGAAATTACAGGCAAGTGACGATACTACGAATGTTCTTCAAACGCATGTCTAATGGGATTTTTGTACACAGTGCTGTTCGAAAGAGAAACATAAAGTACGCACGGTCAAATCACCCTCAAATCAATGCTGCATTTTCACAAATTTTATACCATTGGAAAGCCCGTCTCAAGGGCTCTAGATTCATACAAAATATGTGGCTGTGACCATTTTGTAGGCGAGGTGAGTTGCCAGAGAATAGGGCTATTACAGTAGCAACTAAGCAGAGAAGGGGGCTGCGTAGTAAAACTGGCAAGGAATATACTGCCGAATAAAGGCTGGAAACAAATTCGGAGTTAAGTTTGAGTTTAACTCATGAACTAAGCATGCTAGAGAGACGAAATTTGTACCTGAATCTTCCTTGCATAGTCCTGCTTCCGAAGATTATGTTTTTAAGGCAGCTTCCGGCCATCTTCATAGAGGAAACTACAGGCAAGTGACGATACTACAAATGTTCTTCAAACGCATGTCTAATGGGATTTGTGTACACAGTGCTGTTCGAAAGAGAAACATAAAGTATGCACGGTCAAATCACCCTCAAATGAATGTTGCATTTTCACAAATTTTATACCTTTGGAAAGCCCGTCTCAAGGGCTCTAGATTCATACCAGATATGTGGCAGTGACTATTTTGTAGGCGACGTGAGTGGCCAGAGAATAGGGCTAATACAGTAGCAACTAAGCAGAGAAGGGGGCTGCGTAGTAAAACTGTCAAGGAATATACTGCCGAATAAAGGCTGGAAACAAATTCGGAGTTAAGTTTGAGTTAACTCATGAACTAAGCATGCTAGAGAGACGAAATTTGTACCTGAATCTTCCTTGCATAGTCCTGCATCCGAAAATTATGTTTTTAAGGCAGCTTTCGGCCATCTTCATAGAGGAAATTACAGGCAAGTGACGATACTCCGAATGTTCTTCAAACGCATGTCTTATGGGATTTTTGTACACGGTGCTGTTCGAAAGAGAAACATAAAGTATGCACGGTCAAATCACCCTGAAATCAATGCTGGATTTTTATAAATTTTATACCATTGGAAAGCCCGTCTCAAGGGCTCTAGATTCATACCAGATATGTGGCAGTGACCATTTTGTAGGCGAGGTGAGTGGCCAGAGAATAGGGCTATTACAGTAGCAACTAAGCAGAGAAGGGGGCTGCGTAGTAAAACTGGCAGGGAACATACTGCCGAATAAAGGCTTGAAACAAATTCCGAGTTAAGTTTGAGTTTAACTCATGAACTAAGCATGCTAGAGATACGAAATTTGTACCTGAATCTTCCTTGCATAGTCCTTCATCCGAAAATCATGTTTTTAAGGCAGCTTCCGGCCATCTTCATAGAGGAAATTACAGGCAAGTGACGATACTACGAATGTTCTTCAAACGCATGTCTAATGGGATTTTTGTACACAGTGCTGTTCGAAAGAGAAACATAAAGTACGCACGGTCAAATCACCCTCAAATCAATGCTGCATTTTCACAAATTTTATACCATTGGAAAGCCCGTCTCAAGGGCTCTAGATTCATACAAAATATGTGGCTGTGACCATTTTGTAGGCGACGTGAGTGGCCAGAGAGTAGGGCTAATACAGTAGCAACTAAGCAGAGAAGGGGGCTGCGTAGTAAAACTGTCAAGGAATATACTGCCGAATAAAGGCTGGAAACAAATTAGTGACGATACTACGAATGTTCTTCAAACGCATGTCTAATGGGATTTTTGTACACAGCGCTGTTCGAAAGAGAAACATAAAGTATGCACGGTCAAATCACCCTCAAATCAATGATGGATTTTCACAAATTTTATACCATTGGAAAGCCCGTCTCAAGGGCTCTAGATTCATACCAGATATGTGGCAGTGACCATTTTGTAGGCGACGTGAGTGGCCAGAGAATAGGGCTAATACAGTAGCAACTAAGCAGAGAAGGGGGCTGCGTAGTAAAACTGGCAAGGAATATACTGCCGAATAAAGGCTGGAAACAAATTCCGAGTTAAGTTTGAGTATAACTCATGAACTAAGCATGCTAGAGAGACGAAATTTATACCTGAATCTTCCTTGCATAGTCCTGCTTCCGAAAATTATGTTTTTAAGGCAGCTTTCGGCCATCTTCACATAGGAAACTACAGGCAAGTGACGATACTACAAATGTTCTTTAAACGCATGTCTAATGGGATTTTTGTACACAGTGCTGTTCGAAAGAGAAACATAAAGTATGCACGTTCAAATCACCCTCAAATCAACACTGAATTTTTACAAATTTTATACCATTGGAAAGCCCGTCTCAAGGGCTCTAGATTCATACCAGATATTTGGCAGTGACGATTTTGTACGCGACGTGAGTGGCCAAAGAAAAGGGCTAATACAGAGGCAACTAAGCAGAGAAGGGGGCTGCGTAGTAAAACTGGCAAGGAATATACTGCCGAATAAAGGCTGTAAACAAATTCCGAGTTAAGTTTGAGTATAACTCATGAACTAAGCATGCTAGAGAGACGAAATTTGTACCTGAATCTTCCTTGCATAGTCCTGCATCCGAAACTCATGTTTTTAAGGCAGCTTCCGGCCATCCTCATAGAGGAAATTACAGGCAAGTGACGATACTACGAATGTTCTTCAAACGCATGTCTAATGGGATTTTTGTACACAGTGCTGTTCGAAAGAGAAACATAAAGTACGCACGGTCAAATCACCCTCAAATCAATGCTGCATTTTCACAAATTTTATACCACTGGAAAGCCCGTCTCAAGGGCTCTAGATTCATACAAAATATGTGGCTGTGACCATTTTGTAGGCGAGGTGAGTTGCCAGAGAATAGGGCTATTACAGTAGCAACTAAGCAGATAAGGGGTCTGCGTAGTAAAACTGGCTAGGAATATACTGCCGAATAAAGGCTGGAAACAAATTCCGAGTTAAGTTTGAGTATAACTCATGAACTAAGCATGCTAGAGATACGAAATTTGTACCTGAATCTTCCTTGCATAGTCCTGCATCCGAAAATCATGTTTTAAGGCAGCTTTCGGCCATCTTCATAGAGGAAATTACAGGCAAGTGACGATACTCCGAATGTTCTTCAAACGCATGTCTAATGGGATTTGTTGTACACGGTGCTGTTCGAAAGAGAAACATAAAGTATGCACGGTCAAATCACCCTCAAATCAATGCTGGATTTTTACAAATTTTATACCATTGGAAAGCCCGTCTCAAGGGCTCTAGATTCATACAAATATGTGGCTGTGACATTTTGTAGGCGACGTGAGTGGCCAGAGAATAGGGCTAATACAGTAGCAACTAAGCAGAGAAGGGGGCTGCGTAGTAAAACTGGCAAGGAATATACTGCCGAATAAAGGCTGGAAACAAATTCCGAGTTAAGTTTGAGTATAACTCATGAACTAAGCATGCTAGAGATACAAATTTGTACCTGAATCTTCCTTGCATAGTCCTGCATCCGAAAATCATGTTTTTAAGGCAGCTTCGGCCATCTCATAGAGGAAATTACAGGCAAGTGACGATACTCGAATGTTCTTCAAACGCATGTCTAATGGGATTTTTGTACACAGTGCTGTTCGAAAGAGAAACAAAAAGTATCCACGGTCAAATCACCCTCAAATCAATGCTGGCATTTTCACAAATTTTATACCATTGGAAAGCCCGTCTCAAGGGCGCTAGATTCATACCAGATATGTGGCAGTGACATTTTGTAGGCGACGTGAGTGGCCAGAGAGTAGGGCTAATACAGAGCAACTAAGCAGATAAGGGGCTGCGTAGTAAAACTGGCAAGGAATATACTGCCGAATAATGGCTGGAAACAAATTCCGAGTTAAGTTTGAGTATAACTCATGAACTAAGCATGCTAGAGATACGAAATTTGTACCTGAATCTTCCTTGCATAGTCCTGCATCCGAAAATCATGTTTTAAGGCAGCTTTCGGCCATCCTCATAGAGGAAATTACAGGCAAGTGACGATACTCGAATGTTCTTCAAACGCATGTCTAATGGGATTTTTGTACACAGTGCTGTTCGAAAGAGAAACATAAAGTATGCACGGTCAAATCACCCTCAAATCAATGCTGGATTTTCACAAATTTTATACCATTGGAAAGCCCGTCTCAAGGGCTCTAGATTCATAACCAGATATGTGGCAGTGCACTATTTTGTAGGCGACGTGAGTGGCCAGAGAATAGGGCTAATACAGAAGCAACTAAGCAGATAAGGGGTCTGCGTAGTAAAACTGGCAGGAAATATACTGCCGAATAAAGGCTGGAAACAAATTCCGAGTTAAGTTTGAGTATAACTCATGAACTAAGCATGCTAGAGATACGAAATTTGTACCTGAATCTTCCTTGCATAGTCCTGCATCCGAAAATCATGTTTTAAGGCAGCTTTCGGCCATCTTCATAGAGGAAATTACAGGCAAGTGACGATCTCCGAATGTTCTTCAAACGCATGTCTAATGGGATTTTTTGTACACGTGCTGTTCGAAAGAGAAACATAAAGTATGCACGGTCAAATCACCCTCAAATCAATGCTGGATTTTACAAATTTTATACCATTGGAAAGCCCGTCCAAGGGCTCTAGATCATACCAAATATGTGGCAGTGACTATTTTGTAGGCGACGTGAGTGGCCAGAGAGTATGGGCTAATACAGT